>JAOWBW010000916.1:318831-579594 GCA_026119855.1 Campanula takesimana
GAAGTTCCTCTGAAAGGTGAAAAGATATTCTGAGCTCCTCTAGTGTCACCACGATGAGGTTGTGGCTTCCCTTGTCCTCCTTGTTTCACTACACTCGTTGATTCAGTCTTCTTTTTATGCTCTACAATGTCCTGCTCCACCTGGTAGGCACGATCTATGGCATCCTGAAGGTCTTGAAATTTATGGGAAGTGAGTTGTGTTCTGATTACCGTTTTCAACCCTTTGACAAACCTCAAGGTCTTCCTTTCTTCAGTCGAAACCATGTAATTGCAATAGCGAGCCAATTCCGTGAATTTGGCAACATACTCTGCCACCGTCAACAAGTTTTGTTCCAAGCTAAGAAACTCTGATTCCTTCCTATCTTGGTCTACCTTGGGATGAATGTTCCTTGAACTTCTTCTTGAATGTCTCCCAGACATGGGGTACATGTGCCTCTTCCCAATTAGCTTTCAACGATTTCCACCAATACTCCGCCCCTCCAACTAGTTTATAGGTCGCAAATCTGACCCTATCCTCGTCGGAGCTTTGCAAGACCTCAAAGATCTTTTCCATAGACTCAACCCACTTTCTGCTTTAGCCACATCTGACCCTCCATCAAATTCTGTCGGTTTCATTTCTCAAAAATTGTTCCAGTCCGGTCCTCGGAGCCAATGGTGCCTCTCTACGATTGTTATCATTCATGGTTTTCAATGCCGCCTCGAATATTCCTTGAAACATAGCTAATGCTTCTTCCCTCGCATTTCCCTGTCCGGCAGGACCACCCTGTTCATTATCAGACCCTACCATGATTACTGAGTACCTGCATAAGAACTCATCGTTACTCATTCCATACTCAATTACCCTCCTAGGTCACTTAGTCATTCTAGACTATCTACAACCTAGCTCTGATACCAACTGTCGCGCCCCGTACCCGTGGTCCTACATGGCCCCACGCTCGGGACGCGCACGGAAGACGCCATAAAACACTTTTAACAAAAACTTTTCGAAAACTATCATAAAGATAAATAAAATTCACTTTTGAAGTTCAAAACCTCCACTTTACTTTCAAACAACTTTCGCAACGAAAGTACTTGGCACGAAGGCCTACAACAACTATACAAAAGTACGAACACCAACATTATCCAAAAATAGGTGTTACAAGATCAAGTCACGGATACACTACCCTTTAAGGTTATACATTTACATAATGTAGCCTTCACAAACATACCCCAAAAAATTACCACCTCGACGTCCTTCCTGGTGATAAGTGACCTATCCCGGATGCACTCCCTTATCTAAAACAGTAAACAAATAAGGGGTGAGATAAAATCTCAGTAAGCTACTAATATGCAACTACATTTCATGCCAACATGATAATCACAAAGGAACAATATCAATAGGCATTCACATTTGCATATAACACAAAAGATATAGTCCACTCATCACATAACACAATATGCGGAAATAAACACTCATAAGTGGATACTGAGCCAAGGTTCTATAAACGGAACACCATCCTTTGAGAAGAGCCCGTTGAGCAGCATGAAAGAGCTGAAGCAGGTTCCGGAACCAAGTAACAACAACAACCAGTAGTGGGGAAATAACACATAGTCATACCCCCAAGCGTGTAGCTAGAATACTCACCATAGGAGCTAGCTCATCCCAACCTCAATCTCGGGAAGGGGCATCCCACTCAAGGCCACTGAACATGGGGAACTGGGTTACCAGTGAAGTACATTATACTGGACTTGGCTCGTGCCATTATAATATACATCACTGCCCAAAACAAACACAACAAGACCAGATGGACTCTATACAAGCACATAGTAATAAATACTCGCTTGAAACAACAACGGGGCAATGATTCCAAAGTAGGGAACCAAGCCAAACATTTTCACAAAAGATGCAACTGGTACTCACATTCATACATTGCAAACATGATCACAAACAGACCAAACCCAACACTCTCAAACAATACTTAGTCAAATATCATGACACGCTTGTTCACAAAGAAACCATTTAAAATACTAGAGTGTTCCACAATGTCCATCTAAGTCAATAAGAATAGTACTCAAAACCTAGACCAATTCTAAACGATTTGTTTTATAAAACACTTACGGAAATATCGACATAATATGAACCTAAAACCCAACTAAATAAACCCACTCATCTCGAAGTACTCAATTAGATCTTTAAAACGATAGTTTACACGCCTAAAACGGAGTCCGGATGAGAAAGTTATGACCTCCGGAAGATTTCACGTAAAATGTACAAGTGCAGAATTGGCCCTTACACGAGTCGTGTACCCATACACGAGTCGTGTAACAGCTGCTACACGAGTCGTGTATCAGTACACGAGTCGTGTAGATTTTCACCTTTCAGTACTTTTCTCTACACGAGTCGTGTAGCCTTACACGAGTCGTGTAACAGACCTGGAACACGAATTTTTACCCAATTTTTGTTCTATTCCAATATCCATTTCAACCCAAACCTTCCATTTCAATCCTAATCAACCCTAACACTTCTAACAAGTATACTCAAGCATTATACCCACTTATAAACCCACAAAACAACCTCTACACAACTCAAATCAAAACAAATGATTCAAACATCAATTTATCACAAAAAAAAATGAATAAAAATTAAATCAACATTTATCTTCACAACAAAGCTTTGAATCATCATCTCATGTATCATATAAAACATATATGACAATTTTTTAAGCTAAAGGGGCTTAGTAACTTACCTCAAATGGAAATCAAACTCAACCAAAATAACTTCTATTTAGCTCCAAACGATCCTAGCGACGATCTAAATGTTTTATATAAATCGATTATTAAGAGAGGAAGCATACAAGATGATCAAAAGAAGAGAGAGAGAGATGGAGCTTACCTCAACAACAATGGAGGGAGAGAGAGAAAGGGAAATGAGTGTGAGTGTGTGGTGAGGAAGAGTGTAGGATGAGGAGGGAGGAGGGGGAAAGGTTGACTAGTTAATTTAGGAGTTACACTTAAACCCCTCAATTTCTACTTCACCCAATTAAACCCTTAACACTTACACCCAAGCCCTCCAATACCCCACACAATAATGATCATCTAACATAAAATCTAACACATAAATAAATCACAAATGATCAAGCAAATCATGTTGAGCATAGATTATTATGAGAGAATAAAATGCACACATAAATAATATTAAATAATTAAGATTATAAATAGGGGGGTTTCGGGTCGTGACATCTGGGGGCACTACCAAGCTAGGATCTTGGACTATAATATGTAAATTTGGAGTTACAATGAGTTATGGGACGGAACCCTGATTATATAGCCAACCTAGAATAAGACCTAAACTTAGACACAAAAGGAATCCTTCTCCCTTTTGGTCTCCTTTTTCTATTGCTTAAACTTAGACACAAAAGGAATCCTTCTCCTTTTTGGTCTCATTTTTCTATTGCATCTCTATTCCAAAAATCTCCCACCTAGAGATCAACCGCGTATACAAGCCCCGTATCCGTTTTCAACTCATCCTTAGTGTCTTCCTAGTGCTCACCTCGATCATGGTAGTGCCGTCCTCCTCCTCTATTCTCTAATCCCCATTGAAGCTATGCATAGCTTCAATTTATCCTTGCTTGAGAAACATAGAGCCTTACCAGTCGATCCACACTCTCTGTAGATCTGTGCAGCGGAATATCTGGTCCTAGAGTATGTAGTTCATCTTCAGTGACTCCTTGATCTTGGTCATCATTAACCATCCTGCTCCCACCCGAGTTTGGAATATCCACCTCAACAATATCTGGTTCCGAACTAATCCCATCAGATGACCCCTTTATGTCCATGTATAAAACCTATTCATTGAATATGACATCCCGACTACGAATAACCTTATTGAAGACAAGGGCTATGGACTGCAGAGGAATTACTGAAGAGAAAAAGGCCAACAAGGAATAAACGAGAGGGCGCACACCCATAGAAAAGGGTGCGCACGCCTCCCTTATTACAGAAGATTGGATTTGTGGAGCCCATAAGGGTGGCACGCTCTCTTTTCTAGGGTGCGCGCGCCCCCTGCTCCGAACCAGATTTTAAGAGTTTCCACCTTTATTTGGATTGTAATTATTTTTCATAATTAGAGATAATATTACCCTAGTATAAAAAGAAACATAGCAGCCATGTATTTTCTCTTATGCATTATTTTGGTTTTCAAGGATTGTAACAAGATTGAAGGTTTCTCTATTCAAGCATAATATTCGGGTTTATGAGTTTTAATTCTTTTCTTGTGATAATTATTATATCCATGAGTAGCTAAATCTTTGGTTGAGGATTGGTAGTAACAATGCATGATCGTTGTGCTATAGCTCTTTATTCATAATTCAATATCATTCTAGAGTGGTAAAATATTCTTAATTCTTTTTAGGGTTTTAAATTTACGTTAAGACACTTTTGGCTCTAGAATTTGTGGGTCTCAATTTGGCTATTAACATGGGTGATTGATACATTGACCATTATTTTACCTTTTAGATCCAATCGAGGACGTAACTGAAATCGAACGGATCTAGGTTCTTATATTCTTATGATCTTCATGAATTCTTTGATTATCATATATACGTAGCTGGAAGTATAATAAAAGAAGAATAGTTGAGTTCTAAATCGCACACCAAACCGTCTCAACTCATGATTTGGTGAATGAACCCTAGAATGAGATTGATGACTTTATTAATAAAATAGCATAGAGTGATTGTATTCTAAAACCCAATCCGTGAATCTCGTTGTCAAATCTTGAATTCATCTTATTGCTTTGTTCTATCATCCTTAGTCATTAGTGTTGTCGTATAGACCCTCCATGTCACGACCCGAAATATAGGCTCTATTTTATTAGTAATTAAAGGATTTTTATTTAATTATTTGCTTATTTATTTATTTAAATTATTATTTATTTAAATAATTAGGTGTGCAATTTATGTGTTATAATAATTATGCCTAGCATTTTATTTGGGTCTTAATTGTTAGTAGGGAGTGTAGCAATAGTGTTAGTAGTGTGGTGGAGGGGGCCTAAGTGTAATCTTTTGAAAACATCTCCCTACTCCCTCCCTCACCTCCTTCTCCTTCTTACACTCCACCCCCCCCCATCTCCATCTTTCCCAGCCATCTCTCTCCTTCTCTCTAGCAAAGGTAAGCATTTTCTCTTCTTTATCTTCTCTCTTCATTTTCTCTATCTTCCCATCATCTTCTCTCATTTCTTAAAACGTAAACCATGTTTAGATCGTCGATAGCATCGTAGGAAGCCCAAAAGAATTGAAATCCATCAACTTTGAGAATTTGCAAGTAAGTTACTTTTCCCCCATTTTTATGCTAATATGTTCATATCATGTTTATATGATGTTTGATGAGTTATAATTGAAGTTTGATTGAGTTTTGAATTGTTTAGAATTTATTTGAGTTTTGGGTAAAAATGGTGGATTGATGAATGTAGGATTTTGATTCTTGGTTTGGGTTGATAAATGTGTGGTTAAGGTCCCCTCTTGGGTTGAATGATGTTTGGGTACCTTGGAAATCTAGTGGGGAGTGTTGATTTTGAGTGTTTATGGTTTGGGTATGAATTTGGTAAGAAATGGTAAGAAAACATGAAGAACCCAGCTGCAGAATTTCCCCAACCCGTAGACCAGGCGCCCGCCTGGGTTGGACCAGGCGCCCGCCTACATACCCGTTTCAATTGGCCAGACCTTCTGGTCATTCAGGCGCCCGCCTGCCTATGACCAGGCGCCCGCCCGCCCCTGTTCCAGGAATTTTACCTTTTTGCTTGGTTTAAGACTTAAGGCTTAACTAGTTTAGGTCTAATCCTTCTAATTAACTCAAGATAACACCGTGGAACACTTTAATGTGTGGATTTGATTCTTTTCTGAATAAATATGATGTGTAATTTATTTTAAGTACCGTTTTGGTAATGTTGAGCATTTTGATGTGCGGTTTGGATTGGTTTACCTTGGTGGTAATTTAATTGGATTGGTTCCCTACTTTGGAACCTTAAGTTGTTTATTTAAGCCAGTATTTATTACTTAGCATTTAATTGAAAGTCCAGCTGGTATTTTGTGTGTGTTTGGGCGATGGGAAAGATTATAATGGCAAAGCCAAGTCCATTATAATGTTGACCATTGTTTTGCCCCTTCTTTACCCCTTCTCCAGATTGGCCTTGGAAAGGATAAGTCAGCGTTCCTTTGTGAATGTATCTGGCTAGCGGGTATGACTTTGTGTCATGATCCTTGTCCCTTGTGACACTGTTATGTTATTGGTTCCGGTACCGGGGTTTTCTCTTCGGCTTTCATGCTATTATGAAGATGATGATTGGTTGATTATGAAGCTGCGCAGCGATCCTTTATTTGGATGTTCCGGTTTGGAAAACCTTGGCTATATCCTTTGTTATGTGTTTATTTCCGCTGCTATCTGATACATGATAAATGCTATATGCTATGTGATATTTATTGTTGTTATTGTCTATTGCATCATAGCATGTCATGTAGTTGCATTAGTAACTTATTGAGATTTATCTCACCCCTTTCCTTTTATCTTTATTTTTCCTTAACCCCCCCCCAGGTGCTAAGGATTAGTCTCGCTGATCACGAGAGCGAGGACGTCGAGTGTGGATCCGTTCTTTTGGGGAAGGTTATTATAGGTTGGTTCCCATTATGTAAATGCGTAACCATTTTGGGGTATTTGTACCAAACATTGACGTCATTAGGATTTTGTATATTTGTAATTTGTTGGGCATAAACTTGTGGAAGTTTATGTTAGTTGTAATTGATTTTATTAAACTTGGTTTTATAAAACTTTGGGTTATTACCTTTTGGTGTTAAATGGAATTTTTAACTTCAGTATTTCTGAGTTTCGGTTTTAGAGTCGACGTCCAGATCGCGGTCCCGGGGCCCGCGGGGTCCGGGGTCGCGACAGTTGGTATCAGAGCTATGGCATTTGCTCTAAGTATAAGTCTAGGTGGATTAGTATGACCTAGGTGGGTAGTAGAGTGCAGAGTGATTAACGGTTGATATTTTATGCAGGTACTTGTTGACAATGGTTCGTAGAAGGAGTGGTGAAAGTAGTTCCGGTAATGCAAACCAGAATGATACAAGGGAAGAAGCCCGTGCCATGTTTCAAGGCATGTTTGAGGCGGCCATGAAGGCCATACATGATCAAGGTCCAAGGGTAGAACAAGCACCACCCCGTTATGGTTTGGAGCAATTTCTGAAGTTGAAACCGGTTGAATTCAATGGGGAGCCCGATGTTCGGAAAGCTGAGTTATGGATTGAGTCAATGGAGAAGATTTACGATGTGTTTGGGTGTTCGGATGAGGACAAGGTCCGGTTCGCGGCTTATAAGCTTGTGGGAGCCGCCGAGCATTGGTGGAAAGGTATTAAAGCTACTTGGGATGATACTCACACGGTGTATGCGTGGGAGTTGTTCGTGCGCAAATTCAAGGAGCATTTCATTCCGGTTGTTGATCAAAACCGAAAGGAGATCGAGCTACTCAACTTGGAGCAAGGTGGGTTGTCTATAGCGCAATACTCGGCTAAGTTCATAGAATTAGCCCGGTATTGCGACTATTTGGTGAGGACCGAGGAACAAAAGGCTATGAGGTTTATTCGGGGATTGAAGACCTCCATCCGCACTCAACTTATTGCTCAACGGATTGTGACTTTCCAAGATGCGGTGGACCGAGCCTATTTGATAGAGCAGGATATTGGGGAGCATAAAAGGAAGACCGAGGTATCTAACCCAATCAAGCCAGGAGGGCAAAGCAAGCCACAACACCGTTCCGATAATCGAGGTAACTTTGGGGGACAATCTCAGTTCTGAGGGCAACCGACCCCAAGGAACCCGGGTACCACTTTCGGGAACCAAGGGAGCCAAATTAGGAAGCCTTGTACCTTTTGTCAAAAGGTAGGCCATGCGGAGGATAGGTGTTGGAAAAAGCAAGGCAGGTGCACCAATTGTGGTGAAATGGGGCACTTTGCGAGAGAGTGCACGAGGTACCGAGGTCAAGCATCCGGGTCCGGAGTTGGTATTAATCAGGGTCAGAAAAGGGATGCCGCCGGGAAGCCAAAAGTTCAAGGGAAGGTTTATGCCATGAATCAACAACAAGCTACCGATGATCCATCCGTTATTGGAGGTATTATTTCCGTGTCTAATGTGAGCGCACGAGCGTTAGTAGATCCAGGATCATCTCATTCATACATTTCTGTGCAATTTGCTTCCATGTTAAATGTTGCATTCGAGTCCTTACCGTACGTGCTAGAGGTGTCGACCCCTATAGGAGAATGCTTGATTTCTGATCGAGTCTTTCGTGCTTGTGACGTGGTTATTTGTGGTCGAGTCCTTTGTGCGGATTTGGTAGTTCTTCCTATCCAAGACTTTGATGTCATTCTGGGTATGGATTGGTTGAGCAAGTTTCATGCGTCTGTTGATTGCCGTAAGAAAACTGTTACTTTTTCTATTCCCGATGTGCCTAAGTTTGTTTTTGAGGCTTGTCCTCTTAGTAGAAAGGTTCGCTTAATTTCTTTTATGAAAGCGAGAAAGTTATTGCATAGTGGTTGTGAGGGGTATTTGGCTAGTGTTCTTGATACTAGGAAAGAATCCCCTAGTTTTGATAGTGTTCGGGTAGTTCGGGAATTTCCCAATGTTTTCTCTACCGAGTACGATATGCCTCCCGATCGTGAGATTGAGTTTTGTATAGATCTTTTGCCGGGTACGGCTCCGATTTCGAAAGCACCTTATAGGTTAGCTCCTGCAGAGTTGAAGGAATTGAAGGTTCAATTGCAAGAGTTGCTTGATCGAGGGTTTATCCGCCCTAGTGTTTCCCCGTGGGGAGCACCGGTTTTGTTTGTGCGGAAGAAAGATGGTTCGTTGAGGTTGTGTATCGATTACCGAAAGTTGAATCAGGTTACGGTGAAGAATAAGTATCCTCTACCGCATATTGATGATTTATTTGATCAGCTACAAGGGTCCGTGGTTTTCTCTAAACTCGATTTGAGAAGTGGGTACCATCAATTGAAGGTTCGATCGGAGGATATTCCGAAGACTGCTTTTCGCACTCGCTATGGTCATTATGAGTTCTTGGTTATGCCGTTTGGGTTGACTAACGCGCCGGCCGTATTTATGGATTTGATGAACCGAATCTTCCATCCTTATCTTGATTCGTTCGTGGTGGTTTTCATCGACGACATTCTTGTTTATTCGAAATCTCGAGAAGAGCACGAGCAACATTTGAGGACAGTTTTATCCGTTCTTGCGAGGGAGAAATTATTTGCGAAGTTCAGTAAATGCGAATTTTGGCTCGAGAAGGTGTCATTTCTGGGCCATGTTATTTCGAAAGATGGGATTTCTGTAGATCCTTCAAAGATAGAGGCGATAGTGGATTGGAAGAGACCCGAGTCAGTGACCGAGATTCGTAGTTTTCTGGGTTTAGCCGGTTATTACCGAAGATTTATTGAGGGGTTTTCGAGGATTGCTACTCCGATGACTCAGTTGACCCGGAAGAATGTTCCGTTTGTGTGGACCGAGAACTGCGACAAGAGTTTCGAAGAATTGAAGAAGAGGTTGACTACCGCACCGATCTTGACCTTGCCTAATGGGAGCGATGGGTTAGTGATTTATAGTGATGCTTCGAAAGAGGGTTTGGGTTGTGTGTTGATGCAGAATGGGAAAGTAATTGCGTATGCTTCGAGGAAGTTGACCCCTAGTGAACAGAATTACCCGACTCATGATATGGAGTTGGCGGCCATTGTATTTGCGTTGCACAAGTGGAAGCACTACCTTTATGGGGCGAAGTTTGAGATTTTTACCGATCACAAGAGTTTGAAGTACCTTTTCTCCCAGAAAGAGTTGAACAACCGACAGCGTCGATGGATGGAATTGTTGAAGGATTATGATTGCACGATTTCTTATCACCCGGGAAAGGCGAATGTGGTAGCCGATGCGATTAGTAGAAAGTCTTATGTGGCTTCGATGATGGTCCGTGAATGGAAAATGCTTGAGGATGTTCGAGATTGGTCTCCTCGTGAATCGAGACATGGGGCTATTTTTGCGAATATTAGGGTGTCTCCGACCCTAGTTCAGAGGATAAAGGAAGCTCAGAAAGAAGATCCCGAGTTAGTGAAGATAATGGGCAAATTGAAGGAAAAGAACTTCGAGGATTTTTCATTGAGTTCGAGTGGAGTCTTGACTTTCCGTGGTCGTTTGTGTGTTCCGGATGTCGATGGAATTAAACAGAGAGTTCTTGATGAGGGCCACAAATCGAGGTATACTATTCATCCGGGTAGTACGAAGATGTATCAGGACTTGAAGCAACAATTTTGGTGGATTAATATGAAAAGGGAGATAGCCGAGTACGTATCGAGGTGTTTAACGTGTCAGCAGGTCAAAGCCGAGCATCAGAGACCCGCGGGACTACTTCAGCCATTAGAGATTCCCGAGTGGAAATGGGAGCATGTGACTATGGATTTCGTTACGGGACTGCCTCGTACCCGTAGGAAGTACGACAGTGTTTGGGTAATAGTGGATAGATTGACCAAGAGCGCCCATTTCTTGCCTATTGACATCAGATATTCGATGGAGAAGCTTGCGACCCTTTATATTGATGAGATCGTTAGATTGCATGGGGTTCCGGTTAGCATTGTGTCAGATCGAGACCCGAGGTTTACTTCTAGATTCTGGAAGGCGTTTCAGGAAGCTTTGGGTACAGATTTGCGATTCAGTACAGCTTTTCATCCTCAGACTGATGGTCAGTCCGAGAGGACTATTCAGATTTTGGAGGATATGTTGCGAGCTTGTGCGATAGACTTTTCCGATTCTTGGGATTCGCACCTACCGTTAGTGGAATTTTCTTACAACAACAGTTATCAGGCTAGTATCGAGATGGCACCGTTTGAGGCCTTGTATGGAAGGAAGTGTAGATCGCCTATTTGTTGGGATGAGGTCGGTGAAGCGAAAGTTTTGGGTATTGATTTGCTTCGGGATTCGGTTGAGAAGGTTAGAGTTATCCGAGATAGATTGAAGACAGCCCAGAGTCGACATAAGAGCTACGCAGATAACCGAAGGCGAGACCTTAGTTTTCAAACCGGTGAATTGGTGTTCTTGAAGGTATCTCCGAAGGTGGGTATTCGTAGATTTGGGAAGAAAGGCAAATTGGCTCCGAGGTTTATTGGTCCGTTTGAGATTTTGGGAAAGGTTGGACTTCTTGCGTATCGTCTTGCGTTACCGCCATCTTTGGACCGGTTGCACAACGTTTTTCATGTTTCTATGCTTCGGAAGTATGTTCATGATCCGTCTCACGTGTTACCGAGGATACCGGAGGATATTGAGCCCGATATGACTTACGAGGAACGACCGGTTCGGATCTTAGATTCTAAAGTCCAAGAGTTGAGGAGCAAGAGCATCGCGTTGGTTCGAGTCCTTTGGAAGAATCATAACATCGAGGAGTCGACGTGGGAGCTCCGAGATGAGATCGAGAGGAA
The DNA here is from genome assembly GCA_026119855.1 of Campanula takesimana. Lineage (NCBI taxonomy): Eukaryota > Viridiplantae > Streptophyta > Magnoliopsida > Asterales > Campanulaceae > Campanula > Campanula takesimana. The sequence continues at coordinate 330,308 of JAOWBW010000916.1, forward strand.
ATTTCCGTGGCTTTTTGTTTAAGGTGAGTCTCGTTAAAATTCGGGTCGAATTTTCTTTAAGGGGGAGTGAATGTCACGACCCGAAATATAGGCTCTATTTTATTAGTAATTAAAGGATTTTTATTTAATTATTTGCTTATTTATTTATTTAAATTATTATTTATTTAAATAATTAGGTGTGCAATTTATGTGTTATAATAATTATGCCTAGCATTTTATTTGGGTCTTAATTGTTAGTAGGGAGTGTAGCAATAGTGTTAGTAGTGTGGTGGAGGGGGCCTAAGTGTAATCTTTTGAAAACATCTCCCTACTCCCTCCCTCACCTCCTTCTCCTTCTTACACTCCACCCCCCCCATCTCCATCTTTCCCAGCCATCTCTCTCCTTCTCTCTAGCAAAGGTAAGCATTTTCTCTTCTTTATCTTCTCTCTTCATTTTCTCTATCTTCCCATCATCTTCTCTCATTTCTTAAAACGTAAACCATGTTTAGATCGTCGATAGCATCGTAGGAAGCCCAAAAAGAATTGAAATCCATCAACTTTGAGAATTTGCAAGTAAGTTACTTTTCCCCCATTTTTATGCTAATATGTTCATATCATGTTTATATGATGTTTGATGAGTTATAATTGAAGTTTGATTGAGTTTTGAATTTGTTTAGAATTTATTTGAGTTGTGGGTAAAAATGGTGGATTGATGAATGTAGGATTTTGATTCTTGGTTTGGGTTGATAAATGTGTGGTTAAGGTCCCCTCTTGGGTTGAATGATGTTTGGGTACCTTGGAAATCTAGTGGGGAGTGTTGATTTTGAGTGTTTATGGTTTGGGTATGAATTTGGTAAGAAATGGTAAGAAAACATGAAGAACCCAGCTGCAGAATTTCCCCAACCCGTAGACCAGGCGCCCGCCTGGGTTGGACCAGGCGCCCGCCTACATACCCGTTTCAATTGGCCAGACCTTCTGGTCATTCAGGCGCCCGCCTGCCTATGACCAGGCGCCCGCCCGCCCCTGTTCCAGGAATTTTACCTTTTTGCTTGGTTTAAGACTTAAGGCTTAACTAGTTTAGGTCTAATCCTTCTAATTAACTCAAGATAACACCGTGGAACACTTTAATGTGTGGATTTGATTCTTTTCTGAATAAATATGATGTGTAATTTATTTTAAGTACCGTTTTGGTAATGTTGAGCATTTTGATGTGCGGTTTGGATTGGTTTACCTTGGTGGTAATTTAATTGGATTGGTTCCCTACTTTGGAACCTTAAGTTGTTTATTTAAGCCAGTATTTATTACTTAGCATTTAATTGAAAGTCCAGCTGGTATTTTGTGTGTGTTTGGGCGATGGGAAAGATTATAATGGCAAAGCCAAGTCCATTATAATGTTGACCATTGTTTTGCCCCCTTCTTTACCCCTTCTCCAGATTGGCCTTGGAAAGGATAAGTCAGCGTTCCTTTGTGAATGTATCTGGCTAGCGGGTATGACTTTGTGTCATGATCCTTGTCCCTTGTGACACTGTTATGTTATTGGTTCCGGTACCGGGGTTTTCTCTTCGGCTTTCATGCTATTATGAAGATGATGATTGGTTGATTATGAAGCTGCGCAGCGATCCTTTATTTGGATGTTCCGGTTTGGAAAACCTTGGCTATATCCTTTGTTATGTGTTTATTTCCGCTGCTATCTGATACATGATAAATGCTATATGCTATGTGATATTTATTGTTGTTATTGTCTATTGCATCATAGCATGTCATGTAGTTGCATTAGTAACTTATTGAGATTTATCTCACCCCTTTCCTTTTATCTTTGTTTTTCCTTAACCCCCCCCCCAGGTGCTAAGGATTAGTCTCGCTGATCACGAGAGCGAGGACGTCGAGTGTGGATCCGTTCTTTTGGGGAAGGTTATTATAGGTTGGTTCCCATTATGTAAATGCGTAACCATTTTGGGGTATTTGTACCAAACATTGACGTCATTAGGATTTTGTATATTTGTAATTTGTTGGGCATAAACTTGTGGAAGTTTATGTTAGTTGTAATTGATTTTATTAAACTTGGTTTTATAAAACTTTGGGTTATTACCTTTTGGTGTTAAATGGAATTTTTAACTTCAGTATTTCTGAGTTTCGGTTTTAGAGTCGACGTCCAGATCGCGGTCCCGGGGCCCGCGGGGTCCGGGGTCGCGACACTCCAAACCAAACAGATCGCAAGAATATAATGCGCAAACCCAACAAGCAAGAACGATAAAAGAAGTAAAAATAGTAAAGAGACGCAAAGAATTGTTTACCCAGTTCGTCAATATTTTTGACTACGTCTGGGGGCACTACCAAGCTAGGATCTTGGACTATAATATATAAATTTGGAGTTACAATGAGTTATGGGGCGGAACCCTGATTATATAGCCAACCTAGAATAAGACCTAAACTTAGACACAAAAGGAATCCTTCTCCCTTTTGGTCTCCTTTTTCTATTGCTTAAACTTAGACACAAAAGAAATCCTTCTCCTTTTTGGTCTCATTTTTCTATTGCATCTCTATTCCAAAAATCTCCCACCTAGAGATCAACCGCGTATACAAGCCCCGTATCCGTCTTCAACTCATCCTTAGTGTCTTCCTAGTGCTCACCTCGATCATGGTAGTGCCGTCCTCCTCCTCTATTCTCCAATCCCCGTTGAAGCTATGCATAGCTTCAATTTATCCTTGCTTGAGAAACATAGAGCCATACCAGCCGATCCATACTCTCTGTAGATCTGCGCAGTGGAATATCTTATTCTAGAGTCTGTAGTTCATCTTCAGTGACTCCTTGATCTTGGTCATCATGAACCGTCCTGCTCCCACCCGAGTTTGGAATATCCACCTCAACAATATATGGTTCCGAACTAATCCTATCATATGACCCCTTTCTGTCCTTGTATAAAACCTATTCATTGAATATGACATCCCAGTCGGGCAAGGCGGTTCCGAACTAATCACACACATTGCTATACCCGGTCGGGCAAAGCGGTTTCGGGCCAGAAACTTCATGTTCCGTTTTCTTGCGGGTTTGACCACTTGTTTCTTATTTGGAATAGGTGTAACAAGTATAAAACCTATCTCTAGTTGCCCTAATCAGTCCTAGTAATTGTGATAACATTATGAGTGCCTCCAAAGAGTTTTGAGAGGATTAATTTTCTTGTTCTAAGTGATCTCTAGATTGAAGAACAAGAATATCATCACATAATTCTATATAGTCAAAATACAATTGAGAAAGCGTGTTTATAAATTTTATCAAGCAACCAAGATCAAGTGTTCTTGATATTCGTTCGTGGTGTGGATACCGATAGAGGGTGAAATTTATCATCTTCGAAGTTCGTGTTCTTACTTGCTCGTGATCAAGCTTCGAATTCTCCACCAAGATTAAAGACTAAATTCAAAGGCATCAAGGGTTAGTAATCTAATATTCATATTGTATGTATTTGATATAATCATATGAGCGGATCTATGGCTTTGGGTTTCATGAAAAATTTTAAATGCTTTATTCCGCTGCGCATGTTACTACGAAACCCAACAGTGGTATCAGAGCCCCGTTCATATTGATTATTTCAATACTAGATCATGTTGTGTGTATATAAATTGTTTGTTTATGTGCCTAGCATGATGTGAATATTGGATTATGATGTTTATGTGTTATATGATTTTATGTGGTTTATTGTTTTATAAACTTTAATCGCACTATTCAATAGCAATAAAAATTATGGTGGATTTAAAATTGTTTGGATTATCAATTTTTGATTGGATCAAAGTTTTGATAATTCAAGGATTCATGAATTGTTCATTGAAGGTTTTGATGATCATGGTGATTGGATCACCAAGAACACCAAATCCTAATTGAATCGGGAAAAACAATTTTGAGATAAATTTTGGAACTTTAAAAATCTGGGATTTTCAGAGAGGTCCGACCGGACCCATTCCTTGACCCGGCCGGACCTAGGGTTTGGCGCGGGGGAGGGATTTAGGTTTTGGGTGTGGATCTTGGGCTTGATTTTCCTATTTGTTTTAGTCTTGTGATTCTAAGATTGGTTCAAACTTTGGATGGCTAATCTACGTTCATCGAGATTGTGTTTCCCAAATTTGATCGCAATCAAAGTTTCAAAGATAAAACGAAGTTAGAATTATGAAGAGTTCATGATTGGTAAAATTGAGAAACAAAGTTCTTGATTCAATGATTGGAGATCCATGTGGAATTGTGGATGCAATTGGCCTACGTTCATCGAGACCATCTATTGCTTAGTTTCGGCCACATGGACTACTTTCTTGGTTTCTTGAATTAGTGCGGAATTGTGGTTGCCTTATGGCTTAGTGTCGGCCGCACTTCTTGTTGTCTTGATTTGGAGATGATAACTAAAGTTCAAAGAGTCTCATCCTCATAATTATAGAGAAACTAATGACACATAAATATTATGCTTAAATTAATGATGATTAATTTAGTGGCTAAACTTGATATGTAACATGTTTATATTATGTGCTCATAAATGTGTTGTATGCCATATGTGATAAACCTTCAAGAAAGTTTTAAGTCCTTTTTGCCATGCCATGATTAAAACACTTGTAAGTACATGGGTGAATTCATGTGGGCTCGCCTCCGCGAGGTGCATTAATTTTATTCATGAATGAGCAAGATGAGGTTCATTAATTTAATGTGGGTTCGCCTCCGCGAGGTGCATTAAATTGAATGATTCCTATACGTTTAAAATGGTTGGACTTAATTATGCGTCAAAACAATTTTGGTCCTAGGCAAAGATGAGATTTAACACGCTTTTTGAAATTGGATTTCTTAAAGAATCTCAGAAAAGGATCTAAGAGTCATATGGGATATGATTGACATGATTATCTACCTAATTAATTTAGTTTTGAGCGGTCCGCCTCCGTGGACTCAAAGTTAAATTAAAGTTGGATCTTAGCTCATTTAAATTATATCATACATTGGATGTATAAGAAGGTTGTATAATTTAGTGGGAGTATTTTTTGGAAAAATACATTATTTATTTCTTTAATGAAATTGGTACTTATTAAATTTTGAAAATTTTGCATAATTCTAGATAATGACTAACAACACTCAATCAATTTCATTGCGATCGATCCTTGAGAAGGATAAGTTCCAAAAGAATGGTACGAACTTTATGGATTGGATCCGTAGCCTAAGAATAGTTCTTAGGCAAGAAGATAAGTTGTACATTCTCGATGGGCCTCTTCCTGTTGAACCAGAAGCCAATGCCCCTAGGGCAGAAAGAGACAGTTACAAGAAACATCGTAATGATTCTAGAGATGTAAGTTGTCTCATGCTTGCTACTATGTGCTCAAAACTCCAACAAAGTTTGGAACATTTGGAAGCCTATGAGATAGGCGTGGAGTTAAGAGCCATGTTTCAAGAGCAAGCTAGGCAAGAGAGGTACAAGACCATTGTTGCATTCACTTCTTGCAAAATGAGTGAAGGGCAACAAGTGAGTCCTCACATGCTTAAAATGAAAGGCTATGTAGAGCATCTTGAGAAACTTGGCTATCCAATCCTATTTGAGCTAGCCACGGATCTCATTCTTAATTCATTGCCAAAGTGTTATAATCAGTTTGTGATGAATTATAACATGCATGAAATGGATAAGAATCTCTCCGAGTTGCATGGTATGCTTAAAATTGTGGAGATGAAGATTGTGGAGAAAGGTTCTCATGTGCTCTTGGTTCACGATGGAAAGAAGGTTGTGCCAAAGGAAAGGGTAAGAAAGTTGTCAAACCCAAAATAAGAAAGGCAAAGGTTGCCAAGGCTCCAGAGGCAAAACCCGATTCACAAAAGGATGCAATTTGTTTCCATTGTCAAGAAATTGGTCATTGAAAACGTAATTGAAAGGCTTTTAAGGAAGAGCAAAAGAAAAAGAAGAGCAGTGGGACTGCGTCAACTTCAGGTATCTATATGATAGATATTCTCTTTTCTACCACTGATTCTTGGGTATTGGATACCGGATGTGGTTCTCACATTTGTTTAAATGTGCAGGCACTAAAGAATAGGAGACTGCTTAAGGAGGGTGAAGTTGACCTACGAGTGGAAAATGGAGCAAGAGTTGCTGCATTAGCCGTAGGAACTTATGAAGTCACTTTACCTTCCGGTTTAATACTTGTTTTGAACAATTGCTATTATGTACCGGATTTAAGTAGAAATATTATTTCAATTTCTTGTTTGGATAATGAAGGTTTTAAGTTTCTTATTGAAAATAAGAAATTTTCTATTTATTTAAATGATGTGCTTTATGGTATTGCTAATTCATTTAATGGCCTTTATGTCTTGGATGTCAAGAATGAAAATAATGAAAATGTCTATCATGTAAATAAGAAATCTAAACCTAATGATATTAATCATACTTACTTGTGGCATTGTCGTCTTGGTCATATCAATGAGAAGCGTATCTCAAAACTCTATGGGGACGGTCTTTTGGGTTCATGTGACCTTGAGTCATATGATACTTGTGTAACACCCATCAAATTTCTTGTTAAATATTTGACATACTTGTTAAATACTTGAACTTGCAGATTATGTGTTAGTTTTATTTGGGTTAAATCTTTAACTGCTTTAAATAGTTAAGGTGGTTAAATGTCTAGTTTTGACTTTTGGGTCATTTGTGAAAATTTGACTTTAGGGGTCTTTTTGTTAAAAGTGAAACTTGAGGGGCCAAAGTGCAATTCTTTGAAAGTTTAAGTTTATCAATTGGGGTTGCCTTCCTCAGATTCAGTTTACCCAAATCAATTACGTATACTCCTTCTGTTCTAAAAAGCTAGGTTAGGGTTTCACCCTATTCTCGACTCCTCGAGCTTAATTATCCCTCCGTTCTTGATTCTGATCCCGGATTAATATTCGTGGCGTTGAATAGAGCATTCCAGGCCGAACAGAAATAAGTTTGGGTCAACTTGAATTTTGACTAGGTAAGTTATTAGCTCCCCCTTGCTTGTAATAACATGCATAAATGTTATTCTCGATACTTGTGAATGTTAATTTCGTGTTTGGGATGAATTTTGTGGTACTTGTAAATTTGGGACAAAGGGAGTAATTATTCTTATGTCTAAATGGTGAAAGAACTTGGGAAATACTAGTTTGATTATGTTATGCCTTTTTGCAGTTGTGAAAATGGTAGTAAAAAGTTACTCCTACGCGTGGGACGGACAATTTTAAGCCTGGAAAGAAAATTGGGGTTTGCTGTAATTTGGACCAGGCGCCCGCCTGGTTGGTCACCAGGCGCCCGCCCTTTTGGCCAGAAAGTTATGGGTTTTAGGAATTTTGGACAAGCGCCCGCCCGGTCCATGTTAAGCGCCCGCCCGGTCCCCTGTTCCAAACAAAGTGTTTTAAATCCAAATGAGATTGAAAGCTTATCCCTTTTAAGGCATATAGCTTTAGTATAAGATGTCCTAGCAAGTGTAATTGTACCTTTTGAGGGCATTAGAACTTAGTCTTGAACATTAATACTTATAGAACTCATATGAGAACATAAGTATAAGAGTAGTATCTCTTCTTTATGTCTTGAAAGTGCTATGAACAAGCACTAATGTGTTATACTTGTTGTGAATCCAATGATTGTGCACCTTAGAGGCATTAGCATAAGGTCTTGGACTTGAACATCCTAAGAATAGGATTGGGATTTTGTAAGAGTAAATGTATAACTCTTATACTTGCTTGAATGTCCAAAGATTGGAAGTTATAACTTGAAGTATAAGACATTGAAAGCTTGTACGTGACTTGAACATCCAAAGAACTGGATTAAGACTTGAATATAAGATAATAAAATCTTGTACTTGACTTGACTTGACACCAATACATATGTATGGTAGTGAACTAGAAAGTGTTATAAGCAAGCACTTACGTGTATGAGACATGTTCTTGTTGTGTATGTGCAAACATTGCATACATTTGCTTGATACAAGGTGACTTCTTGATTACTTGAAGCATGTTCCTTGTTGAGCTAGTCCACTACTTTTGGATTAGTTCTTCTCCCGTAGTTCAAGTAAATATCTACTTGTACCTTCTTGTGTGAGTCCAGCTGGTTCTCCTTGCTTGTTCGAAAATAAATAGGTTCACGCTTGTCGCGAGAGCTGGGGCTTAAGTGACAATCGGGTCCCTATGTATTTCCGCTTGACCCCTTACTACCGGCCATAGTAAGGGCATAGCTTCCTTAGTTGGAGCAATAAGCCTGACTTAAGTGAATGCTAAACTCTTGTCTTGATCACCTCGTGAATATTCATGAGTCTTGATATTGGGAATGACACTGGTTACCGGGTCTTCTGATACATACTGAATAATCAGTTCCTGTTATTGATCGTGATTGTCAAAGTAATACAAGCTACGACAACAATGGTATTCTTGGGAGGAATAAGGAAGGAAGCAATATCCTTATAACTTGCTTGATTAGCTTTATGTGCTACTTGATGAGTGGATTATCCTCTCATATACTTGTTACTTGATGATACTTGATATATGATTACTTGAGTATCTACTTGAATTGCATGATAACATGTCATGTAGTTGCATCTAATAGCTTACTGAGATTTATCTCACCCTTTATTTGTTTCCCCCCAGGAAAGGAAGGATAGTGCGCAGTGAGGCTCGACATAGTTGGGAGCTTACTTCGCAGGTCGTGATTATTTTGGGGCTTGTGTCCTTTTACACTTGGTGAGGACGATGTATTGGGTTGTATAACTCCTTATTTTGGGGTAGACAGTCTTGTTCAGTTCTTATTGTCACTAGACATCTTGTATAGTACTCTTAATGCCAGCTTATGTGCTAGGCATGTTTCCGCTGTGTATGTATTAAGTTTGGTTTTAAATTTTCTTGTTTAGAACTCGTATTGTGAGATAGTATAGCTCCTTACCCTAGAGTTTATATATCATGTCAATTTGTTAAACAGATGTCATTCAGTTTCTTGTTAAGTTTCTTGTTCCTCGTTAGGCACTCCCATCCAGGTTCGAGGTTCTATTAGGGGATCCCGGGACCTGGGGGCGTGTCAGGTTGGTATCAGAGCTACCCTGGTTTAGCTACCCTGTTTAGCTACCTTGGTTTGCTCTAAGTCTGGATAGGGTCTATGGCCTAGGTATGGGTGAGTCTTGGGGGTGTTATTAATAACGCTGAGTGTTTACCTACAGGTACAATGAGTTCTGAAGGTACAAGTGGCAGTAATCAGCTGAGATCTATAACTCCTCAAGAAGAAATGGTTGATAATGTAGACTGGGATTATCCTAATTGCCTTACAAGGTTCTTGAAGCTGAAACCTCGTAGTTTTGATGGGGAATTTGATGCTAAGAAGGCAGAGGAGTGGATTGAAAGTATTGAGAAGATCTTTACAGCCTTGAGATGTGCAGGTGGTGATAAGGTAACCTTTGCAACCTTTAAACTTGAGAAAGCCGCTGAACATTGGTGGCAAGTGTTGAGTAAAAGTTGGGAACTGGAAGGTGTACCTCAGACATGGGAGAATTTTCTTAAAGCTTTTAAGTCACAGTTTATTCCAACAGTGGTCCAAGATAGGAAGGAGATGGAATTTCTTAATCTGGAGCAAGGAAGTCTGACAGTGGGGCAATACTCAACCAAGTTCACAGAATTGGCGAGGTATTGTGATCACTTAGTTCCAAATGAAGCCAAGAAGGCACATAGGTTTGTTAAAGGGTTAAAGACTGAGTATAGGAAGCAACTTCTTTCTCTACAGCTCACTAGCTATCAGCAAGCAGTGGAGAAGGCTTATACTATTGAAAATGATATTGAAGAACACAAGGTGAAGTTGGGAACAACCATGACTGGTCGTGTATCAGAGAAAACTCAGGGATCTGGTTCTAAAGGTGGTAAATTTGGCCTCCAAGATCGTCGATTCCGACAGCCAACTGAAAGCAAAGGTAGTGTATCAACTGGTTCGAGGACAATAGTCCAAGGTCCCAGGAGAGTATGTGGCTTTTGTTCGAAAGAAGGCCATACTGAAGACAAGTGTTGGCTAAAGCAAGGAAAGTGTTTAGTGTGTGGTGAAACTGGGCACTTTGCTAAGAATTGTCTTAAAAGTAGAGGAAATCAAGTTGGGAGTACAAGTCAACAAGCCTCAGGTTCCAAGAGAGATAGTGGGGGTCGACCAAAAGTTCAGGGTCGAGTGTTTGCTCTAGATCAGCAGGGTGTAGCTGAGTCTTCTGCAGTCATAGGAGGTATTATATTACTTTCTAGTATGAGAGCGCGAGTCTTGATAGATCCAGGCTCATCTCATTCTTATGTGGCATCTCATTTTGTGTCGCATTTGCATGTTCTTCCTGATTCTGTGCCTTATGTGCTAGAAGTATCTTCCCCTATGGGAGATTGCATGTTTACTTCTGAGGTTTACAAGAAATGTGAGGTTCTTGTGGGTGATCATGCCCTTCTTGCTGACCTAGTCGTGTTACCTATAAGGGACTTTGACGTGATTCTTGGCATGGATTGGCTATATGTGCATCATGCATCTGTTGATTGTTATAGAAAAGTAGTAACTTTTTCTATTCCTGGTTTGCCTGACTTTATCTTTGAAGGTGATAGGCCTTTATGTGCTATACATGTTATTTCTGCTTTAAAAGCTAGAAAACTTTTATCTCGTGGTTGTGTTGGGTATCTCGCGTGTGTGCTTGATCAGAGTTTATCTGTTCCCAAGATGGAGGATATTCCTGTTGTGTCTGAATTTTCAGATGTGTTCTCTTCTGAGTATAGCATGCCACCTGATCGAGAGCTTGAGTTCTGTATTGAGTTATTACCAGGTACAGCACCAATCTCTAAAGCACCTTATAGAATGGCTCCAGCTGAGTCGAGAGAGTTAAAAACACAGCTTGAGGAATTGCTTGAAAGGGGCTTCATCAGGCCTAGTGTATCACCGTGGGGTGCACCAGTGTTATTTGTTAGAAAGAAAGATGGGACTCTGCGATTTTGTATTGATTACAGAGATCTTCATCAGGTAACTATCAAGAACAAATATCCGTTACCTCATATTGATGACTTGTTTGATCAGCTTCAGGGTTCAGTAGTGTATTCGAAGCTTGACTTGAGAAGTGGTTATCATCAGTTGAAAATCAGATCTGAGGATATACCAAAGACAGCTTTCCGTACCAGGTATGGGCATTATGAGTTTATTGTTATGCCATTCGGTTTGACAAATGCTCCAGCTGTATTTATGGATTTGATGAACCGTATCTTCAAGCCATATCTTGATTGTTTCGTGGTGGTATTCATTGATGACATTCTTGTGTATTCTAAGTCACGGGCTGAGCATGAACAACATCTCAGAGTGGTATTACAAGTTCTTCGTGAGAAACAATTATTTGCAAAATTCAGCAAATGTGCTTTCTGGTTAGAAGATGTTTCATTCTTGGGGCATGTTGTGTCTGCTACTGGTATTGCAGTAGATCCTTCCAAAGTTGAAGCAGTTGTAAACTGGAAGAGGCCAACTACAGTGACAGAAATCCGTAGTTTCTTGGGCTTGGCTAGTTATTATCGGAGGTTCATTGAGGGATTCTCCAGGATTGCTACTCCATTGACTAATATGACTCGAAAAGCTATTTTTTTTTAGTGGAATGACAAATGTGAAGCAAGTTTTCAGGAGTTAAAAAGGCGTTTGACTACAGCTCCAGTCTTGGCTTTGCCTAATGGTTCTGAGCATTTCATGGTTTATACTGATGCTTCTAAAGAAGGATTGGGTTGTGTTCTGATGCAAGATGGCAAGGTAATAGCTTATGCTTCTCGAAAATTATCTCCTTATGAAAAGAATTATCCTACTCATGATTTAGAGTTGGCTGCGATTATTTTTGCTTTGCATAAATGGAGGCATTACTTGTATGGAACCAAATTTGAAGTCTTTACTGATCATAAGAGCTTGAAGTACTTGTTTTCTCAGAAAAAGCTTAACATGAGACAACGTAGATGGATGGAGAAATTGAAGGATCATGATTGTACTATCCTTTATCATCCAGGAAAGGCAAATGTTGTGGCAGATGCACTAAGCAGAAAGACTTATATTTCTTGCTTGATGATTCGTGAATGAAAGATGTTTGAAGATTTGTGTGACTGGAATCCTTGTGAATCAAATCATGGAATTATTCTTGCTAATATAAAAGCTACTTCAGATTTACTCCAACAGATCAAAGAAGCTCAGGTAATTGATTCTGAATTGCAGAAAATCATTAGAGGAATGAATGAAGGAAAGCAACCAGATTTTTCTTTTAATAGTGATGGAATTCTTACCTTCCGAGGTCGAGTTTGTATTCCAGTTGATCCTGAGATAAAGAAGAAAGTTCTTGAAGAGGCTCACAAAGCCAAGTATACTATTCATCCTGGAAGCACTAAAATGTACCAAGACTTGAAGAAACATTTCTGGTGGAACAATATGAAAAGAGAAATTGCTGAGTATGTTTCCAAATGTTTGACTTGTCAACAAGTAAAAGTGGAACATCAACGTCCAGCAGGTTTGTTGCAACCATTAGAAATTCCAGAGTGGAAATGGGAGCATATTACTATGGATTTTGTGACTGGTTTGCCACGTACCAGACGAGGCCATGATGCTGTTTGGGTTATAGTGGACAGGTTGACTAAATCAGCTTACTTCTTGTCTGTTTCCATGGGATATTCATTGTCTCAGTTGGCATGTTTATATGTTCAGGAGATTGTCCGACTGCATGGGGTTCCTGTGAGTATTGTATCTGACAGAGATCCTCGTTTTACTTCTCGATTCTGGCAGGCTCTTCAGGGTGCTATGGGTACTAAATTGAATTTCAGTACTGCTTTTCATCCTCAATCTGATGGGCAATCTGAGAGACTTATACAGATTCTTGAGGATATGTTACGTGCTTGTGTTATTGATTTCAAAGGCAGTTGGGATACTCATCTTCCTTTGGCTGAGTTTGCTTATAATAACAGTTTTCAGTCTAGCATTGAAATGGCTCCATATGAGGCTCTTTATGGCAGAAAATGTCGATCTCCTATATGTTGGGATGAAGTGGGAGAAGCTAGACTCTTGGGTCCTGAAATGGTTCAACAGTCAGTTGAAAGTGTGAAACTCATTCGAGATAGATTGCGCACAGCTCAGAGTAGACAAAAGAGTTATGCAGATCATCGTAGAAGGGATCTTGAATTTCAGGTAGGTGACTTTGTATTCTTGAAGGCTCTCCTCGTAGAGGTATAAAGAGATTTGGGAAGAAAGGAAAGTTATCTCCTCGTTATATCGGTCCATTTGAGATTCTTGAAAGAGTTGGTAAGTTGGCTTATAAAGTGTCTTTACCTCCTTCTTTATCTGGTATTCATGATGTGTTCCATGTATCTATGCTTCGCAAGTATATGGCAGATGAATCACATGTTCTTGAGTATGAGGCTATTCCATTTCAGCCTGATTTGTCTTATGAGGAACAACCTGTTGAAATTCTTGACTGGAAAGAGCAAGTATTGCGTACCAAAAGGATTCCTATTGTGAAGGTCCTTTGGAGGAATCATGAAATTGAAGAGGCTACTTGGGAAACCGAGAAAGAGATGCGAGATAAATACCCGAGCCTATTTGAAAACTTTGGTAAGTAAAATTCGTGGGCGAATTTTCTTTAAGGTGGGGAGGATGTAACACCCAACGAATTTCTTGTTAAATATTTGACATACTTGTTAAATACTTGAACTTGCAGATTATGTGTTGGTTTAATTTGGGTTAAATCTTTAACTGCTTTAAATAGTTAAGGTGGTTAAATGTCTAGTTTTGACTTTTGGGTCATTTGTAAAATTTGACTTTAGGGGTCTTTTTGTTAAAAGTGAAACTTGAGGGGCCTAAGTGCAATTCTTTGAAAGTTTAAGTTTATCAATTGAGGTTGCCTTCCTCAGATTCATTTTACCCAAATCAATTACGTATACTCCTTCTGTTCTAAAAATCTAGGTTAGGGTTTCACCCTATTCTCGACTCCTCGAGCTTAATTATCCCTCCGTTCTTGATTCTGATCCCGGATTAATATTCGTGGCGTTGAATAGAGCGTTCCAGGCCGAACAGAAATAAGTTTGGGTCAACTTGAATTTTGACTAGGTAAGTTATTAGCTCCCCCTTGCTTGTAATAACATTCATAAATGTTATTCTCGATACTTGTGAATGTTAATTTCGTGTTTGGGATGAATTTTGTGGTACTTGTAAATTTGGGACAAAGGGAGTAATTATTCTTATGTGTAAATGGTGACAGAACTTGGGAAATACTAGTTTGATTATGTTATGCCTTTTTGCAGTTGTGAAATTGGTAGTAAAAAGTTACTCCTACGCGTGGGACGGACAATTTTAAGCCTGGAAAGAAAATTGGGGTTTGCTGTAATTTGGACCAGGCGCCCGCCCGGTTGGTCACCAGGCGCCCGCCCTTTTGGCCAGAAAGTTATGGGTTTTAGGAATTTTGGACAAGCGCCCGCCCGGTCCCCTGTTCCAAACAAAGTGTTTTAAATCCAAATGAGATTGAAAGCTTATCCCTTTTAAGGCATATAGCTTTAGTATAAGATGTCCTAGTAAGTGTAATTGTACCTTTTGAGGGCATTAGAACTTAGTCTTGAACATTAATACTTATAGAACTCAAATGAGAACATAAGTATAAGAGTAGTATCTCTTCTTTATGTCTTGAAAGTGCTATGAACAAGCACTAATGTGTTATACTTGTTGTGAATCCAATGATTGTGCACCTTAGAGGCATTAGCATAAGGTCTTGGACTTGAACATCCTAAGAATAGGATTGGGATTTTGTAAGAGTAAATGTATAACTCTTATACTTGCTTGAATGTCCAAAGATTGGAAGTTATAACTTGAAGTATAAGACATTAAAAGCTTGTACGTGACTTGAACATCCAAAGAACTGGATTAAGACTTGAATATAAGATAATAAAATCTTGTACTTGACTTGACTTGACACCAATACATATGTATGGTAGTGAACTAGAAAGTGCTATAAGCAAGCACTTACGTGTATGAGACATGTTCTTGTTGTGTATGTGCAAACATTGTATACATTTGCTTGATACAAGGTGACTTCTTGATTACTTGAAGCATGTTCCTTGTTGAGCTAGTCCACTACTTTTAGATTAGTTCTTCTCCCGTAGTTCAAGTAAATATCTACTTGTACCTTCTTGTGTGAGTCCAGCTGGTTCTCCTTGCTTGTTCGAAAATATATAGGTTCACGCTTGTCGCGAGAGCTGGGGCTTAAGTGACAATCGGGTCCCTATGTATTTCCGCTTGACCCCTTACTACCGGCCATAGTAAGGGCATAGCTTCCTTAGTTGGAGCAATAAGCCTGACTTTAGTGAATGCTAAACTCTTATCTTGATCACCTCGTGAATATTCATGAGTCTTGATATTGGGAAAGACACTGGTTACCGGGTCTTTTGATACATACTGAATAATCAGTTCTTGTTATTGATCGTGATTGTCAAAGTAATACAAGCTACGACAACAATGGTATTCTTGGGAGGAATAAGGAAGGAAGCAATATCCTTATAACTTGCTTGATTAGCTTTATGTGCTACTTGATGAGTGGATTATCCTCTCATATACTTGTTACTTGATGATACTTGATATATGATTACTTGAGTATCTACTTGAATTGCATGATAACATGTCATGTAGTTGCATCTAATAGCTTACTGAGATTTATCTCACCCTTTATTTGTTTCCCCCCAGGAAAGGAAGGATAGTGCGCAGTGAGGCTCGACATAGTTGGGAGCTTACTTCGCAGGTCGTGATTATTTTGGGGCTTGTGTCCTTTTACACTTAGTGAGGACGATGTATTGGGTTGTATAACTCCTTATTTTGGGGTAGACAGTCTTGTTCAGTTCTTATTGTCACTAGACATCTTGTATAGTACTCTTAATGCCAGCTTATGTGCTAGGCATGTTTCCGCTGTGTATGTATTAAGTTTGGTTTTAAATTTTCTTGTCTAGAACTCGTGTTGTGAGCTAGTATAGCTCCTTACCCTAGAGTTTATATATCATGTCAATTTGTTAAACAGATGTCATTCAGTTTCTTGTTAAGTTTCTTGTTATGTTTCCTGTTCCTCGTTAGGCACTCCCATCCAGGTTCGAGGTTCTATTAGGGGATCCCGGGACCTGGGGGCGTGTCAACTTGCGGGTCGTGTCTTCTTGGAAAAATGACTAAGACACCTTTTTCCAAGCTAGGTGAAAGGGAAAGCGACTTATTGGGGTTGATACATTCCGATGTATGTGGACCATTAAGTAGCAATGCTAGGGGAGGATTTCAATACTTCGTAACCTTCACTGATGATTATAGTAGATTTGGGTATGTTTATCTAATGAAACATAAAAGTAAAGCCTTTGAAATATTTAGAATATTTAAAAATGAAGTAGAAAAACAACTTGGCAAAAGTATTAAGGCACTTCGATCGGATCGAGGTGGAGAATACTTAAGTCATGAATTCGATGATCATCTAAAGAATTGTGGAATAATTTCACAATTAACTCCACCCGGAACACCACAATGGAATGGTGTGTCCGAGAGGAGGAATCAAACTTTGTTGGACATGGTTCGATCAATGATGAGTCGAGTTGATCTTCCTTTATCCTTTTGGGGTTATGCTCTAGAAAGCACTGCTTTCACACTAAATCATGTTCCAACAAAATCGGTACAAAAGACTCCATATGAGATGTGGAGCGGAAAGAAAACTTGTTTGTCTTTCATAAAGATTGGGGTTGCGAAGCTTTTGTCAAAAGACTTGTCTCCGACAAACTTGCACACAAATCTGACAAATGTATTTTCGTGGGATATCCTAAGGAAACTAGAGGATATTACATTTACAACCGAGAGGACAACTAGGTATTTGTTGCCCGAACTTGTGTCTTTTTAGAGAAAGAGTTTCTCTCCAAAGAAATCAGTGGGAGTAAAGTAAATCTCGAAGAGGTTCGAGACCCAGAAAATGACATTGAACCAATGGTGGAACAAGAATAAATCCCACAAGAAATTATGGAACCTGTTTAAAGTACACAAGTAACTCGCAGATCTGGTAGGTTATGGTCCGAGCCCGAGAGATATGGTTTTCTCGTAACAGATAGTAATGAGGTGGAGATCATTGATAATGATGAACCAACCACCTACCAAGAGGTGATGTCTTCTCCTAATTCGAAGAAATGGCTTGGAGCCATGGAATCCGAATTACAATTCATGCAAGACAATCAAGTTTGGAACTTGATTGATGCGCCCGAAGGTGTAAAAACCATAGGATGCAAATGGGTTTTCAAGAATAAGACTGACATGGATGGGAAGGTGCATACTTACAAAGCTAGACTTGTAGCGAAAGGTTATAGGCAAGTTCATGGTATTGACTTGTAGATACCCCGGGGAACCACGGCTTGGCTAGAGCGGTGAATTATCCTAGGATGTCGAACTTGTTTTAGATTGTTTAGAGTCGCCACCTATGTTTTTAAAGGAACATAAGAAAAACCTAGAAATAGCCTAATTTATGCACAAAACCAGAGATTCGGGAGAGAAGGGTTCGGGGGTTAGGTGACGGAGTGGGAAGTACTTAAACACCCACTCCGCCCCGCTTACGCGGGTCTTGCTACTATTGGTGTTCTAATATTTACATGTCCTTCAATTAATTAAATAGAAATGTGCTAACAATTGTGATGAGAAGAAAAGGGGAAATAAAATAGAATTGTTTTATTTATTTAATGATAAAGATTACATATAACAAGTAATGTTAAAGAATTACACTAAGAGATGAAGAGAAATTAACATGGTGAATTAAAGTTAAGATTAAAATGTAGGGAGATAACCTTAACTAACTTCAATATGTGAAGTAGTCATGTTGGTCATGTCCCATTAATGGGGATTGCATACATCAAGAAGAAGAAAACAAAGGAAGAAAATGGAGTTGTACCTTGAGAAAGAGGACTTGGAACCTTGACTTGAAAGTGTTGTTGTTGTAATGAAATTGTTGTAGAACAATTTGTGTAGAGTCTTGTTACTAAGAAATCTTGTTGGGAGAATTTGTGTATAATGTAGTTGGTCAATCAAGGTTGGAGTCCAAAAAGAAGTCCAAAAAGAAGTCCAAAAAGAAGTCCAAAAAGAAGTCCAAAAAGAAGTCCCTTTCCAAGGTAGAAGATGATGGTTTTTATAGGTAAAAAAGAGAGGGAAATGATGGAGGAAAATTGGTCATCCATGTGAAATGGAATGAGCCAATCACAAATAAGATAAATGAATAAAAGAAAAATAAAAGAAATAAAAGAAATCAAATAATAAATGAAAGAAATATTAGTTTTTGGGAAAAGGCTTAGAATTTGGGATTGGGAGTTAATGAGAAAAGGGGGGGATGAATGTGGATGTAAAAAGATAGTTTTTGTGATCAAGAAAAGATGTTTGTAAATAAGAAAAGGGAGGGAAATAAGGTGCAATCCGTTACTGCCATATCGGACAGCGCGCGAGTCCCGCCTTTGGGACGGGAGGCGCGCGCGGCCCGTTAGCAGTGCCGGAAGCGCGCGATTCTAACAAATGACAGAAAGACAGAAATGACTCTAAAATTAATTCTGTTATGCAGTTTAGTCCAAAACTAACGGAATCATTTAGGAACTTAACCGAAGTAACAGAAATTAATAAAAATAAGTTAAATAAAAATACTTTGTATGCAATCGGGGTGAGAGGTCCAAGGCGGGGTGTCTACAGAGCCCCTCGGCGACGTGGATTGCGAAGCAAAACGCGTCGACGAAAGAAAGACAACCGCCGAGGACATCGACAAGAGAAAACAAAGACTCGATAAAGCAGGAATTTGTAATTACAAAAGATAGAAATGCGCTCCCTGTGTGAGCGACTTTTGCTGATGGAAGAGGTATGGTGATTTTAGTGGTTCACAATGGACCAAAATTGCTGTTCGGAGCCGTATTTGCTGTTTCTGCTATTTGAAGCCGCACTTGCTTGTTTTCTGCTGTTTGAAGCCGCACTTGCTTGCTGTTTGAAGCCGCACTTGCTGTATGCTGTTTGAAGCCGCATTTGCTTGCTGTTTGAAGCCGCACTTGCTGTATGCTGTTTGAAGCCGCACTTGCTGTATGCTGTTTGAAGCCGCACTTGCTGTATGCTGTTTGAAGCCGCATTTGCTTGCTGTTTGAAGCCGCACTTGCTGTATGCTGTTTGAAGCCGCACTTGCTGTATGGTGTTTGAAGCCGCATTTGCTGTATGCTGTTTGAAGCCGCATTTGCTATGGTACCTGTTATGTGTGTGCTTTGCAAATATACGTGCTTATGTGAAGTGTGAAATTGTGCTTGTGGTGCGTTGTGATTTGAAAAGCAGAGATTGCTTGAGAGAGAGATTTTGCAAGAATGGAGAAATTGCTTTTGTGTGCGGTGTGATTTGAAGAAAGCTTTGGATGTATTCATACCTTCACTTACCATTGCCGCTTGAGTGGAGATGGATTTCTGATGTCCGCGGAGGATGCTTTGATGGAGAATGTCCATTCTTTGGATGTTGATGAGAGAATGCCCTTGATGTTGGGTTGGTGAGATGGTACTCTGGATGATGGGTTGGTCGTGCCAAGAGGCTGCCTACGTATCCCTATAAGAGAATCAGACCAGCGTAGTTCAAGGATGATGGAGAACGCTGGAGGAGAGGCTAGGAGCAAAGCAAAGTAAAGCACATAATTTTGCACAATAGAAGGAGAAAAAGAAAGAAAAAATCTTTTTTTTTTTTTTTAGTTCGTGGGTGAACCATTTTAGCCATTGTGTGTTTGTGAAGCCAACCCAAGATCAAGTTATGCTCAGTCGAAGTCCGGATTGCCTCGCTTGAATTCTGTTGTCGCTGGTGTGCCCAACGAAGATTGATGTCTAGCCCCAAGAGATTTGTCGATTATGGGGCTTCAAAAGGCTTTTGATGCCGAGATGAGGGGTTGCTGATTGTAAAGCCCCTAGAATGCCTTTGATGCCAAATTTTGAGGGACTTGCATAGCTCCAAGATAAATCATCCCTTGGCCCATTCGAGTAAATCGCCCTTTGTTGTTGTAGTGAGCAAGCCCTAAGTGTTGTAGTGAGCAAGCCCCAAGAGGAGATCGTTGATGCCAAGCTTCGAGAGATTGCAAAGCCCCAAGTGTCGTGGGCTTGTAGATGGTGGGATGTGAAGACCTTTCATTGTAAAGCCCCAAATTACCTCGCGATTGGCTCGGCATTGAGAGCGGGTGTACCGTTTGGTAGAATTCTTGATAGAGATCTCCTTCTTGCTCTTACTGGGGAGATGAATGGCCTCATTGTGGTCGATACCCAAATGGCTGAGGGCTTATGTCAAAGGATGTAGTAATGTCTTGCGGTGCCGTCGAGGTCGCGGAGGATAAGGTCTTGGCGTGATAAAGTCTCAAATGAGTATGCTTGCTTGACTCTTCTTGAGTTGAACTAATGACAGATCTTCGGATGCAACTAGTGCTGTGGCCCAACTTTATCTGAGCTGCACCTTGTGCTTTTGATCTTGGAGAAGGGGGTGCTGAATTGCAGAAACATTGGGATTGGCCGTGGCATTTCCCGCTATAACCCTGTTTTGATTAGAGTTTAGCATATTGAATCTTTTTCCTTTTCTCTAAGACTTTCTTCATGATCTCGTTGAAAGTTCTAACAAAAATCATCAACTTCATTCATAACATCGGAGTCTTCATTTAAAACCAAGAGGCCTTTGACTTGAAGTGTTGAGAGACCCTTGAATCTTGATTGTTCTCATGGAGCCATAAGACTACTCCACATTGCACTTGCTCGAGCATTGCTGTCCCCAAAAGACTGTCGGTTGCGAAGCCCCAATATTGCCCTTTGCTTGAATTATTGTAATGCCGTAGCCCAAAGATTGTAGATTGCGAAGCCCGTTGAGACCTTCGGTGCCGATTTGAGGAAGCTTCCAATGTTGCACATGACTCGGCTGGGGATACTGCTGGGGAGTTAATTCCTCTTTGCCGAGGGAGCCTTTAAGACTTGACCGTAGCCCCTAGAGTGCCATCATTGATTGCGAGAAAGGTCTATCCTTGATTGGGGGAACGAGCACGGGCACACGTGACAAGAGGGCTTTTTTGACATCCCTTTTGAGAGACTTTGAGGATAGTCTCACACATCTTTTTCGAGAATAGCCCTTAGGGCGTATTGATTGCCAAATGAAGCAAAAAGAATCCCTTGTTCTTGAGTCACATAGCCCCTAGGGCGTCACCATTTGTTGAGCAAAGCAAGAGTGACTCGTCCTCGTGTGAGGGAATAAACATGAGATGATATGGCAAGAGCTACTCCATTTCTCAGGAGCCTTTCGGCGTACTTTAGAAGCACATACTTGAAGAAGCCTTGAAAACTGAGACACATGTTGTTGCTATTTGCTGCCCAAGCCAATTGACTAGCTAGGGATTATTTGTGCGACCCCGTGCCCTTTTATGATGGGCTTGTTCTCGGATGGATCTTGGTTACCACGGGTCTTCTTTTCATGAACCCAAAAATGCACACTGCTGGAGAATGATGCCGATAACCCAAGACAACCTTTGATGGTGCTATATCTTGTCGAGCCTTTTGCAATCCCAAAGTTGACTCGGTGGGGAATTGACTTGCTGAGGAGATTCAATGTAGAACTTGTCTTCTTTAGAGGCCGGGGATCTCCATTTCTCTTTCCCTTCTCTCTCTCACTCTCTCATTTTTTTTTATGACGCACCCTGTTTTTTGCCTAGACCGCCATTTCGGGTTTTCAATCTAGCGGGCATCTCTTTTGCGTCTTCATTTTGACTCGATTAATGAGGGAGTGTGCATTGACTCTAGCTGAGGAGATAAGACATGTGATTTTGCGGTGAAAACCTTTTGTCACTAATGATGAGTGACATTGACTTGACTAGGGAAGTGTCCCTTGACATGTATTTTTTATTGAATTGAATGACTCGCGAAGGCAAGTAAGTCATTAAGAGAGAAGAGAAGGAAAGCCCCAATTTGATTGCAAGAAATTGGGAGTATGCAGAAAGAATAGAAGTCCCTAGACTCGACAAGGAGCGCGAAATGATTCCAAATCTAAGAAAGTTGTTCAATATTTTTGGTGATTAATTTATTGGCAAATGAATCGTACAAAGATGTCTTGACAAGTTCGAGATGAAGGCCAATCACCATAACGCGCTAGGGCTAAACATATCTTCTTTCTTGCATGAGACCGGACCCGCAGGTTGCCTACGTTCCTCCAGTGTAGAGGCTCAGGTCACCGTAGTTCTTGTGAATTCTCCATTCTTCGGGATGGAATTGTTTTGTCGTGATTGTTGTCAATGTTGCTTCGTCCTTCGTTTGGTGGAATGATGTTGTTCTTTGTACTTCTTTGATTGAGGGGGGATTTTTTTTGTGCTCTAACTTTTGCCTAGGTTGATTTGATGATTTCAACCTAGCGAGCTCTTTTTTTTTTTTTTTTTTTTATATCCCCTTTTGAAAACTTTGTTTCATGATTGTTGCTCCACCTTTCTTTGTCTTGATTTCGTCGTTGATGTTTATCCCCTAGGCGTTCAAGCGATGGCCTTCGTTCCAAAACTTGTTTAGACACTTTTTCATCATTTTGCCAAGAATTAGATTGAACAACTTGGAAGAGTGTATGAGGACGAGAACGACTTTTATTTAATGATTGACTCAAATTTAACATTGGACGAGAGAAAACATTAATGCACACATTAGAGGACTTTTGACTCTTTTTTTTTTTTTTATCCTATCTCTAGGTAGAGAAAGAGAAACGGAGATTGTTGTCGTCATCCCCCATGACGTTGTAGTCCTCATTGTCGTTGTAGTCTTCCATGTCACTACATTCTTCCATGTCATTGTTTGGGAACCCTTTGTTGTTGAAGCTTGTGTCATAGGAGGACTCGGCAACTTCTCGGAGCAAATAGTCAATTCTAACCCCCGCATCATACATGCTTGAAAAATCGGAGTGAAAAGCCCACTAAGATGAGTGCGGTAGTCCATTTTCAAACACTTCAAGAAGATGTCCATTTGTTCCTTCTTGGAAGGCCTATCAACCATCTCGGCTAGCTTGTCATTCCAACGGCAATAGAAGTCCCCAAATGATTCATTACCCATTTGCACGGTGCTCTCAAATTCCTTCTTGGTGGGGCGGAATATGGAGTTGCCTTGATATTGTGACTTGATGGCAAGCATAGCGGCATCCCAATTGAGGCGGGTGGAAACTGGAAGACCCATATACCAATCTTTTGAGACCCCCTCGAGAGTAAGCGGAAAGCATTGTGCTATTATTTGAGGAGACACTTTCTTTGGTAGCATGGCCCAAATGTAGGAGTCGACATGAGCGTTGGGGCAAGAGTTGCCGTTGAACTTGCCAATATCGGGCATCTTGAACTTTTCGGGAAGAGCCTCCATTGTGTTCATGAGGAGAGAAGCTTGATGAAGATCGGTGTTTGGGCCCTTGTGCAAATTTAGCCCACTAAGCCTTTGGTCAATGTAGGACATGAGAGTGTTGACCAAACCGGTATCAATGCTTTGGACCTTTCTTTCACCCGTGAGCCCTTTCAATTGGTTCTTGAGTTTAGCAACTTCTTTCTTGTGGGCCATTTTCACATGCTCGTAACGGGCTCGCCATAAATCATCTTTGCGGCGGACATTCTCGGCTAGTGTATCAACTTGCCCTTTCAATGCTTCCACCATGCGGAATAACCCTTCGTTGGACACGGGAATGCCGTTGTCGTTGCCATTTGAAGCCATTGGACCTATTGGAAGAGCACGGTTGATCTTAGATTGGCCACACAAACACCTTTTGGATAAAATAAATTTAGCCCACAAACACGAAAAAGACTCAACCATATAAAGAAAATGACTCTTTTTTTTTTTTTTTGTTTACAAAGTCGGAAGGACGGAGTCCTTTTTGGGGTTTCTAGAAAAATAGTGGAATCGTCACACTAGTATATAGACCTTCTCGCGGTCCGATATACTCATCGGATTCCACCACGCTTGTGAGACCTACATGTGTCGAGATTAAACTAAATTAATGTAGTAAATCATACATGCGGGGACGGATTTTTATTTTCGTCCAAAATAACCACTTTTGGGGACGGAGTTTTATTTCGTCCATTGCAACAAGTTGGCATGTATGATTTGAAGACATTAGTTTAGGGAAATCTCGGCACATGAAAAACCGACTTGGTCACGGAGTGTTAGACCCTAGACTAGAATTGTGTGGCTTGTGCTCGGCTTGAATATGAGGCTCAAAGGTCACCCCCGGCATGTAGTCTTGAACTACGCCACGGGCTGAGGTTGACCGCTTCGGAAGAGTCAAGGTCGGGTGGAGCTTGAAACTTCCTAGGACGGGCCTCGATGGGTTTGGGGTTGGACTTGTGCGACTCGATAGTGAGCAGTTGATAAGAATATGTGCATGTAGTGTGAGGTCTAACATGTGACAAAACATTTTTTTTTTCAAAGGAAATAAAAAAAAACAAATAAGCACGTAATTTACAACTTTCGAATCACCCGTGTGACCGGTAAAAATAAACAGAAAGTAAAAAAAATTGTATGCAGGCCCGGTGCCCACACACTGTCATTCTGTTCTGTTTCTGTGCACTGTTCTGTTCCGGGAATGCGCCCAGAAGCGCGCGCATTGGGTTGCCTATGCGGAAGGCGCGCGCGTGAGAGGAAGAAGGGCAGAGGCGCCCGCTTCTGGGTGAGAACCTGCAAATCAGTGGGTTCAAGGGATTGCCTTGACCCTTAATTAAGAAAACTTTCCCCTGCAGAATTTGTTAGCACAGAAACATGGAATTGAAGGACAAGAAAGGAGGCGGACGATTCTGGTAATAAGGGTCGGACGCGCGCGCTTTAGGCCAAGAAGGCCGGAGGCGCGCGCTTCCTACCCTTTTTACCAGAATGCCCAGAAAACAGAATAAAAGAACACCAAAAATGAAAACGCAAGTTTAACCCTCTAAATCTTCCCCAGCGGAGTCGCCACTGTAGATACCCCGGGGAACCACGGCTTGGCTAGAGCGGTGAATTATCCTAGGATGTCTAACTTGTTTTAGATTGTTTAGAGTCGCCACCTATGTTTTTAAAGGAACATAAGAAAAACCTAGAAATAGCCTAATTTATGCACAAAACCAGAGATTCGGGAGAGAAGGGTTCGGGGGTTAGGTGACGGAGTGGGAAGTACTTAAACACCCACTCCGCCCCGCTTACGCGGGTCTTGCTACTATTGGTGTTCTAATATTTACATGTCCTTCAATTAATTAAATAGAAATGTGCTAACAATTGTGATGAGAAGAAAAGGGGAAATAAAATAGAATTGTTTTATTTATTTAATGATAAAGATTACATATAACAAGTAATGTTAAAGAATTACACTAAGAGATGAAGAGAAATTAACATGGTGAATTAAAGTTAAGATTAAAATGTAGGGAGATAACCTTAACTAACTTCAATATGTGAAGTAGTCATGTTGGTCATGTCCCATTAATGGGGATTGCATACATCAAGAAGAAGAAAACAAAGGAAGAAAATGGAGTTGTACCTTGAGAAAGAGGACTTGGAACCTTGACTTGAAAGTGTTGTTGTTGTAATGAAATTGTTGTAGAACAATTTGTGTAGAGTCTTGTTACTAATAACTCTTGTTGGAAGAATTTGTGTATAATGTAGTTGGTCAATCAAGGTTGGAGTAAAAAAAGAAGTCCAAAAAGAAGTCCAAAAAGAAGTCCCTTTCCAAGGTAGAAGATGATGGTTTTTATAGGTAAAAAAAAGAGGGAAATGATGGAGGGAAATTGGTCATCCATGTGAAATGGAATGAGCCAATCACAAATAAGATAAATGAATAAAAGAAAAATAAAAGAAATAAAAAAATCAAATAATAAATGAAAGAAATATTAGTTTTTGGGAAAAGGCTTAGAATTTGGGATAGGGAGTTAATGAGAAAAGGGGGGATGAATGTGGATGTAAAAAGATGGTTTTTGTGATCAAAAAAAGATGTTTGTAAATAAGAAAAGGGAGGGAAATAAGGTGCAATCCGTTACTGCCATATCGGACAGCGCGCGAGTCCCGCCTTTGGGACGGGAGGCGCGCGCGGCCCGTTAGCAGTGCCGGAAGCGCGCGATTCTAAAAAATGACAGAAAGACAGAAATGACTCTAAAATTAATTCTGTTATGCAGTTTAGTCCAAAACTAACGGAATCATTTAGGAACTTAATCGAAGTAACAGAAATTAATAAAAATAAGTTAAATAAAAATACTTTGTATGCAATCGGGGTGAGAGGTCCAAGGCGGGGTGTCTACATGACTATGATGAAACCTTTTCACCCGTAGCAATGATTAAGTCTATAAGAATTTTGCTTCCCATTGCCGCATATCATGAATATGAAATATGGCAAATGGATGTCAAAAACGCTTTCCTAAATAGAAAACTATAAGAGGATGTCTAAATTGCAAAGATCCATATATGGATTGAAGCAAGCTTCTAGGAGTTGGAATCTCCGTTTTGATGAATCGGTCAAAGAGTTTGGTTTCATCAAGAACGAAGATGAACCTTGTGTTTACAAGAAGATTAGTGGGAGCATAGTGCTATTCCTTATTCTATATGTGGATGACATATTGCTCATTGGAAACGACATTCCTACACTTCAGTCTGTAAAAACTTGGTTAGGAAAGTGTTTTGCAATGAAAGATATGGGTGAAGCCGCATATGTACTTGGCATTAAGATCTACAGAGATAGATCTAGGAAGCTAATTGGTTTAAGCCAAAGTACATGCGTTGACAAGGTCATTAGAAGATTCCGCATGGAAAATTCTAAGAGAGGAACCTTGCCAGTATTACATGGAATTTCTCTAAGCAAGACTCAATGTCCTAAGACAAAAGATGAGCGTGAGAAAATGAATGATGCTCCATATGCTTAGGAAATTGGGTCCATCATGTATGCCATGATTTGTACTAGGCCGGATGTATCTTATGCTTTGAGCATGACAAGTAGATATCAATCCGACCCAGGACTAAAGATTCATTTTTGGTCTATGGAGGAATGGAAGATGATCTCGTTGTAAATTCTTACACGGATGCAAGCTTCCAAACCGACAAAGATGATAGTCGGTCGCAATCGGGTTTTGTGTTTATGTTAAATGGTGGAGCTGTAAGCTGGAAGAGTTCCAAGCAAGTACAACCGCTGATTCTACAACGGAAGCTGAGTATATTGCTGCATCGGATGCTGTAAAGGAAGCTGTTTGGATTAAGAAGTTCATTACTGAACTTGAAGTGGTTCTTAGTATTGCTAATCCAATAGACCTTTATTGTGATAATAATGGTGCTATTTCTCAAGCAAAGGAACCAAGGGCACATCAGAAATCCAAACACATACTTAGGCGTTTTCATATCATTCGAGAGATCGTTGATAGGGGAGACGTGAATATATGCAGAGTACCAACTGATGACAATGTCGCGGACCCGCTAACAAAGGGACTTCCACAAGCTATACATGATGGTCATGTTAGGTCCATGGGTATTAGATACATGGGAGATTGGGCATAGGGCAAGTGGGAGATTGTTGGTGTTGGTACCCTAGGCACGTTTAATAAACGTTGTAATTGTTATCATTTATTTCATGTTAATAAAGAGATGTTTTGATTATTACTGTCGTTGATGTTTACTTATAATAATCTCCGTCCCTAGTACTTGTTTGGTATTAGTATAAAGGCTAAATGATCATGGGGATGATCATGTTAGATTTATGGGTACTTGTTAAGTACCGGACATGACCCGCTTTATGAGATCTATATCATGGTCAATGTCATATATATATATCATATTAGTTATGTCATTTGAATCCTTAGACATGTAGTTATTATAGTCTTCCACTTGATGAACATTATGTTTGACATATTCAAACGTTACCTTTAACCGGGCAGTTATAAAAGGTATGATTGGCATAATCGGATTCATGTAGGGAAGAATAATAAGCTATGATGGATTTGTGCCTCTTCGGAGAGATGTCAAGCTTAGGCCTCTCGTAGGAATGATGTTGATGAAAATGTTCGGCCGGACTCAAATGAATTGATTGGATCAATGTCGTTTGGATTATCAACATATTCAGAATCGAGAAAGTATTGAACAAAGACAAGTTGACTTGTTGACCATGACATGTGTTCAATGACATCGTGGACAAAGGGATTATGACATGTTCTAAATGGAATGCGAACTTGTATCTAGTTATACTAGTTGGGTAGGTATGACGGTTTGCTAGAACCTAATCATATCTTATGGGTTTATGATTGAACCCATTGCCAACTTAGTGTAATCCTATAGGGTCACACACATTAGAACGAATCTAAAAGGACTTAATTGGAATTTTGGGTCAAAAGACCTTTAAGGGTTTTTAGGGTTTTAGAGGAGAAAACCAAAAAAAACTGGAAAAGGGGAGCGCCCGGTCGGGCAGCCTTGTGTACCCGATCGGGCTATATGATGCGCCCGGTCGGGCACATTGCTATACCCGGTCGGGCAAGGCGGTTTCGGGCCAGAAACTTCCTGTTCCGTTTTCTTGCGGGTTTGACCACTTGTTTCCTATTTGGAATAGGTGTAACAAGTATAAAACCTATCTCTAGTTGCCCTAATCAGTCCTAGCAATTGTGATAACATTATAAGTGCCTCCAAAGAGTTTTGAGAGGATTATTTTTCTTGTTCTAAGAGATCTCTAGAATGAAGAACAAGAATATCATCACATAATTCCATATAGTCAAAATACAATTGAGAAAGCGTGTTTCTCAATTTTGTCAAGCAACCAAGATCAAGTGTTCTTGATATTCGTTCGTGGTGTGGATACCGATAGAGGGTGAAATTTATCATCTTTGAAGTTCGTGTTCTTACTTGCTCGTGATCAAGCTTCGAATTCTCCACCAAGATTAAAGACCAAATTCAAAGGCATCAAGGGTTAGTAATCTAGTATTCATATTGTATGTATTTGATATAATCATATGAGCGGATCTATGGCTTTGGGTTTCATGAAAATTTTTAAATGCTTTAATCCGCTGCGCATGTTACTACGAAACCCAACACCGTCAACACCGACGCCCCTACCTTCCACTTGCCAAGCTACATAAGTGTCCCGCCTCCTTCTCTCTATGCCCAAAAGGGTTCCACTACCATGAGCAAGAACAAAGGCGTCTATGAGCCTTCTCCTGAATTGCTTGGCGGCTACCTCTCCGCTAGCAAGTTGCATGCACCCTCATTGCCTCTTAGTATTGGGATGACTGCTGCCACCGCTTCAATGACTCCTCCCACTGCTCTGCCGGAATCCATCCTTGACATCTCCAATCATCCCGTGGTCATGGATATGCAAGAGAAAATACGCAAGTTGATTGAGACCGTGGATAAGCAAACCTCACCGACTACCAAGACTATCAACCTTAGCAAAGTAGGGGCTCTCCCCAAGGATTTCAAGATGCCTAAGGTGGCGATGTTTCATGGTGATTCTTGTCCTAAAACCCATTTGGACAGTTATGTATTGGCTATGAGGGCTCGTGACTGCACCAACGAGCAAATAGCCTGTGTATTCCATAGCACTTTGGATGGTATAGCTCTGCGTTGGTTCTTAGGGCTAGAACCAAGTGAGAGGCAAACTTGGGATCAAATCAGTGCCATTTTCTGTGAGAAGTATCAAGCTAACTTGGATTGGCATGTCAACCGAACCGATCTTGAGAACACT
The DNA here is from genome assembly GCA_026119855.1 of Campanula takesimana. Lineage (NCBI taxonomy): Eukaryota > Viridiplantae > Streptophyta > Magnoliopsida > Asterales > Campanulaceae > Campanula > Campanula takesimana. The sequence continues at coordinate 359,938 of JAOWBW010000916.1, forward strand.
ATGCAGAAGCCCGGCGAGGCTATTTATGACTTTTACAAGAGGGGGAACGACCGACTGTGTGAGGTCCAATACCCACCTAAGGCGAAGGAACAGAAACAGATATTCTACAAGTGTTTGCTTCCTAAGATGAAAGCGGCTATAGGTAATGGTTACTTCCCCGATTTGCAGGAAATGGTTGACGCCGGAGTAAGGTACGAAGCTGGGATCACCGGAATTGCGCCGCCGAAAGACAACACCAAGACCAACAACAAATCCTTCCGCTACAAGGCTCCCTCAAACCCCACACCTCCTAAGGGTGGGAAAGAAACCGTCAGACAAGTCAACATGATCCAAAATGGTGCTCCCGCTCCGTTAGATGTTCAAGCTATCACAAGAAATGGGGCTCCGTTGCAAAGAGAGGGAGAGCATTTTGATGATTTTAGCATGCCTATGGGGAAAGTCTTTGATGTGCTAGTCAAAAAAGGTCTCATCAAGCCGCTAGAGAATTATCAACCGAAAAACCAAAGAGCCGACGTGGATGCCTCCAAGTTCTGCAAGTACCACAAGTGTATAGGGCATACAACCGATGGGTGTATCTAATTGAAGTGTGTAGTGCAAGGGTTGATCAATGACAAGAAGATTGAGAAGCCGAAGGGTCCCAATGTGGTCAATAATCCTCTTCCCAACAATGGTGGGGTTAACATGGTGCAAACAAGTGAAATCAGCATTCTAGAGTTCATGGATTCCTTCACCAAAACCAAGGTGACAATGGCTAGTGTATTTGAAGTGCTCGTGAAGATGAAGATCCTCGAACCGTTGGAAGGACATCTCCCACAACTAGGCTGTGATCTGTCTAAGTTCTGCCACTACCACATATGTACCGGTCATACTACCGAGGAATGCTTTGCCCTCAAGAAAGCCGTGCAAGAGCTCATCCATGCGGGCATTATTGAAGACCCTAGAGGTTCCATAGCTAGTGATGTACTCATGGTAGAAATTAGCAAAATCACTGATCCGACCGAGCCTGTTGTGGCAGATTGTGATGAGACAAATTATATCTTAATGATTAATGACAAAGGAACTTCTTGCTACTTGTTGTCTTTAGATGAATTATCTAGTGAAATTGAGTCTTTAAACACGGAAGGTTCCAAACCCAACTAACCTTTGTCTTGGGACGAAATCTTGAAGGAGGCCGAGAAGATCGAAATTCCACCCTCTCAACATGAGGCGCCACTCTCTTTAGATGAGCTACGAGCGGAATTTTGTCTACTCATGAGGTCCGGCCAAGTATACCAATCCGATGCAAAAGGTGCCAAGAAAATCTTTGGGAAAGAGCCCGAGCAAACCGACCTCGAAAAGGAAGACCCCATCCTTACCCAACTCAAACAAACCCAAGCGCACATCTCACTTTGTTCTCTACTCACCTCTTCTCTTACCCATCGCCTCATGCTTGAGAAGAACCTCACCACTACTATGGTCCCGTCAAACACTACCCCATAGAATGTCACGCACATGATCGGAAATATCCACTATGGGAACATCATCACTTTCTCGGAGCTAGACAAGCCAATGTTCGGAGTTGATCACAATGAACCCTGTATATTACTGTAGAGGTGGATGGCAAGAAAATTCCCCGTGTATTCATTGACAATGGTTCTGCTATTAACATCTTGCCGTCAAGGATGATGGATGTAGTCGGTATCCATGGTGTTGATTTGATCCCGTCTAAGCAAACAATCAAAGCTTATGACTCAACCTGTCGCGCAGTTATAGGCGTTGTCACTCTACCTATCACAATTGGAACCAAAATCCTACCCACCGAATTCCATGTCATAGACATTCCCACAACCTTCTCACTCCTCCTCAGACGGCCGTGGCCACATCAGTCAGGCGCAGTACCTTTTTCCTTGCATCAATGTGTAAAGTTTCAGTCTGGTAGCGAGGTGACTTTTATCTACAGTGATCTAGTAACTGCCCAAGGGATGGACACCAGGGGCATTCCCATTTTACAGATACAACATGGAGAGGAGAGTAGACTGTTCAACAGCTTTGAAGTAGTCGCTTAGGCACAGATCTGCGCAGTTGACCTCACAAAGACATCAGACAGGGTGGTACCCGTTGTCAAAATATTGCGGAACATGCAAGGTCCCACAGATTTGGTTGAAGAAGTTGATCTCAAAGGGCTGTTTGGTCTTGGATACACCCTCACTCCCGAAGACAGAGCGGAACAAAAAAGGATAGAGTTCCTTAAGAAAATGAGGCTCCCCCATAAAAAGCCTGAAATGCGGCCATACCGCCTCTCCCTTAATAGTTACTTCATTAAGGAAGGCGAGGAGTTTTTGTGCTTTGAGTTTGCAGAACCATGGTTTGATTACACCGGCAAGTTACAGAAAGGGTTCGAGATCTTCAGAGACGTAGAATTCGACCGGTCCAACTTGATGCTGACTTATATGGAATACGACGAGGATACGGGTAGAATCAAAACCACTAAGTACGAGTATGCCACCAAAGTCGCAAGTGACTTAGCTGATCAGCTGGAAGCTGCAACCCTCGACAAGCCAACAGCAAAAACCACAGAGACACCGAGTTTGACTGAGACGTGGGATGGCCAATATATGCTTCAACATCTGGGTTATCTGGGGCTCGAAAACGACATGTAGCCTCTATTGGGGATGAATCAGAGAAAGACATCTATCTGAGGACATTGGTGGTACCCATGGAGGGCAAACTGAAGAATTGGTGCACACTCGGAGGTCCCAGAGCTACTCCTGAGTTCATGATGGGGACATTGGGGCTTACTCATTCTCCTGCCGCTCCTCCCGCAGCACCTCCCGTCACTTCTTCAAAATCCCCTTCCCCCGAGTCTAGTGTTTTTAGTTTTGAATTTGAGTCTTCCTCTAAGTCCGACGACCTCACGCCTGAAGACTATGACCTTGTTGTAAACGCTATATTCCCTTTTTCCATGAATGAAGCCCTCGACCTTTCCGAGTATCCCTCCATAGCCACTCTTTTAGATGATAAATTAGCTGATAATCAACCTAATGATAAAACCATGGGCGCACATTCTGAGACGCTGCTGGATTATTCACTCGGGGCCTCTCTTGAAGCCACATAGTTAACAGCCTGTTGCTACCTCTAGTCATGTTGCCATACATAGCAAGCTGGGAAATGCCACAGATGGTTTCCCCTAGAATAACCGGTATAATGTTGTGACCCAATCGGGCCTGAATCACCATGTCCAAGCATGCTATGCTGGCAAATCCTACCTCCGAAGGGAACAATACAAGAGAAAACAAGCACAAAGCGAGGTGATCTAAAGCAAAGTCAGAAGTGACGTCTCCATGCATGAAGTACCCTGGCATCCAAGAAAGATCCACATGATTGGCCCTAACATATTTACTAAGGTCATCCTCGGTCACACCAAAATTTATCAACCTCTTCTCCAACAAAATAGAGTTAAAGGTCAAAGCAATCTCCACTTTTTCCTCACCCCCGCAAAGTGCCATGAAGTCTTCATAAGTGGGAGTTATTTCGTTATAAGAGAAGTTGAAAACGTGATTACTCTCGTCCCAGAATTTGGCACTAGCATTCAAAAGATTCGCATTAGAGTTCATATGAGAGAGTGACCAAAGACACTTGACACCAAACCGTACATCAAATCTGTCGCGACAAGAGCGAGGAATCCTAGCAACCCCCTTCTCCAAAGAAGTGGTATAAGCTCCACTTTCAAGCATGGTAATTCTTGCATGATAATCCATTGAGAAGGCAAGAAAGTTGATGTTTAGGCAAGAAAAATACAAGAAAACTGCTGCTGGTAGGAATCCTAATGCAAGGCAAACACTGTTTATATATGGCTCAAATTCCAATTCTTGCCCGAAAAAGGAAAAGCAAAGGCAGCGTAGGACTTGGCCACGCGGACACATTCGCCCTGGCCACGCGGCCATCTTCGACCTTGGCCAGGCGGCCATCTTCGCCCTTGGCCACGTGGCCACTCTCGCCCTATGCAGAAAATTCAGCTCCGTCCCCAAGCTTGGTTACTCCCACGGCGCAATGGGTTCATGCAAACAACGTACACACTCCGTCCCCATGGATCATGCATTGTATAAAATTAGGAATAACGTAAATAACTAGTTTGTACAAATAGGGTGTCACAATTTGCATTAATTAGTACATAAGATATTTGTATACATTTAAAATGTTCAGTACATATTTGTGTTCGTCTATTTCTACCGCTAACAGTGTAGGAATGAATATAAAAAGGGAGCGGCCCCCGGCTAATCTGAGTCCTCCTCAGTAGTGTCCCGTCGCTATGTCGAACGGCGCGAACCACTGGCACTCGAACTCCATCCCCGGACTGCTCGTCCTCCAGTATGGGAAGAACCTGCCTCAGTAGGAGACCGCTCTCGACGCTGTGGTGCGACGACATCCTCCCTACGGAAGGTGCAAGAATGATACACCTCTCTCAGTAAGCGCATTAAAACGTTCTCCCGCTGAACGGAACGGACATATGCCTCCCGAGTCACCTGGATGGGTCAAAAGAAATGAATGGGAACAAGAAAATGAAAAGTATGTGTGCATGGGATAATCTGAAATAGAATCATAAATCATACCCCAGCATCAGGCGGAGGAACGAAGGGCTTCAGCACAAGGTCTGCATCCGTCGACTCTAAGATAATCTCCTCCTCCCAGCCGCCTCGCACCAATCTGATGCTACTCGAACGAAGAGGCATGTCAACCAAAGGCCGACTCCGACCAGTGTAGCCAGCCGAGATCGACCCCTCTCCCGATAACATCCTAGCCCGTACCTGAGGATTAATCAGACGAGTACGCACAAAGCCATCATAGTCGTCACTGCCCCTGTAGTGCTCCGCTGGAGTCGGAGTCAAAAAGGTCCTCAACCTGGCAGGATGGAGCATGTCCCGAAGAGGATCATGGGGAACCCATGGCAAGGCACCAGCCCTATGATGACGAGCAACCCGCTCACCAACATACATAGTATCGCCACTCAGACCCACCAATAGAACCCGAGAGGCCTTCAACACGGTAGCATAGCCAACGGAATGCTCATTAGCCGCGCTCCATGGATAGAACACCACCCCAACAGGCGTAGGCCTCGCAAAAACCCTCCTCAAGTCAGCAGCATCCATAGTCCTCCTATCCTTAGCCCTGCGGGAGGCCCGCCTATTACTCTTGTACCAGAAAGACATGATGGGGACCGCTTTGTTGTCGCCAATCTCCAACTGAAAAAGGGCGACACTGAAGATATCGTACACCCACACCTGTGCATACAGTAAAGGGAATCGATTTAGAAGTATGTGCAAATCAGAATTTGTGACGAACAAGCGAAGGAAGGACAAGAGTAGTACCTCAAAGGCAAACTGGAACCTATCAAATGCCGACGAGCTAGCCCTCAAGCAGTGATCCAAAGCCCGGTACACGTCGGCCAAGCCGGCTCCACCCCAAGAGATCTCGCTCACCTGAGCCAAGTCCTCAAAAGCCGGTAGTAGTGAGTACCTACAGACGGTGGCCCCACTGGGAAACAGAAGCTCGAAAAAGCTGTACTACAAAAATAGTCGGACCAAGCAGTCTAAATCATACTCCCCTCTCCCAAAGGGCTCAATCGGCGACAACACCAACCGTGCACCTTGCCAGCCTCCACTCCATAACCCTTCACACCTCCCCCTGGTCGGTGTCAACGCCCAATAAAGCCTTTCGGTACTCCGGTCTACCCACCAAACCCTCGTCGAATGGTAGAGGGGTCGTAGTGAACCTCAGCCCCATAATAGCCGCAAAGTCCGTGGGCGTAACGGTAATCTCTCCCCAAATGAAGTGAAAGGTGTGAGTAGTATCCTACCAAAACTCCTTGCACACCTCTATCATTACCGCCACCTTCAAGGTTTCCCCAACCATGCGGACAGCCACAAAAAAGGGACCGAATCCCATAGCCTCGATCCGAGCACATAAACCGCCTGGGCCCACCGGCAAGGACGCCCACAATTGACCCATGGTCACTGTAGACCCACGAGCTTTCATTCTTTACAGGTAAATACAGCACAGGTATGTTACATTTCTAGCCAATTACGTTATGTACTTTCATGCCCTCATATTACCTATCAAATAAATGAATTGTGAATGTGCGAAAGAGAAAAGGCAAAGTTCAGAATTTACCTCTCAAGTCTCCAGAAGCCCCGTAGACCAATGATGATCCGAATCGATGTAAAAATCGTAGTCATGGGCGAAAGTCGATTAAAGAAGGCCGTCCCGAAAATTTCAGTGCCGCCCTCGATCTCAATCCACCTCTCGGAACCATGTGAGCCGCTTGGTCACCCGCATTTGGGCTAACCCCTGCATTTCCTTCTTCCAAGGGATCCTCATTTCCTCCCTCTTGGTGTCCATGCTCCGGTGGCACGAAATTACCTTGACCCGCAAAATTTGCACCTCCGTAAAGCATCTCATCGATCCAGCGATCCGCCATGACTTCGATAACACAAAATGGATTCTACAAAATCAACAATTGGAAGCTTTCTCTCTCTAAAACTCACTTTTTCTCTCTCTAGCTCGGCAATGGAAGAAGGAGAAGAAGAAGAAGAAGAGGAGGGGATTCTGGTGCTGTGACCAAGAATCTAGTCAAACTGGAGACTTGGCCACGCGGCCATGTTCGTCTCGTGCGATCTCTATATTGCGTTAGATTCAGCACTTGTTATTGCGATTGACAGAGGCCTGCCTACCTCTATATTGCGTTAGATCCATCACTTTTTATTGCGATTGACAGAGGCTCATCTATCTCTATATTGCGTGAGCTCCGGCTATTACCATTTTTATCTTAGGGATTATTTAGACCCCGCCGTCTCTATATCTCGCACCATTATTGTTCGCATCTCCGAACTACGACTGGCTTGATTCCCCCGAGGATACGTAGGAATCCTGAAAAGGTTCAGCCACCCGACTGACGTGGTCATTTCTTATCCCCAGCAGATGTTTTCTTCACGACTCAAAGTTATCCCCAGCGGAAGGCGTTACTCCCCACCAGAGGACAATCATTTACAATTTCCCCAATAGATTTGAACTACATTTGGCTTGATTCCCCCACGGATACGTAGGTCGCCTGCCAAGGTTCAACCGTCCCATCACCCTTCATCTGTTTTGAAACTCATGTTTCAGAACGGATCCTTCTTTTATCGTCGACCCTCCATTGCCTTGCAAGAAGCGTCGCCGAGGGGATACTGTTAGTACCCGATCTAAAAATGAGTTTATTAGGGCTTTCCCAAATATATAAGGACTTTATAGGAATTAAAAACCTTGCAAAGACTTGTCCCGGATTCTCAAAATACATCTCATTATTCTAGAACATCTTAAAAATGGCCAAAATAGGGTTTCAATAAACCAAATAAAACCCTAGCTTGAAAATCACGTCAGCCGGGAATGATGGCCACGCAGCCACATTCGACATTGGCCACGCGGCCACATCCACCCTTGGCCACGTGGCCAACCTCGCCTCAGCCAACCAAGTCGTCTGATCCCTTGGTCAGTTCACTATATAAAGCCATCCTCACCTCTTGGTTAAAGGTCCGAATTTTGATAAACCTTAGGCTCTCTAAGTGACGAATTTGCTCTCTAATTAAGCATTTCAAGCTCCCAAGAACATCCTCAAGAATCCCAAGAAGATCAAGGTTTATTTCTTTCCAACATAGGTAAGTTTTCTAACTTTTTCTTCATGTTCTTGACATGTTCTTAGTTTAGATCCATAATATTCATGTTCCTTGCATGTTTATTTATATGTTCATCATATTATTCATATGTTCATAATATGTTCTTCGCATGTTCATCATGTTCTTAGATTAAAACCTTATTTATGCTATATTTAGGGTTGCGATCTTCATGTTTACATGTTTCATAGCCGATGATGATCTAGGGTTCATCAACCCGAACATGATCTAGGAACTACTTCTAAACCCTAATCTTTAGGTAAATTCCCCCTCATTATGCATGATCCCGATTCTTCTGCCGATTCTAAATTATTCTCGAACTACGCTGACCTGAGCTTCTCACATTGAAAGGAATGTAGGCAATCTTCGGATTCGGTCTCTAAACACCGCACACAACATACACCGCATCATGATAGAAAGACCGATCATTCGGGCGATAGTAGTGATAACGTTCAATATTCTTCTCTTGTCGTAATTTGACCCCCGAACCCATTAACATGTTTTTTTCAATGTTTTGGCTATAATTAAAACGGCGTGGTGACTCTCATAATTTTAAATGTTGTTATGAATATTCCCTTCGTTAAATAAAAATAATTGCAAGATACATCCCATGCGTCGCTTCATCGGAAAGGGGTATTCACACCCGCCACCAAGGCAGGAGGCGCGCGCACCTGGGCGTCAGTTACAGATTCTGTCCAAGAATCCCTCCCTTGCTCAATTTACATGATTTGCACGGGAAACTGATCTTTGTGACTTCATTTTGGCACCAAAAACATCTTGTTTTCAACTATAAAAACCCCTCTTGTCCAACCTTTCAAAGGACCTTCTTTTTGCAACATAAGAATACTATACACAAAATACTCTCAAGGCATTTCCAAAGGCAATCTCCCAAGAAGTACTTGAAGTAATTTTGAGTCTAGGTAAAAAGACTATTCTTTTCTCCCTTCTCTACTTCATCTCCCTTCTTCTCTTTGATTTTATCAAACGTGCAATCACCCCAAAACTATTTTGGGACCTAACACCAAAGGCCACTTCATTCTATTGAAGTTGGTTAAGGAGTTATCCCCCTACATTCCAAATACCCCCTTTTAACCCCCTGTTAACCCCCTTTTATCATTATTAAGAATAGGAAGAACATTTTAATTATGTAGACTTTGAACAAGTAAGACCAACATTAGTTGGGCGAGATGTGTGTTTAAGTACTTCACATCTCGTAACCTAACCCCCGAACCTCATAACAAGAAACTCTGTTTTCGTATCTAAACGTAGGCTAATTATTAGGTTTTTCTTATGTTCCCTCAATAACATAGGTGGCGACTCTACAATTAAAACACAAATAGACATCCTAGGATAATTCACCGCTCTAGCCAACTTGTGGTCTCCCGGGGTATCTACAATGGTGACTCCGCTGGGGATGTTTGAGGGTTAAACTTGCGCTTCTGTTTAAAATCTACATTTTTCTGGGCATTCTGGTTCCTGATAGGGGAAGCGTGCGCCTCTGGCCTACTTGGCCTAAGGCGCGCGCATCCCACACCAGAGACCAGAGTCGCCCGCTTCTCAATGTTCTTCCTATTCTTCTTATTTTTTCTACACTAATCATCTTTACAGGGGTTCCATTAGACATTTAGGACCAGGGCAATCCCTTGAGTCCAAAGTCTCTGACAGGTTTACCCAGAAGCAGGCGCCTCCTAGAGACTCTGCTCCAGGTGCGCGCATCCCACAATACAGGCCAGAGGCGCGCGCTTCTGGGTGGTTTTCCAGAACAGGAACAGTTTCCAGAACAGAGAAGTATAATGGGGTGTGGGCACAGTTGCCTGCATAGGGACTGATTTGGACCATTGGACTGTTTTATTTTGTGTTTTTTTATCGGTCACACGGGTGATTCGAGAGTTGTAAATTTCGTGCTTATTTGCTTTTCTTTCATAAAAAAAAAGTAAAAAATGTTTTGTAACATGTTGGACCTCACACTACGTGCACAAATTCTTATCAATTGCTCACTATCGAGTCGCACAAGTTCATAACCCCAAACCCATCGAGGCCCGTCCTAGAGAGTTTCAAGCTCTACCCGACCTTGACTCTCTCGAAGCGGTAAACCTCAGCCCGTAGCGTAGTTCATGACTACATGCCGGGGGTGACCTTTAGGCCTCTCTTTAACCGAGCACAAGCCAATACAATTCTAGTTAGGGTCTAACACTCCGTGACCAAGTCGGTTTTCATGTGCTGAGATTTCCCTAAACTAATGTCTTCAAAACATACATGCCAAGTGGTTATCATGGATGAAATAAAACTCCATCCCTAAGTGGTTATTATGGACGAAAATAAAAAATCTGTCCCCGCATGTATGCTTTACTACATTAATTTAGTTTAATCCCGACACATGTAGGTATCACAAACGTGGTGGAATCTGATGAGTATATGGGACCGCGAGAAGGTCTATATACTGGTGTGACGATTCCATTATTTTTATTAGAAACTCAAAAGGGATTTCGTGCCTCTGACTTATTAAAAAAAAAGGTCTTTTCTTTAAGTGGTTTTGAGTCGTGTGCCCACTGTGTGTTCTAAACCTCTTCATGGACCGAAAGTGTTACTCAAGACTGACAATGGCTTCTTCTGCAATTTAGGTCCAATTGGTACTTACTGAGTCTACCGAGATTCAGCAAACCGGCTAGTTGGTGGATTGATCACTCCAACAGCTCCGACAGCATCAATGGCCGGTGACTCCAACAGCATAACACCATGTCCCTTGAGCAACTCTCAGCTATGGTCCAAATGCTCCAAGAACAAATCTCTACTCTCAACAAAGAGTCCCAAAGCAAAGATGATTTTTGGCAATCCCATCCTGACAATCAAAGGGAGGCCCATGAAGCCGAGTGAATCAAATGAAGGCCAAGCTCACCAAGCTCTCCAATGGTAAAGGCAAAGAGGACAATGAAGAGTCCGAGTGGACCAAAGGCTTGTTTGAGAGCCCTTATGTTAGTTCCCATACCAAGAAAATGGGGGAACAAGCACCGACAACAAAGATCACAAGATGGTTGATTCACTTATGGCTTACATAGATCAACGTTTAACGGTCTCAACTTGGGGAAAGGCTTCAACACAAGCCTTTATCAGTCATCCATTTTCATGAACACGATGGCCTCTCTCCCTGATAAGTTCAAGATGCCCGACATCAGCAAATTCAAGGGCAACTCTTGCCCCATGGCATACATCGAGACTTATATATGGGCTATAGTTCCAAAGAAGGTCTCTCCCAAAGTGATGGAACAATGCTTCCCTCTTACTCTCGAGGGGGCGGCAAAATATTGGTATGCAACTCTCCTGCTCACAGTCCGTCTTGATTGGGATGCCGCGATGCTTGCCTTCAAAATTCAATACCAAGGCAACACCACTCACCGCCTGATCAAGAAAGAGCTCGAGAACACCACTCAAAGGGAAAATGAGTCCTTTATTGACTTCACGAGAAGGTGGAATGACAAGCTTGCAGAAATTGTCGAGAGCCTAACACCAAGGAGCAAATGGACATCTTCCTCAAGTGTCTAAAGATTGATCTCCGCACCCACCTAAGTGGGGCTTGCTATGCGGATTTCTCTCAAATGTATGAGGCGGGGGTCCGAATGGACGATTTGCTCAAGGAGATCAAGAAAAATGCTCCTAGCTTCTGTTACAAGGCCGCCTCTAACTCCACAAAAGAGGCCTCGGTCAATGCCATCACTACCGACAAGGGGAATTATAAAAAGGTTCCCCCACCACAAGGTAAGAAGTTTCAAAATGATCGTGTCTATACTCCTCTTCTAGGCATGACCTTCACTGAAGCCTTCGAAGCACTCAAGTCAAGGGCAAGTTGCTCCTCTCCAAGGGTTCAAGCCCAATGCAATCCGTGCCAACCATGCTCACCACAAGTATTGTGACTACCACCAACATAGTGGCCATCTCACCGAGGAATGCTTCGTCCTCCGTAATGTTATCCAAGACCTCATCGAAAAAAAGGAATTTATAGTTCCCAATGAGGGTGATGTCAATGTAATAGAGATAGGAGAGTTTGAGGAGAGCACTCATTCAATTCCAATTGTGAATGAGGGATCCAATGTTATGAACGAAATTGATAATTCTTTCTACGTTGTGCTATATGATGAGGTAATGAGGGAAGTACTAGAGAATAGGAAAAAGAGGCAAGATGGGAACGTCAACATGCTAACTCGATCTGGATGAGTCATAGTAAGAAACCCCACTACTTCTGCACCGAGCACCTCTTCTCAAAGATAGAAAACTCGCGACACTCCCAAAGACCCTTTACTGGTTCAACTCAAGAAAACTCAAGCCAATATATCCATTTGGGACCTTATTGCATCTTCAAAAAAGCACAGAGACCTCGTCATCAGCAATCTCGATGACACATCAGTCTCTCCCGATACAACTCCCGAGGACCTTAATGCAATGATAGGCCACATACATTTTGGCAATGTTATCACTTTTGCCGATATGGACCTCCCACCACTTGGGTCCGATCACAATGAGGCCATCTATCTCAAAGTAAGAGCAAGGGGGAGACCTATTTCAAGAGTCTTGGTTGACGGTGGTTCTACACTCAACCTAATGCCCCACCGAATCATGGGCATACTGGGGCTTAAGAGTTCAGATCTAAATCCTTCTACTCAAGTAATCCAAGGTTACAACGGCACTGCCCGCACAATCATGGGTATGGTAGAAGTGGACATTGAGTTTGGGAGCATGGTTATGTCCGTCCCTTTTCAAGTGCTCGATTTACCTTCCTCATTCAACTTACTCTTGGGCCGACCATGGATACACAGTTCTAACGCCGTCCCTTCAACTCTTCATCAATGTGTCAAGTTCCGAAATGGAGACAAAATAGTAACCGTCATGCCAGAAAATGTCACCATCCACAGAAATGGGGAACCCGTTCACCAACTTCAGTATGGTTTAGAAGACTCCACCCTCTCCGGCATCTCAATCAATGCCATTGACAAAGAAGGGGGAAACGGATCATTGACCCTCGGCAACCACAAAGTCCTCCGCATGATGAGGAACATGAACTACTTCCCCAGGTTAGGCCTAGGGAAATATCAACAAGGGAGAATGAAACCTATTGAGGTCCCTTTTGTTAAGAAAGGGTTCGTTTTGGGATATGAGCCTTCCAAAGACGACTTGAAATACGAGCCAGCCATCAAGAATGAAAAGGCCCGAGCTCGCAGGGAAGGCCGTCACTATGAAATTCCCAACTTACGGCCTTATCGCAAGACACTAAATGGCTACTTTGTCCGCCAGGGGGAAGATGTCCCATACATGATCTTTCCCGAGCCATGGATCAACATCAAGGGAATTAGAAATCCCGATCTCGAGGTCTTTGCCGATTGTGAGATTCAGAAATCTGAAGGGGAACCAACTCCCATGTCACCCCAAGAATGGTGGGGGGGAAAACTGACCATAAATTCTGAAACAGAGATTACTGTAGGGGAAGAATTGACTGATCTAGCCTCCATGTTTGAAGAATTTGCCATCATGGAGAGTGCCAAGTAAATGCCATCTCCGACGACACCGACACAAGGAGTGGACCTATCAGTGTGATCAAGCCGAGCTCCGAGACGATCAACAACTGGTATTCTATAAAGGGGCCCGTGGTATCCGAGGAATTCCTGGTCGAGAAAATGGGTTCCATCCCGCGCAAAGTTACAAAGGAAGACTTGTTAACATTCACCTTCGAGTCCGAGTGTATTTCCAATACTCTCACCTAAGAGGATATGGAGGCAATAGCCAAGCGTGTGTTCCCTTTCTTTGCTAATGAAAAATTTGATCTTTCTGAGTACCCCCAGATCGTAAACATCATGAATGATGAATTAGCTAATAATGAATTTAATGAACTAGTTAATAACGATCCAAATAATGATGAAATAGACCACGAAAACACAACATACTTAAATGAACTTGCTCAACGGGTCCGTAGTCGTGGTGAAAATGGTCCAGGTGATGACGAAGAATTGCATGCTATTAATCTGGGTACCGATGAGGAGCCGAAAGAAACCAAGATCGGAAGCTTCTTCAAAGGAGAAGAGAAAGACAGATTGACTGCACTGCTCAGGGAGTTCGTGGATGTATTTGCATGGTCATACAAAGACATACCGGGTTTAGATAGAAAGGTCGCCGAGCACAGGATCCCAATCAGACACGACGCTAAGCCAACCAAGCAGAAACTCAGAAAGATCAAGCCAGAATGGTCTTTACAAGTTAAATAAGAGATAGAGAAGCTTCTCAGTGTGGGATTCATCAAAGTTATTGAGTACCCGACATGGCTAGCAAATGTTGTGACAGTCAGAGAGGCTAACAGCAAAGTCCATGTTTGTGTGGATTTCCAGGATTTGAACAAAGGTTATCCAAAGGATGACTTTCCACTACCCAACATCGACATGCTAGTCGACTCCACTGCCGCCTACGAGGTCCGTTCATTTATGGATGGTACCGCTTTCACAACACCATGGGGCACCTTTTGCTGCACAGTCATTCCATTTGGGTTGAGGAACGCTGGGGCTATTTATCAAAGGGCAGTGATAGACTTGTTCCACGACATGATCCACAAGGAAATTGAGGTCTATATGGACGAAATGATTATCCATTCAAAGGGGACCGACGGTCAACAATTGATCGACCTCCACAAGTTCTTTGAAAGGCTTTGACAGATTAAAATGAGGCTGAGTCCCGCAAAGTGCACTTTCGGGGTTATCCGAGGCAAAGTTCTTGGTTACATGGTCACTAAAAGGGGAATTGAAGCAGATCCCTTAAAAATCAAGGCAATCTTTGACATGCCTCCTCCAAAGTTCTTAGTACATCAGTCGGTTTATACACCAACTCACTTCTATGTGTGAGCCAATCTTCAAGCTACTCAAGAAAAATGTGGCTCTAGAGTAGACCGATGCCTGCCAAGAAGACTTCGATCAAGTGAAGCACTATCTGACATGCCCTCCTGTTCTGGTTCCACCGCACAAGGAGAAGCCTCTCTTGCTCTACCTCAAAGTGAATGATAAATCCCTAGGGGCTATGCTAGCACAAGAGCAACGAGACTCCACAAAGGAGAATGCCATTTATTTTGTCAGTCGCCGATTTTAAGGAGGCGAAAAGAACTACTCCGTCTTAGAGAAGTCGTGTGCAGCACCGGTTTGGGTCACTCAAAAGTTCAAACACTATATGGAAGCCTTTCCAATCAAGCTAGTAGCAAAAGTGGACCCGCTCCGCTACATCTTTGAGAAGCCTTTCATGTCAACAAGGATAGCCAAGTGGTACTTCATGCTCGCCGGCTACGATATCACTTACGTCACACTCAAATCCATCAGGGGGAAAGTGTTCAGTGATCATCTTGCCAATTTCCGTGTGATGAAGTGAAGGGGGAAGACTTACAATTTCCCGACGATCACTTGATTTGCACTACAACCGAGGAAAATAAGTGGCAACTTTTTTTCGATGGCGCAGCCAATAAGCACGATTTTGGGATAGGAATGGTGCTTGTCGATCCAAAGGACATCTACACTCCAATCGCAATCCGTCTTGAATTCGAATCTACCAACAACATTGCCGAATATGAGGCATGTATAGCGGGGCTAGAAGCAGCACTAGAAAGACATGTCACAGAGATAGAAGTATTTGGTGACTCCCTGCTCCTTATCAATCAGACATCAGGTAAATGGCGAATCCAAGACCCGACCCTCCAACAGTATGGTCAACACCTCAAGGAATTGGTTGAACAGTTCCAAAACATCACGTTCAATTATTTGCTGAGGGACAAGAACCGCTTTGCCGATGCTTTAGCCACCATAGCCTCACTGGTTGAGATGCCTAAAGGAAAAATGGTGAAGCCCTTCAAAATTTCAAGAAGGACTAGTCCGGCATACTGTATGAGTATTGAGATCAATTAAGTCTAAGATAACCTCCCGTGGTACACAGACATCATGAATTTTCTCAACAATGGCACCTTCCCCGAGAACAACAATGGGAAATATCGAGTAGCATTATAGAAGCTAGCCACCAGATATGTATTGATTGGGAACCGAGTCTACAAGAGACATCATCAAGGGATCAATCTCTTATGTGAAAATGGGACCAAAGCCCAAGAGATAATGCACGAAGTCCACGAAGGCGAGTGTGGACCCCAAATGAATGGGATTATGTTAGCCAAGAAGATACTCCATATTGGCTACTATTGGACTACAATGGAAAGAGACTGCATCAAGAAATTCAAAAAATGCACAAAGTGTCAGTTCCATGCTAATTTGTAACATGCTCCACCTTCACAATTGTACAACATGACCACACCATGGTCGTTCTCTTGTTGGGGCATAGATATCATCGGCAAAGTCCATCATACGGGAAGAAATGGAAAATCGTTCATTCTAGTGGCCGTGGATTATTTCACAAAGTGGGTCGAAGCACAAGCTTACCGAGTTCTCAAATCCAAGAAAGTGGCCGAGTTCGTGAAGAACAACATCATGTGCCGATATGGTATTCCTCATAAGATCATCTCTGACAATGGTTCTCACTTTGAGAAAGAAATGGATGCACTTTTGGTTGACTACAAAATTACCAAACACAAGTCATCCGCACAACAATTCACCACGTATTCTTATGAAATGCTCCTCAAGGCAACAAACAGGTTCTCCTCAGAAAACTTGGTCGGTATTGGTGGTTTTAGCCATGTCTACAAAGGGGTCCTTGAAGAGGATGGAGCAATTGTTGCTGTCAAGGTACTAAACCTTGACCTCCGAGGAGCTTCAAAGAGATTCATGGCAGATTGTGAAGCCTGGAGAAACATTCGACATCGTAACCTTGTAAAGATTATAAGTGCATGCTCCTCAGTTGACTTTCAAGGTAACAATTTTAAAGCTCTAGTTTACTTGTTCATGGGGTTCATCAAGAATATAGAGCTTATCTTCATGCTTTAGAACAATTCTAAGGCTACGGATCCAATCCGTGAAGTTAGCTCCATTTTCTTGAAGTTTTTCCTTCTCAAGGATAGATCGCAATGATAAAGAACTTGAATTTTGAGCCATTATCTACAATTATGCAAACATATAATCATATATAAGTACCAACTTAATTTTAAAGATATTACAAATATTAGTAGTTCACAAATACTCCCACTAAGTTATATAACCTTCCTATACATCCAATGTATAATATAATTTAATTGGGTTAAGATCCATATTTTATTTAATTTTACGTCCGCGATGGCAAGATGTATAAAATTAAACTATTTAGGTAGATAAATCCTTATCAATCATATCATATATGACTCTTAGATCTTTTATGAGATTATATCAAGACATCATATGTCATGCATGTTTTAATCTCATCTGTGCCTTAGGCCCAAAACTCTTTTGATAGCCTAATTATGTCAACCCACTTTAAACGCATAGGAACCACTTTTTCACTCATCTTGTTCATACATGAATAAAATCAATGCACCTCGTGATGGTTAGAGCGCGCATGAAAGTACCCATGTAATTCCAAGTGTTTTAATCATGAGTTGGCACGTAAGTTAAATTTTAATTGAAGGTTCACAACATATAGCATATAACACATTTATGATCACATAAGATAAACATGTTATACATCAAGTTTAGTCACTAAATTAATCTCCATTAATTTAAGCATGATATTATGTGTCATTAGTTTCTCTATAATTATGAGGATGAGACTATTTGAACTTTGGTTATTATATCCAAATCAAGAAAACAAGAAGTGCGGCCAAACTAAGCCATAAGGCAACCACAATTCCGCACTAATTCAAGAAACCAAGAAAGTAGTCCATGTGGCTGAAACTAAGCAATAGATGGTCTCGATAAACGTAGGCCAATTGCATTCACAATTCTATATGGATCTCCAATCTTTCAATCAAGAACTTTGTTTCTCAATTTTAGCAATTATGAACTCTTCATAATTATAACTTCGTTTTATATTTGAATCTTTCATTACGATCAAGTTTGGGAAACACAGTCTCGAGAACGTAGGCTAGTCATCCAAACCTTGAACCAATCTCAGAATTCAACAGACTAAAACAAATAGGAAATTCAAATCCCGAGATCCACACCCAAACCCCAGCCCAGCGCCCCGCACCAGACCAAGGTCCGGTCGGGTCACAGTCAGGGTCCGGTCGGACCTCCTCTAAAAAATCAAAAAAAAATTAAAGTTCCAATTTTTTTTCTTAAATTGTTAAACCCGATTCAATTAGGATTTGGTGTTCTTGATGATCCAATCACCATGAACATCAAGACCTTGAATAAACAATTTATTCATGAATCTCTAGATTATCAAAACTTTGATCCGATCAAAATTGATAACCCAACAATTTTGAATCCAACATAATTTTTATTGCGATTAAAGTTTATAAAACAATAAACCACATAAAACGTATATAACACATAAATATCATAATCCAAATATTCAAATCATGCTAGGCACATAAATAATTTATATACACACAACATGATTATGTATTGAAATAATCAACATGAACGGGGCTCTGATACCACTGTTGGGTTTCGTAATAACATGCGCAGCGAAATATAGCATTTAAAATTTTATGTAACCCAAAGCCTATAGATCCATTCATATGATTAAATAAAATACATCTACGATGAATACTAGAATACTAACCCTTGAAGCGTTTGATCAACAACCTTGAATTCGATGGAGCTTTTCGAAACTTGATCACGAACACGATCACGAGCAAGATCACGAACTTGAAGATGATAAGCTTCACCCTCTAACGGTATCCACACCACGAACAAATATCAAGAAACTCTTGATCTTGGTTGCTAGACCAATATGTGAAACTCTTTTCACAAATATGAAATATATGGAATTAATATGTGTTCTTGTTCTTCACTTTGATGATCTTAGAACAAGAATATAATCTCTCAAACTCTTTGAAAGCTTTCACAATCATTAGGACTGATTAGGGTTGTTAGAGGCTGTTTATTTACTTGTTAAACCTATTCCAAATAGGTAACAAGTGATTAAACCCGCAAGAAAACGTATTGGGAAAATCCTACTCACACCAGGACTGAAGGTCTACCCGGGTACACAAGTTGGTCCGACCGGGTGTCAGCCTTGGTCCACTCGGATCTTTCTGTGTTCCGGCCAGGTCCTTTACAAGGTCCAACTTTACCTATCCATTTTCCAGTTTTCTCCTCTAAATTCCTAATATTCCTCAAAGGCCCTTCGACCCTTAATTCTATTTAAGTCCTTTTAAGATTCATTCTAATGTATGTGACCCTTTAGGATTATACTTAGTTGGGAATGAGTGCAAACCCATAAGATATGATTAGGTTCTAGCAAACCATCATACCTACCCAATTAGTATAACTTTATAAGTTCGTATCCTTTAATAGAACATATCACAATCTCTTTGTTTCTATTGAACGTAAGCCATGGTCAATGGTCAACTTACATAGTTCAATGCTTTCTCGATCAGGAATGTATTGATACCATAAATCATATTTGAGCACGGCCATGCATTTCATCAATTCCATTCATCGAGTGGCTAAAGCTTGACATCTCTCTTGACGAGGAACACATCCCATCTTGACTTATTACTCTTCCCTACATGATTCCGATTACGCTAATCATATTCTTTATAACTACCCGGTTAGGGGTAACGTTTGAATATGTCAAACGTAGTGTTCATCAAGTGGAAGACTGTAATAATTTCAGGTCCTAAAGATTCAAGTGATAGAACTATATGAGACTTAATTATGACATTGTGACCATGACATAAGTCTCATACGGGTCAGTCTAGTATTTGTTCTTCAATAAATACCCACAAGTTTAATTGTATCTTATACACTATAATCATCATATGATTATCTATTAAACTTATACTAAAAATTAATCATAACTATCAGGGACGGGGATTACTATAATAAATATGCAAAGAATATAATAATCAAACATTCAATATCTTTATTAAAACATAATCAATAGATAACATTAATCCTTCTCATAACGTGCCTAGAGCATACAATACTAACAAATCTGACTTTAAATATGTAATCATGTAGTCCTTGGTGTTTTGTAAGTATCGCATCACTATTTTGGCTGCAATCCAATGTTCTCTTCCCGGATTGGTTTGGTATCTATCAAGCATCCCAACAATAATTGCAAGGTCTGGATGAGTACAAACTTGCGCATATATTAAGCTTCATACTGCTGATGCATAAGGGATATTTTCCATGTACTTGGATTCAAAATTATTTTTAGGACACTGTTTGAAACTAAATTTCTCTCCTTTAGAAACAGTGGTGTCATGTGGTTTACAGTTTTGCATGTTAAACCTTTGTAATAACTTTTCTATATAGGCCTTTTGTGATAATCCTAAAATACCACGTGAGCGATCACGGTGAATTTGGATTCCTAATACAAAAGTTGCCTCACCAAGATCTTTCATTTCAAATTTGTTTGAAAGAAATTTCTTAGTTTCTTTAAGAAGGTTCGTATCATTACTAGCAAGCAAAATATCATCCACATATAAGACCAAAAATATAAATTTGCTCCCAGTGAACTTATGGTATACACAATCTTCACCAAGATTCGTTTCAAAACCAAATGAAAGAATAACTTGATTAAATTTTTAGTACCATTAACGAGAAGCTTGCTTGAGCCCATAAATGGATTTCTTAAGTTTACAAACTAATTGATTAGTTTGCTCTAAATCAGTCACCATTTCTAGTTTCTTCATATAGATAGTTTCCTCAATGTCTCCATTGAGAAAACCTGTCTTTACATCCATTTGGTGAAGCTCAAGATCAAAATGTGCTACAAGTGCCATAATGATCCTAAAAGCATTTTTAGAAGATACCGGAAAAAATGTTTCTTTATAATCAATGCCTTCCTTTTGAGTAAATCCTTTAGCAACAAGACGAGCCTTATATCTTTCTACATTACCTTGTGAATCCTTTTTTGTCTTAAAGTCCCATTTACATCCAATAGGTTTCACATCTTTAGGTAATGGAACAAGATCCCAAACGTCGTTGTCTTTCATATATTTTAACGCTTCATTTATGGCATTGATCCACTTATGAGAATTTGGACTATTAATGGCTTCATGGAAGGTGAGTGGCTCATCTCCCACTAAACCTAAGTGTCCTTCATTCTCGGGAAGATACATTTCATAATCATCCAAAATTGCATTACTTCTTGCTTTATTGGATCTCCTTAAGGGAACCGGTTCTTCCTGATTTTGAGGTTGTTTAATTTCATCCTCATGATCAACATTTTCATGTTGTTCAATATTTATAGGGGAGTCATTATTTTGAATTGTATGTTCCTCTTGGATTTCAGGTATAAGTATTTGATTTCCAATGGGAACTATGGGAAGAGGTATAGAAAAGGATGCATCTTCCTCTTCAAATTCAAAACTATTCCTAATTTCCCCTCTAAATTCAACATCCTCAAAGAACCTAACATTTCCCGTTTCAAAAAAGGTTCTAGTTTTCGGGTTGTAAAAATTTATAGCCCCTAGATCTCTCGGCATACCCCACAAAATAACTACTAACAGTCTTAGCATCCAATTTTCCCTCATTAGACCTATAAGGCCTAGCTTCTGCTAGACAACCCCATACATGAAGATGATTTAAGGACGGTTTTTTATTTGTCCATAATTCATAAGGGGTTTTATTATTAGTAGACTTAGAGGAAGCTCTATTGAGAATATTGTAAGATACCCGCGGTAAAACGGAAAAGGTTCCCTCGAGAATCAAACACGGCACATTTAATGTTCAACGGAGTCGCCACGTTAGTTTAACTTTAAACCCAAACTTAACGAAAAATGGTTAGAGATAAAGGATTCGGAGGTCAGGTTACACTTTAGGAAGAACTTAACCGGTAGTTCACCTAAAGTGCCTTGAAAAACCGAGTCTCCCTAAGTTTGTTAACCAAAATTGTGCAAGTGTGTGTGTGTGTGTTCTTGAAAATGGGAGAAACTGACTTTTAACAAAATCAGTTAGAAACTTAACAAAAAAGGGTTGTTTTGTAAACAGTTTAACAGAAAATGGGAAAGACTAAAAAATCACCCCTCTGACCAAACTACCCGTACGGCTGGGACGGTCATCCCTGGGGTTTTTACAGATTGTCAAGAAATCAGTCCAGTTTCAGGCAGAAACAGAGCATTCTGCTGAAACTGAACTGTTTTACATTTTTCCAATTTATTTACTCACACAAAGCTTGAATTAAATCATCCCTATGCTCTTAATCACTAATTAAACACCAAAACACAAGGTTTTGGGTGTGATCAAGGCAATAATTGAGGAAAAATTAAGAAAGGTGATGAACATGGCATTTGAGCCAAAAATCATCATTTGGATGGTTAAAGATGGAAACTTTAACATTCAAATGGATGATTCTTCCAAGGAAAGTCCTTAGGATGTCAAAAATAAACCTTTGGATGGATAAAGATTGAGTCTTTACCATCCAAAGGGACATTATTGGAGTTAGATCAAGGTTTGAATGATAAAGATTGAAACTTTATCATCCAAACTTGATCATTTCACCATAAAATCAACTTAAAAGTAAAGAAATGAAATTTAACTTGCATAAATGTAAAGACATAATATAAATTGCATAAAAGTAAAGACATAATGTAAAGAGAATTAATGTAAAGACATAATGTAAAGTGCATTAATGTAAAGACATAATGTAAAGAGACATTAAATGATAATAAGCCTTGATCATCTTAGGTTTGAACCCTTGATCATGCATAGAACATGAGGGTACCATTGATTCATATCAAGAACTTGGTTCCAATTCATAATATGTGCAAGAATAATAAAGACATAATGTAAATAAGGAAAAATAGAATAGATTATGAGATGAAGAGAAGATGGGGAGAAGGAGGCCTCACCAATTTTGGTTGTAAGCCTATCTTCTTTCTCTCTTTTCACTCAAAAATGTGTTTGTATCCCTAATCTGCTCTCAGTTTGGCAGAGTTGACACACACAAATGATTTTCTCCCCCCTGAAATGATCAGCAAGGGTCTTAATTTATAAGGACTGAGGGTACCCATAGTAGCCGTACGGCTAGGGCTCTCCCGCGTCCAAACCATCCGTACGGCTCCGCCTGGCGAGCTTCTGGATTTTTCCAATTTTAATTCTAGAATAGTCCTGGAATTTTAGGTTTATCTTAGTGAGGTCCCAGCCTATCAGTTTATCCCTGAATGGTGCTAAGAGTTCCTCAAAAGTTGGTTAATTTCAGATTGGGGTACTTACAAATATAAGCTGCAGTTTTTTAATGCATCGCCCCATAATGAGTGTGGTAAGGAAGTACAAGAGACCATACTCCTTACCATATTCTTAAGGGTTCTATTACGTCTCTCAGCTACACCATTTATGCTAGGCGTACTCAGCATAGTGTAGTGAGGGACAATCCCACACTCCTCAAGATAGCGAGCAAAAGGACCCGGACGTTGTTCCCCCGAGCCATCATTCCGACAGTAGTATTCACCACCATGATCGGAACTAACGTTCTTAATAGTCTTTCCAAGTTGATTTTCAACTTCGGTCTTATAAGACTTGAAAAAGTCCAAAGATTGAGACTTTTCATGAAGTAAATAAATGTAACCATAACGAGAGTAGTCGTCTATGAACGTAATAAAATATTGTTGACCATTCCATGAAGGGGTAGTGAATGGCCCACAAATATCCATATGTATTAGTTCTAAGACATTTGATGCTCTCGAGGATACTTTTCTTTTAGTGTTTGTAACTTTTCTTTAAGGTATTCAATGCAAAAGTCTTTTTCTGGAATATCAAGTTTGTTTAAGATTCCTTCTGACACAAGCTTATCAATTCTCCTTTTTGGAGATAAGACCCAAACGCCTATGCCATAAGGTATAAGAATTTTCACTTGATAACTTTCTCTTTCTATTTTTGGTTTCATTATTATGGGACTCATTTATTGTTCGAATAGTGTCAAGTAAATAAAGATTACTTGACAAAGTACTTGTACCAACAACCTTGGAATTAAAATAAAGATCACATTTATTATTACCAAACGAACAAGTATAACCTTCCTTGTCCAATATTGTGATAGATATCAAATTACGTCTAATTGAGGGTACAATAAATGTATTATTTAATACAAAATAATACCCAGTACTTAACAATAATCTAAAGGTCCATATGCCTATTACTTCAACCGGATTTCCAGCTCCCATATAGATGAATCTCTCATCTTCACTGGGTCTTCAGTAATTCAGGAAACCTTACATAGACATACTTGTGTGATTTGTTGCACCAGAATCTAACCATCATGTATATTTAGGAATTGAAACCAAATTAGCCTCGGTACAAACAAGACCAATTGATATACCTTTCTTTGCACGCCAAGCGTGATACTTAGGGCAGTCGTGCTTTATGTGAGTGAGGTCTTTGCAAAAGAAGTATTTATTTTCTTTATGATCATTAGATGATCCCTTAGGATTCTTATTACTTGGAACCGCAATTTTCTTCCCTCTTCTCTTTGTCCCATGAGAAGAGGTAGATGCCAAATGAGCACTTTCGGTTTTAAATTTCTTTAACCTATTTTCCTCTTGTGTCACATGTGAAATTAATTCATTAATATTCCACTTGTCCTATTGACAATTATAGGTTACCTCAAAATGACCAAATTGAGGATGAAGAGAAACCAAAATCAAATATACTTACTTAAGTTCCGATATCTCTAACTTAAGTGCTTTTAGTTTTTCGATAGATGAAGCATTTCCAAAATATACTTACTTAAGTTCCCGGTACCCTTATACCTCATGGAAACAAGCTTCCTCAAGGAAGCACTTGCTTCTGATTTATTGCTTTTTGTAAAGCGTTCCTCAAGGGTATCAAGGAATGTTTTAGCATCTGATTTATTGCTTTTTGTAAAGCGTTCCTCAAGGGTATCAAGGAATGTTTTAGCATCAACATCATCAGAGACACTGCTTAAAAAGGTCTCCGGGACAACATTCTTCATGATCATTAGGCTCACGCGGTTTGAGCGATTCCATTTCTCAGCACTTAACCATTTTTGTTGAGTGCTTTTATCAGTAAGAGGAAGATGAAACAATTCCCTAAATGTGAGATCTATATCAATACAGCTGTTTGCGCGTGGGTTTTAGAGCAGTTTCGTCCTTCTCTTTACCTTTTGATTTGAGAGTCGCCACCATGTTGTTATCGGAACACAAACCGAGATATATGGATTCGGGGGTTAAGTTATGAATTGGGAAGGTCAAAGAGCACCCAATTCACCCAATCTAGGATTGGTCTTAATAAGAAATCATCATCATTCTTCGAAATTATGCAAAATGTACACAAAAAGGACCAAATAAATAATTTATTATTTATTTAGAATGTCGGATCATATGCTTCAAGACAATATCTATGAATTAGAGAGGCTCTAGGCCGATCCTTTGATGGAATCACACTACTTCAAAGAAAAAGAAGGAGATGAGAAAGTAGAAAACAAAGAGTTTTACCTAAGAGTTCTTCAAGAATCCTATGGATGGCCTTGACTAAAGGCCTTGATGATCCAATGAACTTGGCTTGAATGGTGTTGTGAAGGTTTGAATTTCGTGGGTGAGGAAGAGAGGCTGATTATGGAGACCGCTTTGATCAGATTTGGAGTGGTTTTTTTTTTTGGCGAAAGACCATTCAAGAGGATTTTTGGTTCAAGAACCTCTATATTTATAGGATTTCTAGACCTAGGGTTTTGGCCAAGAAGGTAAGTTGTGATGGGAATCCAATACTTGATTTCCACAGAGGTATTTTTGGACTCTAGGATCGTCCATTAGGTTTTCCTCTGATTGCTTAAGTGTTTGCCAAGAAAAGGGGTTAAAATCAATAAGGAAACTGACCAAAACCCGACTGTCAAGGGGGGAACCTCGTACTAGACATCAATGTCTCGTACGAGACATCTAAGTGCTGGAATCACATTTTTGCCCTCTACAGCAGTTTTGATGTTTATTTAGGCCCTTGACTAATGGAGTCAGTGAGAAACTTAACGAAACATGTCCAACTTAATGAGTTTCAACCCAAATCAAAGGCGAGACACAGAAGTAGTGTGATTATGAATGAATGTCCAAAATGGGGTGTCTACAGATCCCCTCGGCAACGATACTTATGGATGAAGTAACGTCGTCGATAGAAAAGACGCCATTTTGAACTAAGGGTATGGTCGTACTAAAAAGATGCCTACGTATTACTCGGAAGGAAATCAGACCAAACGTAGTTTGACTCTGAAAACACGTAAAAACTGAGGTTTAAGGTATTTTGAAAATCATTTTTGAAAACAGTACTTGCGGTAAGTTAAGTTTAGAGTTTAGAGAGTAACCCATACTGAGGAATCAATGGCCTTGACCCAATTATGAATATACTCCTTTTTTGTTGATGACAAACCTTCTCCAGTTGCAATCCATACTGAGGAATCAATCTCTTTGACTCCAATTCTGAATATACCCTGTTATTGATGATGAACCGCCTTCAGCTCTGGTGGGAATCCTATGTTATTAACCTACGTCTTGATAACAATTATCAGACTCGGGTTTGGAGACGCCAATTACTTGGATCCTTTCTTCTCCTTCCAATGATATTTCCTCTCCGCCAGAAAATATGAATCCTATGCCATTATCTTACACCTTGATGACAATTATGGGACTCTGAGGGGTGTGAATCCTATGTTATTAGCATACGCCTTGATAACAATTATGGGATCACTGGATGTGGAGACACCAATTACTCGGACATGTCTTCTCCTTCCGATGAGACTACCTTTCCATCAGAAAAGTGAATCCTATGCCTTTAACATACGTCTCGATTGCAATTATGGGACTCTAAATGGTGGGATCCTGTGTTATTAACTTACGTCTTAATAACAGTCGTGGGATACCCGGTTGCAAATCCTGTGCCATTAACATACGTCTCGATGACAGTCGTGGGAAATCCTATGCCACTAACATACGTCTTGATGACATTCATTGGGATTTAGAGTTTGCTGATGCAGATTTTGGTGCTCACCCATGATCTTGGATGTGCGGTGAGAATAAATTTGTACTGAGAAACAACTTTGCTTGTTACAATTCTGAAAATATCCATTTGTTGACGACTCAATGTTTCATCTTGAACCGGGTTCAGATTCGACCTTTTAGTCTAAAGTAGGGCTTTTTCTGACCTTTCTGTTAAAAAGCATGGCTTTTCCGATATTTCTGTAAAAGCATGGATTTTCTGGAATTTCTCAAGAAAACATGATTTCCTGAGGTTTTTCTGGGGAATACCTCGTACGAGGGACAGATGTCTCGTACGAGACTTCTCTGTTTTTTGCGCAGAACAGGGTTATTTCAGGCACTGAAAATGATTTTCAAATAACTTTTTCACATTTTTTTCGGGAATTCTCAACCCTAGGTGATTTTTTCATCTAAAAATCTCCATTTTCACCAAGTTCTAGTGATTCCCAACCCTTTCAAATGGCCGGTGTACATCAATCCCACAAAGAGCACCTCTTTGGTAGGCATATGAAGGGTAAAGTGTGGGCGACGGATGAGTTGTACCCATTCCTCGAGGAACATGTTTGTCACGCCGTTCAAACGAGGCGGGTAAGGATCTCCCTTTGAATGAGTTTCCATGTCAATTTCGTTATTGCATGTCTCAATTTAGTGTTCTAGCAATTCGACTTTTGTCAATTTTCACCTAGAATTATCGCTGCTAGGGTTTACCATGCATGGCTGATCTTTCGATGGAGTTTCATCCTTGTTGATGTTGAAAATCATTTTAGTATAGTATTACATGATTTCGACTGTCGTTTTAGGCAATTCCGTGACTTTTCGGGTAAAATGCTTAAATGAGGATTTTACCGATTTTCTGATATTTGTCTCTTTTGTCTATGTTGCTTGTAGTCATTTAGGGTGATTAACAATTGTAGAGGCAGCGTACGAGCGGTTGCCAAGAGGTGGGAAACTCTCAATGGCGAGATGAAGGAAGAGATCGAGAATCTCAGGCTTAAACCCTTCTTCGACGGCTTAGTCGGTGAGAGGAGGAACGTTCACTTGCTCCAAGCCATTTGAGAGCACTGGTGGGATAGTACTTATACCATGCACATGCGGTTGGGGAGGTCACTATGACTCCTACTGACTTTCATGCCATAACAGGGCTTGCCATCGCCGGTGAGCCGCTTGAGGTGGATGTCGATTTCTCTCCCAGTAAGGATGATATGATGCATTTTCTGGGATTCTCTGTGCGTACCCTAGGTAAGGGTGTCCCTATGAAGGCCTTGAGGGAGAGGGTGGATACTTATGTTGCCATTAATGCAGGCCAGATGCATCTTACTGCTACTCGCATTGCAGCCGTTCGCGGCTTTCTGTGGTGGGCCTTTTCTGAGACGCTATTCGCTAATCATGCGTTGACAGCCTTGTTCACTCTCTTGAGTGTGTTGAGGGACATGCAGCATGTCACTGATGCTATTTGGGGTTCAGCTGGCTTGGCCCACTGCTATGTGGCGATGGATGAGAGTTCGCGGGATCGGGCGAACGCTAGCTTAGGCAGCTACATCATGCCTGGGAGGTATAATACTCATCTTCTTGTATATTCTTCCTTAATTTCAACCCCAGTTTACTTTCTGTCTTGGTAGCTTATTCAGTTTTGACATTTTTCTATGTTTCTCCCATTTTGTAGGTTTGGGGATACGCCATGTTTGGTCTCTTCACTTTTAACCTTCAAGACAACACTGTTATGTTCCTGAATACTTTGAGATGGCTCCGGGGTAACAGGGATACCCATGATGAGCGGGCAGAGGGGGCTGATATGCCGGTGGAGCACATGCGGCTCTATTTTGACAGATGGGAGGCCGTCCCTGAGTCCGCTGTCGCTTTCTTTCCTTGGCAGAGTTTGGGCATTGACCCTATTTACGGGTTTGCTGGTATGAGATTGCTGATGATCGTCCTTGGTGGGAGATGCTTCTATTTAGGAGAGAGAGTCTCTTGCCAACAAGGTGGTGGCAGACTCGATGTCTTGGTTCCCTTGGACCCACCAGCTCATATGCTCAACTCTTATGCTATCGCGGAGGAGGAGAGAGGGGACCTCATCATTGGTCAGGATGCTTTTGACCATACTCCCTCCGTCCCAGCTCACTTGAGACCTTTTGACCAAAACTGGTCAACTTAAGGTCGGTTTGACCAACACTTTATAGAAATATTTATGTTCCAAAAAAAAAATTAAAAATTGTTATTGAGAGGATTTTTAATGGTGATCATTTTACATTTTTTTTATTTTTATTTAGATCATAAATATTTCTATAAAATGTTGGTCAAACCGACCTTAAGTTGACCAGTTTTGGTCAAAAAGTCTCAAGTGAGCTGGGACAGAGGGAGTATATCTCTGGAGGCCGATTATCAAGACTTTCTTGCTCGTCTGATGCCTCGGTTGATTCTGGAGGGTGATCAGGCTCAGGCCCAGGGAGTTGTCCACGTCCCTTTCCGTCCATAGCTTGGACCAGCTTCATTTACCTACAGCATGGCTGAGGGGATAGAGAGCGTCGAGGACCTTCCCGCCCAGTACGATATACTTGAGGGACTCGTACCTCCTGCCGACACGACCATGGTATAGTTTATGACCCTTCTTTCATCATTTATTTCATTCTACCATTTCATATCTCTGTTTATCATTTATCTGAAAATTTTGAAGTCTCTATTTGCTTCTTTTTTCAACAGGTGCCCATTGCTGAGTATAGAGAGGTCACGGGACGGCTTTCCCAGTTCATGGCCTATGCCAAGAGGGTGAAAAGAGAGACTGCGGATCTCTTAGGCCGATTGGCTCGTCAGACAACAGAGTCGGCTTCTTGCGGGAAGAGACCTCAGACCGATGAGTGACCACGTGGCGGTGGCGACGTCTCCTTTTTTTTGATGCCCGAGTAGATAGGATCCCTATTCCCTCTTTTTGTTGATGATGTATTTATTGCCTCGGCGTAGGCGAAGACAAATATTCTTTTTGTACCTATGCAACAGTTATTTCCTAACTCTAACACATAATACATTTGTTAATTTTAGTTTTTATTTCTGACTGTGTAAATGGATTGATTCACATTCGGTTGGTCAACCGAGGGGTAATTTTATGATGGATTCGTGTTGGGTCATTTGTATGTGATGTATAAACTGTTTTGAGTACTTTTCTGAGGTGACCGAGGCATGTTTTGACCTGTCGGGCAACCTGGGATTTGAGCAGAGTTGTTGCTGTTCTGAACTGGGAGATTCCTCGTACAAGACATCGATGTCTCGTACGAGTCATCCTCTAAATCTGCGGCAGTTTCTCCTTTTTCCTCAAGGATTTGGTGTTCAAACTTCTATATAAAAACCTCTAGTCCGTCCTAGAATACCATGCAAACTTAAATCAGTTCTGGGAAATTTTCTTTTGGAGTAAAATTCTCAACCTTTTGCTCCCAATGGCCCTAAGCAAATCCTTCCCTTCATCAATAATTGTTGATAAGTTCTCCTTGGACTTAGAATTAGTGGAACGCTACAAGGGTGATTTAGCAACGTTCTTTCGCTCGTTTGACAAAGCTCGTCAAGAAAGATTCATGGAGATGTTCGGTTTTAAGATTCTTTTCACCTTGAAGAATCTAAAACCGGATTGGGACCTTTTGAAGGGAGTTGCACGCTTCTGGGATCCTTCGACTAATCTCTTCACTTTTCGCTTAATGAGATGGTCCCTACTATAGAGGAGATGGCGGCTATCTTGGATATGCCATTGACTGGGGTGACTGTGGTTCCTAAGTGTGACAAGGTACCGGCGGAGTCTCTTAGGGACTTATTGAGCATAGGACTTCTCGAGGCACAGAGTTATGTTCATAAACGCTATGTTGATCTCCACGCTTTGCCTAGGAGATTTAAAGGTCGGGTGACTCGTGGTCACGGCGTGGATTCCCAGTGTTGCCTCTTGGCATTATGTTTATTCCAGAACGTATTTTTCGTGAGCAAGTGTGGTATGGCGAACACGGTGCTCGTGGACATTGTTCTGCAAGCTAGAGGATGGGCCTTCAACATAATTCCTCTTATTTTGGGGGAGACCTTCATAGTCTTGATGAGCTACACCGAACCGGCTCTATGACTCGGGGAAGTCCATTATTGTTGACTATTTGGTTCAGAGAACATTTTAAACTATTTGACTCTCTGATCGAGTATTCTCCTTATACTTTCCATAGGCGAAAACTATTGGTGAAGGGTATTAATGTCGAGGAGTGGGCCCTTCTTTTTGCCAAAGTGGAGACTGATGATATTGCTTGGTGCCCATCCTTTTGGAAGGTGAAGCGTTTTGTAGCTAATAACCTTGGGTACGACAGGGTCGTCCTTCTGGGTTTGAGGGATTCCTCTTTTTATTATGCTCGGAGGGTAATGCGACAATTCGATCAACAGCAGGACACTTTCATGTTAGGGGGCGGCCTCAAGATATTTCTTTCATGGACTCAGAGTTCTCTACGAGCTTGGCTCGCGTTTGGGGGCAAGGCACCGCTATGGATCGTTGGACCAATCTACGTCATGATGGAGGGAGCATCTATTTGTCGGATAAATTTGAGCCTAGCTTGAATTTGAGGAAGAAGGAAGCTAAGGAGGATCCTTATAATGTCAGAGTAGATGCCACCCAAGACTTTCTAGATAGTGAATTCTACGCGAAGAGGGCGAACGGACTTCCCGGTAAATTTCAAGCTCTAGATAGGCCTCATGTGTTTGCGAGGCTCACTCCCTCGGTGTTCAGTCGGCTTGATGTTCCTCCCAGTTTCGAGATACCTTTGTATAAGAGGAAAACAAATGACAAAGCAGACCGTGGTCAAGCCCCTACTAAGTCAAGGAAGAAATAGATCCTTAGGAGTATCGAGAGATTGCAATAGATAGATCAATGTTTAGCTTTTTAGTATTTTATTTATTTTTCTTTTGAAAGTTGGAATTCATGTTAGAAATTTTCTTATTGCTTCCTTGAAATGCATACAATTAATAAGAACACAAGATTTTGATTTTATTTATTGAATAGACCGGACCAAAAGTCTGCCTACGTTCCCCTTTTACATCAATTAAATAAGGAGCTCAGGTCATCGTAGTTCTTGTTTAAGAAAGAGAAAAATATGTCTGTTGACTGACATGTCTCGTACGAGACATAAGTGTCTCGTACGAAACTGTCCCCTATTATTATTATTATTATTATTATTATTATTATTATTATTATTATTATTATTATTATGCACACCCTGATTTTTGCCTAAACCGCCCTTTCAAGTTTTCAATCTAGCGGGCTTCTTTTCTCGTGCTCTCTGATCTAATTTTTGCCTAGGCCGCCCTTGCGGATTTTCAACCTAGCAAGCTTTCCTCTTTTTTTTTGAAATAGGGGACGGACTTATGAGTAGTACTTCTTCAGCTTGTCCATGTTGACGGGCTTCGGCAGTTGATCTCCATCTAGATCTGCGAGTTGCGCCGCTCCTCCGGAGAAGACCTTCTTGACTATGTAAGGGCCTATCCATCTGGTCCCCACTTTCCCATAGGATTGAATGGTCCAGGACGATGTTCTCGTAGGACAAGGTCCCCTTCTTTGATGTTTCTGGATTTGACTTTCTTATTAACTGCTCGAGCCATTCTCCGTTGATACGCTTGGATATGCTCGGCGGCTCGAAGTCGTCGTTCGTCTAGCAGGGCTAGTTGCTCATAACGGCTGTTTAACCATGCGACTTCATTCACTTGGTTTTCTAAGAGAACCCTTAGTGATGGTACTTCTAATTCGATTGGTAGCACTGCTTCCATCCCACAGGCTAGGGCGTATGGAGTTTCACCGGTGGCGGTACGGATCAAAGTACGGTAGCCCCAGAGTGCAAAAGGTAGCTTGTCATGCCAGTCTCTGCCAGTCTTAGCCATTTTCCTGATGATGGTCTTTATGGTCTTGTTAGCAGCTTCGACTGCTCTATTGGTTTATGGTCGATACAGTGACGACTTATGTCTCTCTATCTTGTACTCTGCAAGTAATTGGTCACATTCTTTCTCAAAGTGCGTGCCATTGTTAGATATCATCTCATGAGGTACCCCATATCGGCATATTATGTTGGTCTTAATGAACTCAGCACCCTTTTTGGCATTCAAGACTTTGTAGGATTGAGCCTCGATCCACTTAGTGAAGTAATCAACGGCGACTAACACGAATGAGTTTCCATTATGACCTGTCGGTGAAACTTTGCCAATGACGTCTATTCCCCATGTAGAAAATGGCCAAGGGGATGTCATGGGGTATAACACGGGCGGTAGGGCGTGTTGCAAGTTAGCATGTATCTGGCAATTGTGGCATTTTCTAACCATCTCGGTGAAGTCGGCTTCCATAGTAGCCCAATAGTACCCTAGTCGGATAACTTTCTTTGCTAGCATATTGCCATTCATGTGGGTTCCACAACTCCTTGATGGACTTGGTCCATGATTTCTACGGCTTCGTGCTCGTCGGCATAGAGTAGACACTGCTCGTGATGTTTCTTGTAGAGGCGATCACCTATGATAACGAATTGGGCGGAAAACCGTTTGAGGGCTATCTTTGCTTTAGGTGATGCATCTGATGGGAATGTTTCGTCTAAGAGGAAATTCCATACATCATAATATCAAGGTTTATAGTCCAAGGCATTCACAGAGTTACACTCTTCTTTGTAGTCGTGCAGGTCTATTATTGAGTAATAAGCAGGAGTCGTTCGCCTCGCGACTTTGAAGGTCTTGACCTCAGTCTATTCAGGGATTTCAACAAGTGATGCTAGCATGGCTAGCGAGTTTGCTAAGCGGTTCTTATCTCTAGGAAGATAGTAGAAAGTGACCTCTTTGAACTGTTTGACCAAGTCTTAGAGATGGTCGTTGTATTTCTGGAGTGTAGGGTCTTGTACCTTCCACTTCTTGAGTGACTGATAGATTATAAGTTGTGAATCTCCGTATACCTCTAGTTCGGTCACATTTCTTTCTAAAGATGCTTCAAGCCCCACTATGCAAGCTTCGTACTCGGCAATATTGTTAGTGGTCTTAAAATCAAGGCGGATTGCGAGTGGAGTGCAGAAATCTGAGGGATCTACTAGTAACATGCCAATGCCATATCCCCGTTTATTGGCTGCGCCATCGAAAAATAATTGCCACTTATTTTATGCTAATTGTCATGATGTCCTCATCAGGGAATCGCGGGTCTTTCCCCTTCGCTTCATCACATGGAAATCCAGCTAAATGATCCGTGAAGACTCTTCCTCTCATGGATTTCTGTGTGATGTAAGTGATATCGTACCCCGCGAGCATGAAGTACCATTTGGCTATCCTAGAGGAGACATGTGACTTCTCAAGGATGTACTTCATTGGGTCCATTCGGGCAATTAGTTGTATAGGAAATGCTTCCATGTACGGATTTAGTCTCTCAGCTACCCATACCAATGCAGCACACGACTTTTCTAATGCAGAGTAATTCAATTCATCCCCTTACAAGCGACGGCTGACAAAGTATACGGCATTCTCTCTCTTCAAATCGGGTTTCTCTTGTTCTAGCATATCCCCTAGTGCAGTGTCATTGACTGTGAGGTACAAGGTCAACGGTTTCTCTTTATGCGGTGGAACCAACATTTGGCAGATTCACTAAGTACTCCTTGACCTTTTCAAAGGCTTTTTGACATTCTTCGGTCCATTCTAGGGATGCATTCTTCTTGAGGAGTTTAAAAATGGGCTCGCACATCATCGTGAGTTGATTAATAAAATGACTAATGTACTGAAGGCGACCCATGAATCCCTTTACTTCTTTCTGCGTCTTAGGTGGAGGCATGTCAATGATGGCTTTTATTTTTGCGGGATCCGCTTCTATACCACGCTCGGTGACCATGTACCCAAGGAATTTCCCTTTCACTACCCCAAACGTGCATTTAGCTGGATTAAGTCTCATCTTGTAGTGTCTCAACCTTTCAAAGAACTTTCTAAGGTCAACGAAGTGCTGCCCATCGGAGCCTTTGGAGTGTATGATTATATCATCAACATACACCTCCATCTCTTTATGTATCATGTCATGGCTTTATAACATAACGTACCCCAAAGTGTGGTGAACATTGTTTTGTGTTGGTCTTCCTCGGCCATGAGGATCTGGTTATAACCGGCAAATCCGTCTACGAATGAACGGACTTCATATTTCACGGTATTGTCAACGAGCATGTCTATGTTGGGAAGAGGGAAATTATCTTTCGGAGATGCTCTGTTGAGATCACGGAAATCAACACAGACGCGGACCTTTCCGTTTGCCTTGGAAACCTACACAGTATTAGCCAACCAGGATGGATACTCTATCACTTTGATGAACCCAACACTCTGGAGTTTCTCTATCTCTTGTTTGACTTGTACCGACCACTCGGGTTTAATTCTGCGGAGTTTCTGCTTGACTGGCTTCGAATCGGGAAGCAGCGGTATCTTATGTTCAACAATCGAATTGTCTAGCCCCGGCATATCTTTGTAGGACCAAGCGAACACATCCACGAATTCTCGGAAGCGCTATGAGGACTTGTCGGTTTTCCCCCTTGAAGAAACTGCCAATCTTGGTCTCTTTCGGATCATCGTCTGTCCCTTGATTAACTGTTTGCATTTCTTCGGCATCAATAGGACCATTTCCGCCACGAGGACCTACTTGCTTATTAATTTCTTTTAATATTTGTTCGTTTTTTGATCTATCTCGTCATATGACTCATTATTATCTAATTCGTTAGAGTTATTAGTTAATTCATCATTTTCGACGCTAGCAATCTCGAGATACTCAAAAAGATCTATTTTTTCATTGAGAAAGTAGGGGAATACATGTTCCGCGATGGCATCCAAGTCCTCTTGGGTGAGCTCATCGGTAGTGGTATCTGACTCTAAGGTAAGAGTTACAAATTTTCTTTCTCTATGGGGATGGGGAGTACATCCTAACTCTTGGATCAGGAACTCTTCACTTGCTATGAGTCCCCCAGTTGCATACCAATTCTGGATAGTCTCGTCACTCTTCTCGATGAGCTTTGTGTAATCTTGGTTCGGAGCATCCCCCTTGTCAATGGCATTGATCTGAGTTTCCTCTAGCTTGCAAAGGTTGAGAAATTGGCACAGTAGGTCTTCTCCCAACACAAAGTCCCACTCACTGAATGCTTCGGCCTTGGTACCTGTTAGGCCCAATTGGTAGGAAAATAGGCTAGAGGGGGGGGGTGAATAGCCTTTTTAAAACTTTTACAAAGAAACACTTATAAATGCAAAGTCACTTATCAGTTTGCAAACTATTATCAGTAAGCGCAGCGGGTAAAATATGACTTAGTTTTAACTCACACAAAATCAGTGTATAAGAGAGTTTCAGAGCTTAGTTTAGACACAAAGTTGTTTCTAAAAGTTCAATGCAGTTTCAAGAGATTGGTCAATGGAAATTACAATGAATCAGTACGAATATATGCAATCTGCCGGTGATAGAATTCCAACCGGCAGTGATAAGGTAAGCAACAGAGACACAAGGATTTGGAGAGGTTCACAGTGTAAATACTGCTACGTCCTCTACCAAGTTTGGTCAGAACTTGGATTTGGGTTAAGAGTACTATTAGATATTTCTAGTCTATTACAAGCTCGGCTTTGCCGGTATACAAAGACTAAGTTCTAGAAATTTCTAATGGATCGTAAAACAATTTTGACCAAGTGTATTTGAGCGGCAAGTTCAAGAGAACTTATCTCACTCAGGTGGGTGTGTGAATAACTTAAATAACGTATTCCTTATATGATCTAGTTCGGGAATACTAACAGTGTTGTTTGAGTTGGTGCACAAGTGTATGTCCTATTAAATGATCTAATGATTATCTGGACACAGAATGTTTGAGTCTTTAATGAATACTCAAAAACATTCAACTCTCTTCAATGCTCTATTTTCACCAACCTTCTTCAATGCTCCGAGTCCACTATTTATAAGAGTAAATGTCTTGAGTCTTGTAGAAGAAGGCTTGCAATTTGAATATCCAGCTGGATCGTTGAGGAGTATTAAATACGGTATCTTTAGCATTAATGGTGAAGATATGTGGTACACGCATGCTCGCAAAATTCTGATGGGTAAAGACCCCTTTGTCTCAACCGGTTACCTGCAAAAAGAAAGTAGAGACAGAGTATAGCTAAAAGTAGCTATGTGTCAGACGGCGCAGCAATCATTACAGAGCAGGTAAACTACTTTTAGATAAAACAGTAAGAAAGGACTGGGACAATCAGCAAGGTTGACTTTAAGATAAAACGATGTAACCTGACTGACAGTACAGACTGTCTTTCTATATCGGCAAGTTGAGAATGGAGTTGATCGGCAACTTGTTTAGCAAGTTGATCGGCAACTTGTCGCATGTTTAAGAATAGAGTTGATCGGCAACTAGTTTACTGGTCTGCTGATTTGCTTCCTCTTCCTGGTTTGCCTTGTTTGAAGAGTTGGAATACACCTGTGCTGGTCACCAAGAATCCTAAGAGCACCTTATAAGGGTTCTAATAAAATTGGGGAATCCTAAGTGATAGCTATGATTGGGATTAAGCATTTCTATGTCCTAAACATATATTTGAACAACAATCTCCTCCTAATTGCTTAAGTCCAATCACCCTATCCAAGAACATCTATCTTAGCTTAGTAAAAGAATGTATAAGGAAAGTCTATTTATTATCATTCCCTAAGCCAAGTCACACACTAGATGTCTTAAAGAGGTAAAAATACAAAATGATAAAAGTAAAGAGTAAAAGACAAGAAGGATGAGTTGCTGATGGCTTATGATCAGCAGGGAGAATAATAATCTGCAAAACAAAGTTAGCATGAATAGCAGCATATATTATAAGAGAATATAACATATAAAAATAAGCACACATAAAACAGTAATGGTTAGCAAAGAAGTCTTGGATAAATCGTTGAAGTTCTTCTGGATATCTATATCATTGGCTATATTGACTAGGAAACAGGAGGATCCTCTTGCTGGTCAATGGCCTTTGATGTAGAGTAAGCTTGGCTTTCTTCTTTGCTCTCTTCTCTTTCTTTTAAGCTTCTCTCTTCTTCCTTCTTTGAGTGCTCTCCAGCCTTTCAGTCAGCATTGCATTGTTGGCTTCCATAGCAGCTATCTTCACTTGAGCATCAGCAAGAGCAGACTTGGCAGCAGATAAATCTTTTTCAGTCCTTTCTAGGTCTCTGATCTGCAACCTCTGGTCATCAACTAGTTGCTGTTGAATAGAATGCATACTCCCCAAACTTTCTGAAAGGGTAATCAGCCTAGATTCTCTGTCCTCCAGCAGATCTTTCAAGTCTTGGATTGTCTTGCATTCCTCCTCCTGATTGGACTTAAGGATTTTGTCAGAAAGATCCTCATGAATACGGTTCAACTTGTCACGGAGGAAGAGGCCAGTATCGCCCAGATCGGCACGAGTAACAGGCACTTGCATATTTTCAGTATCCCCTTCAAGGTAACTGAAGTATTCATACATACTGTTCAGTACCACGGGTTTTGATAGACCAAGAGAAGAATGCATCAGGAAGGAAGGAATGAAGTCTTCATTGATAATATCAGCATCTTCTACAAGACCTTCAGGAGCAGGCACAGACAACTCGTCATCAGAAGATAGAACAATCTGTAAAGGAGAAGCTGGCACAGAAGAGGGAGCAGCTGGCAGAGGTAAAACTTGTTGAAGAAAAGAAGCATCAGCAGCATATCTGTCAGCAAGAAGGAACTCAGCAGGAACAGATGTGGAGGCAACAGGATCGGCATAAGTTACATCAGCACGGACGATCGGCAAAGGAAATGAAGGATGAATAATAACTGCACGTTCAACCGGCAGATGGAACACACCATTGTCCTCCAGAGAAAGAAAGGTAGCCAGGAGAAAATTCAAATAAGCATGACCTTCAAGAATCATGGTCATTAACCCGGCATTCATCAGCCTTGAGGTATAAACCATATGATTGGCACGCTGTCTTGGATGGAACATCGGCAGGGTTAATGCAAGAAAAGCAGATTTTACCAAGTGAAAAAGACCTCGAGAATTAGTGGCTCGGTATTCAAGAATGTCATGGAGTTCATCATTTATCATCATGCATCTCATCATCAGTCCATTCATGGCGATGCTGACTTCCTTGGGTGATGGACCAGGTAGATGAATTTTGCCGCCAATTTTGAGCTTTCCTGGCAAGCAATGGAGAGGTTCAAACGCTGGTGGTCCTTTCACCTTGAGTTTGGAGACCCTGGGAGCTTTCCCTTTCCTTCTTTTGAACTCAGGTTTAATCCAGGGCAAGAAAGTAAGCCGTTCACTAGTTGAGCCCAGAAGAAATGAGTGATTGGGGCCAAAAGGATTTGGAATTGATCGAAGAGAATTTGACGGCAGCTCTATATCATCATCAGGATCTATTTCATCCGAGCTGTCATTCCCACCGGCAGCTGCGGCAATAGGAACAGGTTGTGCTTCATCAGCAACAACTGGAGCAATGAGGGCCTTGGGAGCAGGAAGCAAAGGTAAGGAAATAGGAGAAAATAAAGCATCCTGTAATTCCTCAAATTGTAACTCAGCAGCAATCAGAGCATCAAAGTCAGCATTATGATCTTGATTGGCAATCTCTGTATCAGCACCTCCTCCCAACTCAACAATCTCTCTAACACCAGTAGGAGCTACCAGAATCACATCAGCAGAAGAGATAGGGGCCTTGATAATCTGAGTGTCGGCAGTTGGCTCAGATGGATGAGTGTCGGTAGTTGGCTCATCAGCATACACATCAGCAATAACCTCTTCATCAGCACAATCTCCTCCTGATATCAGCAAGCCACTAACTTCATCAGCAGATTGAGTTTCTTTAGTTTCCTCAATTGATACAAGTTGGTCTTCTTTAACAATCAGAGGTTGAGTGTCCATAGTTTCCTCAACTTGATTCACAAAGGATTCATCAGCAGTGCTGGTTTCATCAGCAGGTTGAGTTTCTGAAGTTTTCTCAACAGTCTGTTCAACAGACTTATCAGCAGAGCCACGCTCAGAGCCATCACTGGCTAGAACTGAGTCAGCAAATGCTTCAGCAGAAGATATAGAAGTGGGGGCAGCAGCTGCATGAGCTTGATCAGTAGAGGGCTTTTTGAAGACAATGCTTATCGGCATCTTATCATACTCACCGATGGAATCAGAAGAAGTGATTGTTTCACCAGCAGCTTTGTGAGAGCAAACAAAATCAGCAGTATCAACAGAACTGACTGGAGTTAGAATGGGTGAGATTGCTGGTGAAGGAACTTGTTCAGGAATAGATGTAGATGCTGGTGTAGAAGCAGCTCTAGCCTTAATAAAGGCCTCTGAATCGTTCAGCAGATTTAGTGTAATCCTCTGCACATTCTTCACAAATTGAGTAGCTTGAGCACTCTTAGCCAGCCCTTCATTATCGTTGAAGTTTAGCAAAACATCCTCATCTTCTGGTCTTCCCAACTAATAAGGATCTTGTTCATCAAAGTCCATCAGCTGGTTAAAGACTGAGGCATAGGAGACCCATACGTTTTGCACCATCAGATCCTGTCTGATCCTATCTTGAAATAGATAGACTTGATTCCAAGGAAGGGGTAGCAAATCAAAATACCTTCCAAAGTTTAATCTCAACTCACTTTCAGACAACCTTTGAAATTTCTGAACAGGAACAAACTTCTCTTTGAACATATCGGTGACCCTGTTCAGACTTGTTAAATCAACATAATCAGCACGATTGCCAAGGGGAACAGTCTCCTTCCTTTCCTCATGAAATTGAAGCAACCGGCGAACAAACGGATGGAGATGATCAATGGGGAATACCCAATTCTTTGATAAGACCTTATTGGTGAAAGACCAATGGTTTCTGAAGAATATATGAAATGTTGGGTTTCTGATTGGCTTGCATTTTCTGACGGAGCGTCCAGAGGCTACATCAGCAGCAGTATGGAGCTCAGGCAAGTATGGAAGATCTAGAATTCCCTTTCGAAGAGGGACTCTCACCTTTAAGTCAGAACCAATCAGTCTTCTTCTCTTAGCCATTTCATCGGCAGCATCGTTTCAGACTTGATAACAACAGAGGGAGCAGTAAGTGTTGCACCGGCAAGAAGAGATGGTGCAAACCTGATCTGCTTAGCTCTTGGATCAGTAGAAGGAATTTGAGAGGAAGGAACTTGAGAAACTGAAGGCTTTGGCTTTGGAGCAGCAGGGAGATCATCAGAAGATACAACCTTTGACTTCTTGACTTGAGGTTTATCAGCAGCTTTGACTAGCCTTCTCTTTTTTGGAGCTGCTGGAGTGGAATCGGCAAGAATCCTGTCAGCAACTGGAGCAGGAGTAGAAACGTCGGTAGGGGCTACATCAGCAACCTTGACAACTTTCTTGCCTTCTTCTTTTTAGGGGTACCAGCAGCAGGAACAACAATTATGCTGGTAGGAGCCTTCTTGGAAATCCTATTCCAATCGGTAAGCTTAAAGGATTTGAGTTTATCAAAGTCAAGACTAGGGGGTGCCGGTGAAGCCCTAACAATTGCTGAGTTGCGCCTCAAGATAATGCTAATCAGCATGTAGTGGCATCCTTTACCGGGGTGAGCTTTGTTCTTCTTTCTATCCTCCTTATACTTAATGGCAGCAATGGCAATGACCCTAAACAGGTAGGCACACCAGTTGAACTCTTCTTGCAACACGATG
This sequence comes from Campanula takesimana, assembly GCA_026119855.1. Taxonomy (NCBI): domain Eukaryota; kingdom Viridiplantae; phylum Streptophyta; class Magnoliopsida; order Asterales; family Campanulaceae; genus Campanula; species Campanula takesimana. The sequence continues at coordinate 401,298 of JAOWBW010000916.1, forward strand.
GCTGCCATTGCATCAAACTGGACATCAGTAACATGGCTGTGAGAGCCAGATATGCAAACCAAACATCTATCCACAATCTCTGCAAGTGCAAAGAATCTTCTCCTATAGTGAGCTTTAAGATGATTATCTCCACTGAGTCTAGGGCCGGTTCCCCTCATAAGGGTCCATGCCTTGTCCAAAGTCTGTTCATCAGTAATGGAGTCAGCACCCTCATTCCCAAGCAGAGGGAATACATCATGAATAGAAGAGGGAGTAATGGAGATAGGCACGCCAGCGACGGTTGAGGCAATGGAGACGAATACAGAGGAGTCATTGCGATCAGTGATGACGGAGGCATTTGAGAAAAACTCTTGAACTTGACCCAAAAATATAAACTCAATACCCGTTGGAGAGATGAAGGAGTCTAGAAGAGAACCAATCAGAAGATTCCTCAAGAATTCACCGTCAAGGGTGTCGTCGAAGAAGGTGGAGTCAACATAGCCTCCATAGATATCTTTTTCGTTGCTAGACATTTTCTGCAAAATCACTCAAAAGATCTCACAAGTTAGAATAAATTAGTTCAAAATAGATTGAAATGCAAGTGTAAAAAAAAACATCAAGTGGTTACCAGAAAATAGTGTTAACTCTGGTTGAAGAACGTAAGAGAGAATGAAAGAAGATGAACAACACAAGCAGTAGAGATATCAAGAGAGAGTGAAGAGCGAAAAGATCAGAAGGATTTTAAGTGTAGCTTATATATGTTATGGGAGAGAGAGAGAATAGAAAGGGTTTGCATGGGAGAAAGAGAAATAATGATGAGTTTAACTGTAGCGAATACCTTGGAGAACGTGCGCATATAATGCATTAAATGCACGAACTGGACGGTTTAATTTAGACGGTTAAACTTAGGAGAGAGAAAGGGTAGAAACGGCAACAATAAAGTTTAAGGTTACCTTTCTGATTTATCACAAAGAGTTGGGATAAATCTTTGACACGATTTGGGTAAGACGAAGCACACACGTGTCAGAGTGGAGGTGTGACCGATTGTACCTTTGATTTGACTAAGCTTACGTCATGTGTCAGAGAATCCTTATCCGTTAGATCTACTGATGAATTTTGAATTTTGAATTTTGACAAATCGGCAAGACATGGTTTGGCAAGTTGTTGATCAGCAAGATATTTACTGGCATGATGTTTGTTGGCAAGATAATTTTGTCGGCAATAAAATTTGGTCGGCACGATTTTCACACTTGCTGATGAGATCGGCAAGACTAGCACAATAGGCAGAGTTAGCACAGTTTTAACCATAGAAATAAATCATACCTAGTTCACTCTTAGGAATTCAAATCTTTTCTGATCTAAGGGTTTTGTCAGTATGTCTGCTCTTTGGTAATCGGTATGAACTTTGAGCAGCACCACGTTTCCCTTTTCAACATGTTCCTTCAGAAAGTGATACTTGATGTCTATGTGCTTAGTTTTGGAATGCATGACCGGGTTGTTGGAAACTGAGATGGCAGATTGGTTGTCACAATAGATGGGACAAACTTGAGATGGAACTTCATAGTCAACAAGCTGCTGCTTCATCCAAAGGATCTGTGAACAGCAACTGCCGGCAGCTATGTACTCAGCTTCAGTAGTAGAAGTGGAAATTGATGCTTGCTTCTTACAGGACCAAGACACCAATCTATCACCAAGAAATTGGCAAGTTCCACTAGTACTTTTTCTAGTCACCCTACAAGCTGCAAAGTCTGCATCTGAATAACCTATTAGATTAAAAGATGAATCTCTAGCATACCATAATCCAAGGTTAGCAGTGCCACATAGATATTTAATGATGCGTTTAACAGCTTGCAGATGGGATTCCCTAGGGTCAGCTTGAAACCTGGCACAAACACAAATAGCAAACATAATATCTGGTCTACTGGCAGTAAGATAGAGGAGTGAGCCAATCATACCTCGGTAGAGTGTCATATCTACTTTCTTACCAGACTCATCCTTATCTAAGTAAATGTTAGTGCCCATAGGTGTGCTTTGAGAGTGAGCATTGTCAAAGCCAAACTTCTTGATTAATTCTTTTGCATACTTGGCTTGACTGATGAATATTCCCTCATTGGATTGCTTGACTTGAAGTCCAAGGAAATATGTTAAATCACCCATCATGCTCATCTCGAACTTGCTCTACATTAGCTTCTCAAATCTCTTGCAAAGTGATTCATTAGTAGAACCAAAAATAATATCATCGACATATATTTGAACAAACAATGAATGACCCTTGTGCTTGGCAACAAATAAAGTAGTATCGATTTTACCTCGAGTAAAACCTAAGCCATCACTATGTAGCAACTTAGAAAGGGTTTCATACCATGCCCTTGGAGCTTGCTTTAGGCCGTAGAGAGCTTTCTTCAATCGGTAGACGTGATTAGGCTTCTTGGAGTCCTCGAAACCAGGTGGTTGTTCAACATACACAAGTTCTTGGAGTTCTCCGTTTAGGAAGGCACTTTTCACATCCATTTGATATAGCTTGAATTCTTTGAAGGCAGCATAGGCTAAGAAAAGTCTTATAGCTTCCAATCTTGCAACCAGAGTGAATGTCTCATCGTAGTCAATTCCTTATTCTTGTCGGTAGCCTTTAGCAACTAACCTTGCTTTGTTTCTAATAATATTCCCAGCTTCATCCAATTTATTCCTGTAGACCCATTTTGTACCGATCACTTGTTGAGATGATGGTCTTGGCACTAGTTCCCATACATTGCATCTTTCAAACTGATTTAGCTCCTCCTGCATAGCTTCCACCCAGCTAGGATCAGCAAGAGCTTCTTCAGTTTTCTTTGGTTCTATATTGGAAACCATAGCAGATGAGAAGAGACTCTCGGCGAATGCTCTACTAAGGTTCCTTGTCAATCTTGGTCCAAAGACATCACCAATCACATTTTCTAGTGGATGATCACGAACTGGTCTAACTTCTCTCGGAAAATCTTTTCTGACTGTATCTTGTTGGAGTGATTCTAGAGGAGGATTAAGATCAGCAGATGGAGAAGGAGAGTTAGAGTTCTGGGTGTGAGGTGGATTAGATTGAGAGCTTGTTGGGAAGGGTCTTATAACAGAAATTGGTTGAGGGCTAGATCTGTCTTCAGGATGATCAGCAGAATTTGCATCGGCAAATGGATTATGAAAGTTATCGGTAAGATCATGTTCTGCCGATGATGGGAAATAGTGAGTATCTGCTGGTTCTTCTACTGAAATGACTGGATCAGCAGCTGGTACTTGACCTGCAGGGTTAGAATTACTGGATTCACCTGTCTCATGAGCACTAGAAGCATTAGTACTATTTGGAGCCTTGTCAGACTCTAACAAATCAAATTCATCAAAGGTTACATGAACAGATTCAACAATTTTCAAAAGTTTCTTATTAAAAACTCGAAAGGCCTTACTGTGTTTAGCGTATCCAACAAAGATCCCTTCATCAGCGTTCTCATCAAATTTTCCTCTGTGCTCTTTACCGTTGTAAAGCACATAACATTTGCAGCCGAATATTTTGAAGAATCCAATGTTGGGAGTTCTGCCTCTCCAGAGTTCATAAGGAGTCTTGTTATGGAATTTGTTGATAAGAGATATGTTCTGAGTGAAGCAGGCGGTATTGATGGCTTCAGCCCAAAAATATGTCGGCAGCCTAGCTTCAGCAATCATGGTCTTACCAGCTTCAATGAGAGTTCTGTTCTTTCTCTCAACAACACCATTTTGTTGTGGTGTACCGGCAGCTGAGAAGTTGTGGTCTATGCCATGATCATCACAGTACTGAGCAATACCATTGTTCTTGAATTCAGTGCCGTTGTCTGATCTCATGCTGATGATATCGCTTTCTTTCTGAGTTTGTAGTAGTCTGAATAACTTGGTAGCAACGGCATAAGTGTCATCTTTGTGACTGAAAGTTTCCACCCAAGTATATCTAGAGAAATCATCTACTACAACTAACGTATATCTAATTCCCCCAATACTTTCTGTAGTTGTGGGGCCAAATAGATCCATATGTAGCATTTGGAGGCACTTAGATGTTGACATGCAGGGCTTGCTTCGGAAGGATGATTTATGTTGTTTTCCAAGCTGGCAGGCCTTGCATTTCTTTGCTTGATCAGCAGACACTTGTGGCAGACCGGTAACCAGATTTGAGCCGGCAAGCTTGGATAGATATTTGAAGTTCAAGTTACTGAGTCTCTTGTGCCATAGCCATGAGTTCTCACTGATGTTCTTAGCTACAAAACAAACATTAGCAACACCAGTAATAGCACTTAAGTCTACACCATAAATGTTACCTTTTCTTTTGGCAGTGAGAAGAGTTTCATTGGAAGCAATGTCTTTTACATAGCAACTGGAAGTAGTAAATACACATTGCATTCCTTTATCACAGAATTGTGATATAGATAGAAGGTTGTGTTTCAGACCATCCACAAGAGAGACCTTCTGTACAGTAACTGCACCTCTCTTGATGGTACCTATACCGATGATTTTTCCTTTGGCATTATCACCAAAAACCACTGGGGGACCTGATGCTTCTGAGATATTGGCAAGTAGATCTGCAAATCCTGTCATGTGTCTTGAGCAGCCACTATCTAGAATCCACAAATCCTTGCTTGCACCAGTTGAGGCCATGAAGCATTCCTGAAATAAAACGGTATGCTTATGGTCCCCCTTATTCTTGGGTCCGAGGGTTAGTTCCTCTTTGGCAACCACATCTGGCCACCACTAGAGGATGTAACCTTAGTGGGTCCATATAGGTGCTTCAAGAGGCATTCATGAGCCTTGTGACCATAATCAGAACAATTAGAACATCTCACTTGATTGATAGGCTGTGGAGTCAGTAGAACGTCATTCTGTTTAGTCAGTGCATCGGCAGAACTAGGGAATTGAGCAGGCACAAACTTAGTAGGTTTAAAGGTTTTAGTATTGCCTTTCTTTCCATTTTGTTTACCTTTGGCAGTTACCTTTTTAGGTACTTGTCCATCGGCAGTAGATGTGGTTAGACCGGCAGTACTAGCTCTGCTGATGTATTCACCAAGAATACCGTTATCAGCAGACTCAGTATCAGCAACCTTAACATATTTTTGTTTGTGCTTGTCATTCCTTTTGTTCTGGTTCTTAGGATACTTCATTGCCACAGCACTGTATATTGGCTTAGCATCCTTATGCACTGAGTTAACAGGACTACATTCAACTTTCTCATCCTTTTTCTCGATCGCACAAGTTTCAGTAGAGCTACTGCTGCAGTAATCAAATCCTAACCCAGATTGGTCCTTATATGACATTTGGGTCTGTAGGATTGTTTCAACAGCAACTCTAGATTTTGTGTAAGAATCAACAATCCTTGAGAGATGATTGTTTCTTTTCACAAGATCTTCGATCTGAGCTATCAATACTGCTACTTGGCTTTTAAGATCCAGGTTTTCTTTCTTTAGAAGAACAGACTCAAGCTCATTTCCTTTGAGAACCTTAAGTTCAGACACAAGCAAGTCATTCTCTGCAGAAATTCTATTGAAATCAGCAGCCATCACTTTATGAACGCTACTCAGCTTCTCATGATCAATAAAAAGTTCATCCATTGTCTCTACCATTTCAGCTTTGGATATTTCAGGAAAGGGATCAGCTGAAATTTTGGGGGCAGAGGGAATAGGTTTGGGAGAGAAGTCAGGTAGAGAAGAGATGGGTTTAGATAAGCTTTTGGCAATGCTGGGAAGCTCGGTGAATGAGAATTTTCTGGTCATTGGTAAGGGTTTAGGTGTGATGGTAGTGAATTGAATAGAGTTACACTGACCATAGAGAGAGGTTCCCACTTGGTGAACTCTGTACCCATTTGGGTTCTCTGCTTTCACACTAATCTCTTTGAAGTGTGGTTGAGGTCTTCCAGTAGCTTCTTCTCTGACTGGAGATCTTGGAGGGGATGGATCTCGGTAGACTGGAGTCGGCAATGTGGATCTATCGGCATCTTCCAAGTCTAGGGCGATAAAGCTTACATCGGCATCTTCATCTTCATCGGCATCTTCATCTGAGTCAGTTTCACACCAAACCGGCAAGGCCTTTTCTGTGCTTTCATCGGCAACAAAGCTTCGAGACTTGGGATGTCTCTTGTTGAATGACTTCCTCACATACTCATATTTTGGTTGAGGACATTTAGAAGCAAAGTGACCAGGTTTTCTGCAGTTGAAGCAAACAAGATCACCTTTGTTGTTCTTTCCGTCGGTAGCACTTGTTGATGGTTTGTTGTAACTTGCTGGTTTTTGAAAAGTTGGTGTGAATGATTTTGGTAGCTGGTAGCTTCCTTTCTGCATCCTTTTGAAGTCCTTAAACCTTTTATAGTTTCTGGCGAAGGCGGCAAATTCGTCTTCTTCCATAGGCTGTTCTGAGGTAGTTTCAGAGTTTTTGAAGCTGCAGGGTACTGGATGGGGATCTATAGGAGGGAATTTGTTTGAAGGGAAGGATATCTGTGACTGAGCTGATAGAGACAAGTTTTTGAAATTTTTATCGAGAACTTTAAGTTTTTGCAGTTCTCTCTCATACAGAAATAGACTAGACACAAGATTCTGAATAGAAGTCTTGTTCAAGTCTCTCACTTCTCTAACAGCGGTGACCTTGGTATGATATTCATTTCCCAAAGAACTTAGAAAACGAATATTCAGGTCTTTCATAGTATAAATCTTTCCTAATGAAGCACATAAATTACTTACCTCGCAGAATCTGTCGTAGGCACTCCTTAGTGATTCACCATCTTGTTTCTTGAAGGATTCAAACTCAGCAATACAATCGTAGAGTCTGTTGTCCTTTACCTGCTCATCACCTTCAAAGTATGCAAGGAGCTTGTTCCATCATTCTTGAGCCGTGGAGCACAAGTCAATGAGTTTATATTGCTTGTCGTCCAAACCACAAGAAATAATGTGGCATGCGTTTCCATCTAGGGCAGCTGAAAGTTTGTCATCCTCAGTCCATTCCTCTCTTGGTTTCTCGACCAAGGTTTCTTCAATCTGAACATGGGTTTCTTGTTCAGTGTCACGATCAGCATGTTGTGTCAGCGGAGTGGAGGGAATAGGTCTATAGGTGGTTGAGACTTTTAAAGGAATGATTGGACCACCTTCTATGACCTTCATTAACCGATCATCGATTGAGTTCATATACTTTATCATACGAGATTTCCAGACACCAAACTCGTTGACATTTAACAACGGTATGGTAGTGATGTTAAATGACTGCATGATTTTTCCTGCCATGGTATCGGCAATACAAGCTGCAAAGCTTGGAAATTTCTTTCAAAATTCCAAGCTTTGATACCAATTGTTAGGCACAATTGGTAGGAAAATAGGCTAGAGGGGGGGGTGAATAGCCTTTTTAAAACTTTTACAAAGAAACACTTATAAATGCAAAGTCACTTATCAGTTTGTAAACTATTATCAGTAAGCGCAGCGGGTAAAATATGACTTAGTTTTAACTCACACAAAATCAGTGTATAAGAGATTTTCAGAGCTTAGTTTAGACACAAAGTTGTTTCTAAAAGTTCAATGCAGTTTCAAGAGATTGGCCAATGGAAATTACAATGAATCAGTACGAACATATGCAATCTGCCGGTGATAGAATTCCAACCGGCAGTGATAAGGTAAGCAACAGAGACACAAGGATTTGGAGAGGTTCACAGTGTAAATACTGCTACGTCCTCTACCAAGTTTGGTCAGAACTTGGATTTGGGTTAAGAGTACTATTAGATATTTCTAGTCTATTACAAGCTCGGCTTTGCCGGTATACAAAGACTAAGTTCTAGAAATTTCTAATGGATCGTAAAACAATTCTGACCAAGTTTATTTGAGCGGCAAGTTCAAGAGAACTTATCTCACTCAGGTGGGTGTGTGAATAACTTAAACAACGTATTCCTTATATGATCTAGTTCGGGAATACTAACAGTGTTGTTTGAGTTGGTGCACAAGTGTATGTCCTATTAAATGATCTAATGATTATCTGGACACAGAATGTTTGAGTCTTTAATGAATACTCAAAAACATTCAACTCTCTTCAATGCTCTATTTTCACCAACCTTCTTCAATGCTCCGAGTCCACTATTTATAAGAGGAGCAAATGTCTTGAGTCTTGTAGAAGAAGGCTTGCAATTTGAATATCCAGCTGGGTAGTTGAGGAGCATTAAATGCGGTATCTTTAGCATTAATGGCGAAGATATGTGGTACACGCATGCTCGCAAAAGTCTGATGGGTAAAGACCCCTTTGTCTCAACCGGTTACCTGCAAAAAGCAAGTAGAGACAGAGTATAGCTAAAAGTAGCTATGTGTCAGACGGCGCAGCAATCATTACAGAGCAGGTAAACTACTTTTAGATAAAACAGTAAGAAAGGACAGGGACAATCAGCAAGGTTGACTTTAAGATGAAACGATGTAACCTGACTGACAGTACAGACTGTCTTTCTATATCGGCAAGTTGAGAATGGAGTTGATCGGCAACTTGTTTAGCAAGTTGATCGGAAACTTGTCGCATGTTTAAGAATAGAGTTGATCGGCAACTAGTTTACTGGTCTGCTGATTTGCTTCCTCTTGCTGGTTTGCCTTGTTTGAAGAGTTGGAATACACCTGTGCTGGTCACAAAGAATCCTAAGAGCACCTTATAAGGGTTCTAATAAAATTGTGGAATCCTAAGTGATAGCTATGATTGGGATTAAGCAATTCTATGTCCTAAACATATATTTGAACAACAGTGCCTCCTAATTCTCGAGGTAGCCATGAGAATTGCATTGGTTCTGTTTTAAGTAAGTACGGACCACAGTCACTGAAGATTTCAAAGCCCGGTTGGCGCTTCCCCCTATGGTCGATCCATGGTTCAGGGAACATGAAGTATGGCAGATTTTTGCCTTCGCGTAAAAAGTACCCGTTTAAAGTCCTTCGATAGGGCGGTGTTAGTGGCACTATGTATGAGGTCCAATCCCTTTCTTTCTTAGGGATGCCCTTGAGTGGTGACAATACCCTAAACCATATTCTGAGGGGTATATAACGATAGGTGGTGGTTCTTTTATCCCTTGTAAATGCTTGCCAAGTCCAAGCCCGGGGAAGTACCCTTTTTTTAGCATCATGTTAAGTACTAGGAGCGTTCCGGAGAATGGAATCGCCTTGGAATAGTCATTTTCATTGTGCACCTCTACCATCTCTACATTACTCTCCTTTTGGATTGTGAATCCATTAAAGAGGTGATCAACTGCCTCATGCTGAATTTCTAAGATCGGGCTAGCAGTGACTAGTTCCCCAAGTATGGTGACTATCATGTCGTTGTGTTTAAACTTGACACACTGATGGAGAGTTGATGGTACTTGTTAGTACCCGATCTGAAAATGAGTTTATTAGGACTTTCCCAAATATACAAGGACTTTATAGGAATTAGAAACCTTGCAAAGACTTGTCCTGGATTCCCAAAATATCTCATTTATGACAAAATCCATCAAAATAGGCAACTTAGGGTTACCATAAAGCAACAGTGAAACCCTAGCTTGAAAATCAAGTCAGCCGGCAACCTTGGCCACGCGGCCAACATTGCTCCGCGTTGATCTTGGCCACGCGGCCACTATTGTCACCGGCATCAACAATGGCCAGGCGGCCAACCTTGCGCCGGATGATCTGGACCATCAGATCCTCCCATCAGTTTACTATATAAACCACTCCAGGCTATTGGTTTAAGGATCCGAGTTTGAGAGCTCTAAATCCGAGTTTTGGAGTTCTTAAACACAATTTTGCTCTCTAATTAGCATTCAAACCTCCAAGAAGATCCAAGGTTTATTTCTTGCCAACATAGGTAAGTTTTCTAACCTTTTCTTCGTGTTCTTGCATTATTTTTAATGTAGATCTTTTATATTCATGTTCGTACATGTTTATTCATAGTTTCTTCATGTTCTTTGCATGCTCATTCATATGTTCATAATATGTTCTTCGCATGTTCTTCGTGTTCATAGATTAAAACCTTATTTATGCTATATTTAGGGTTGTGATCTTCATAATTATATGTTATTTCATAGCCGATGATGATCGAGGGTTCATCAACCCGAGGATGATCTAGGAACTACTTCTAAACCCTAATCTTTAGGTAATTTCCCCCTCATTATGCATGATCCCGATTCTTCTGCCTATTCTAATTCTCTGCGAACTACGCTGACCTGAGCTTCTCACATTGAGAGGAACGTAGGCAATCTTCGGATCCGGTCTCAATCACTAATACACTACTAAGACATTCATCATGATAGAAAGACCGATCATTCGGGCAATAGGAGTGATAACGTCCAATATTCTTCTCTTGTTGTAATTTGACCCCCGAACCCATTAAACATGCTTTTTTCAATGTTTTGGCTTTAATTAAAACGGCGTGGCGACTCTCATAATTTTAATGTCGTTAAGAATATTCCCTTTGTAAATAATAATAATCACAAGATACTTCCCATGCGTCGCTTCATCGGAAAGGGGTATTCACAGTGGTGACTCTGCTGGGGACTTGCTTTGAAACTTTTTCAAACTTAGTGGGTCTAACTTTCGTTCACATCATGATGTCTGCCATGTTCTCACATGCACCTTACACTTTGCCATGTTCTCACATGCACCTTATACTTTGCCATGTTCTCACATGCACCTCACACCTTGCCATGTTTACACATGCACACGCCTGCACACTTGCCATGTTTACACATGCACCTTCACATACTTGCCATGTTTATACATGCACACACCTGCCATGTTTACACATGCACCCTACATACACTTGCCATGTTTACACATGCACACACCTACCATGTTTACACATGCACACACCTGCCATGTTTACACATGCACACCTGCCATGTCTACACATGCACACACTTGCCATGTTTACGCACGCACCTCATATACTTGCCATATGCACCCGTGCACCCCGCAATGTTAATACTTGTACTTTGTTGATACTTGTACTTTGTATATACCTTGTATCCATGTACCCTTGTTATCGTCGCTTTAGTTTTAGGGTCAAACAAAACTCTGCTATGCTCCCTTGTACATTATTCTCTCTCTCTCTCTCTCTCATGCATTGCATTGCATCATCCTAACATCAAAAACTTCTCTCTTTTCTCCTTAAAAAGAACTAGTTTCTTGCCACACACTACCACTAGTCCGTGTCAGCACTGCACAGGTCCCCATTACCCGGAGTATTCGATGTGCAGGAATTTGTGCGCTACTGTCGCCCTCTTTTCGAGTCACTCGTCTACTCCACTCACCGTGTACGTTCCGCGAGCGGTGGGAACCTTTTACCTAACCCGTGTCAACCCACACTAGTATAGGTATCACACCTAGGTTTTGACCGGTTGGTTTGGCTAGCTTTTCCTTAATAGTCAATTAACGTGCTGTCTATGTCGAGTCATCCCCAAGTCAATGATGAATCGAGATCTTTGAGAGAAAGTGCACAAAAAAGTGATTTCCCTACAAGGGACGTGCCATGGTGAGATGAGTGTTTGTTGTTAAGATCTCCGCTCATCATTAACTTGCGTAGGATGCAACATAGACATCACGTTAAATGCCTTTAAGGGAGGGTTAGTCGTAGGATCCGATGGTTGGTGGAAGCCGCTTGCCCTATAGGACCCTCGCCCAAATTGTCCGTTTGGGGGTGTGCAATACAGGTGAAAAACGAGGGGTCTATAGACGTAGTGATGGCCTCCACTGATCGTAGTCTTCTAACTAGTTGCGAAAAAGGGGTATCCCTTCCAACCAATTAGGATGTAAATAATGTATGTTTTTTGTAAATTAAAATATACTTTGCATGAGCCTTCCCCCTCTCCTAAAAAGCTTCATTGCCCTTCAACCTTTCAGCAAAGCAAGTTTGGATCCGTTCGGGTGGTCGACTACAACGTGAAGCTTCTACTCCGTCCACGTTCTCAGTCTCGTCATCAGCAATGTCAACTCCCGCCTCAGCTTCAGCCTCTGCTCCTCCTGCTAGTGCCGCCGAGCTCAACACTGAGGCTACTCTCAATGGTATTCCCCCCCAAGCCTCCAGAACTTCCTCACCGGTCTCGAAGCCAAGATCAAAAATCTCGAGGAAAGCAACAAGATGCTGGAAGACCAGAACCAACAGTTGAAGGGTCACATTCAACAAAAGGGGACTAAACTGGTGCCCGATGGGGAGAATTTCATTTATGTCGAGGATGAAGAGGTCAATACCAACTGTCCCCCCAACACCAATGCTACTACCTTCCCATTCCCAAGCTACCGCAATGTTCCACCTCCTTCTCTCTACACCCAACAAGGTTTCACTACCATGAGCAAGAACAAGGCTGTCTATGAACCTTCCCCTGAACTGCTTGGTGGCTACCTCTCCGCTAGCAAACTACCCGCACCCTCGTTGCCTCTGAGTATTGGGATGGCCGCTGCTACTGCTTCTACTAATCCTCCCATCATTCTGTCAGAAACTATCCCCGACATCTCCAATCACCCTGTGGTCATGGCCATGCAAGAGCAAATGCGAAAGTTGATCGAGACCGTGGATAAGCAAAGTGCACCGACTACCAAGACAATCAACCCTAGCCAAGTGGGGGCTCTCCCCAAGGATTTCAAGATGCCTAAGGTGGCGATGTTTCATGGTGACTCGTGTCCTAAGACTCATTTGGATAGTTATGTGTTGGCCATGAGGGCTCGTGACTGCACCAACGAACAAATGGCTCGCGTGTTCCATAGAACTTTGGATGGCATAGCTCTGCGTTGGTTCTTGGGGTTAGAGCCAAGCGAGAGGCAAACGTGGGATCAAATCAGTGCCATTTTCTGTGAGAAGTATCAAGCTAACTTGGATTGGCATGTGAATCGAACCGACCTTGAGAATACTATGCAAAAACCCGGCGAGGCTATTTATGATTTTTACAAGAGGTGGAATCATCGGTTGTGCGAGGTCCAATACCCACCAAAAGCGAAGGAACAGAAACAGATTTTCTACAAGTGCTTGCTACCGGAGATGAAAGCAGCTATAGGTAATGGTTACTTCCCTGATTTGCGGGAAATGGTTGACGCCGGAGTAAGGTACGAAGCAGGGTTCACTGGGATTGTGCCACCAAAGGAAAGTCCGAAGACCAAAAACAACAGCTCCTTCCGCTACAAGGCTCCTACTGCGCCTGCGTCTCCTAGGGGTGGAAAGGAGGCCGTCGGCCAAGTGAATATGGTCCAGAAAGAGGTCCCGTTAGATGTCCAAGCCGTAACAAGGAATGGGGCTCCGCCACAGAGAGAGAGGGAATACTTTGATGATTTTGGTATGCCCATGGGGAAAGTCTTTGACGTGCTAGTCAAGAGAGGTCTTATCAAGCCTTTGGAAAATTACCAACCCGCCTACCCAAGAAGTGATTTGGACGCCTCCAAGTTCTGCAAGTATCACAAGCACATCGGGCACACAACGGATGGTTGTATTCAATTGAAGCACGTAGTACAAGTGTTGATCAATGACAAGAAGATTGAGAAGCCGAAGGGTCCCAATGTGGTGAATAATCCTCTTCCTAACAATGGGGGTGGGGTGAATATGGTGCAAACAGGCGAGATTAGTATCCTAGAGCTCATGGATGCCTTTGACAAGATAGGGCTCACGATGGTGGATATCTTCATGGCATTGGTGACGTTAGAAATGCTCGAACCATTAGAAGGACACCTTCCCCGCCTTGGTTGCGATTTGTCGAAGTTTTGCCACTACCACAAGTGCACCGGCCACACTACCGAAGAATGCTTTGAACTCAAGAAGGCCGTGCAAGAGCTCATCTACAAGGGAGTTGTCGAAGACCCTAGAGATTATGTAGCTAGCAATGTACTCATGGTAGAACTTAGTGAGATCACTGATCCGGCCGAGCCTATTGTGGCGGACTGTGATGAGATGGGTTGTATTTCAATGACTAATAATAAAGAATCTTCTTGCTACTTGTTGTCTTTAGAAGAACTAGTGAGTGAAATCGAATCTCTAGGGGAAGAGAGTCCCAAGCCCTCTCAACCTCTTTCTTGGGCCGAAATCTTCGAGGAGGCCGAAAAGACCGAAGTTTCGCCCCCTTGTCATGACTCGCCATTGTCTTTGGAGGAGCTACGTGCGGAAGTTTGTCTCCTTACAAGATCCGGTCAAGTGTACCAATCCGACCCGAAGGGTGCAAAGAAAGTCTTTGGGAAGGAACCCGAGCAAGCCGACCTAGACAAAGAAGACCCTATCCTCACTCAACTCAAACAAACCCAAGCCCATATTTCGCTATGGTCCCTACTCACCTCCTCCCTAGCCCATCGCCTCATGCTCGAGCAAAACCTCGCCGCCACCATGGTACCATCCACTATTACCCCGGAGGACGTCACCCACATGATTGGTAATATCCACTATGGAAACATCATCACTTTCTCAGAGCTAGACAAGCCAGTGTTCGGAGTTGATCATAATGAGCCTTTATACATCACTGTCGAAGTAAATGGCAAGAAGATTCCCCGTGTATTCATTGATAATGGTTCTGCTATTAATATCCTGCCTTCAAGGATGATGGATGTGGTCGGCGTTCATGGTATTGATTTACGCCCATCCAAGCAAACCATCAAAGCTTATGACTCTACATGTCGCGCCGTGATAGGCGAAGTCACCCTGCCCATTACCATCGGAACAAAGATCCTGCCGACCGACTTCCACGTCATAGACATCCCCGCGACCTTCTCACTCCTCCTTGGCCGGCCGTGGTTACATCAGTCGGGCGCTGTCCCGTCTTCCCTGCACCAGTGTGTGAAGTTTCAGTCTGGTAATGAAGTGACCATCATCTACAGTGATCTCGTAACTGCCCAAGGGACGGACACCAAGGGCGTTCCTGTCTTACAGATTCAGCATGGGGAAGAGAGCCGACTCTTCAATGGCTTCGAAATAGTCGCTCAAGCACAGATCTGCACCATCGACCTCACCAAAACAACAGACAAAGTGGCACCTGTTGTCAAGATACTGCGTAACATGGGTTTTATACCGGGGCTGGGGCTAGGTAAGAACTTGCAAGGCCCCACAGAATTGGTTGAAGAAATTAATCATCGAGGGTTATTCGGTCTAGGATACACCCTTGCTCTTGAAGACAGGATGGAGCAACAAAGGATAGAATTGCTTAAAAAAATGAAGCTTCCCTACAAAAAGCCTGAAATGCGGCCATACCGCCTGTCCCTAAATAGCTACTTTGTTAGGGAAGGCGAGGAGTTTTCGTGTTTTGAGTTCGCCGAGCCATGGATTGACCACACCGGGAAGTTGCAAAAAGGGTTCGAGATTTTCAGAGATGTGGAATTCGATCGGTCCGACATGAAGCTGACTTACATGGAATATGACAAAGCCACGGGTAGAGTTAGAACCATCAAGCACGAGTACTCCACCAAGGTTGCAGAAGACTTGGCAGATCAACTTGAAGCCGCAACCCTTGACAAGCCAGCAATAGAAGCCGCAGAAACTCCAAGTTTGACTGAGACGTGGGACGGCCAATATCTGCTTCAACATCTGGGTAATCTGGGACTGCACGAAGACATGGTTGCCGTCATCGGGGACTATTCTGAAGATAAGGTGGACCCAAGGACGTTGGTGGTACCCATGGGGGACAAGCTCAAGAATTGGTGCATCATTGGGGGACCTATAGCTACTCCGGAATTTATGGTGGGAACACTGGGGCTTACTCCTTCTCCTGTCGCCACTCCTGCAGCATCTCCTGTCACTCGCTCAAAATCCCCATCCCCAGAGTCTAGTGTTTTACATTTTGAATTTGAGTCTTCCTCTAAGTCTGACGACCTTACGTCTGAAGACTATGATCTTGTTGCAAACGCTATTTTCCCTTTTGCCATGAATGAAACCCTCGACCTTTCCGAGTATCCCTCCATAGTCACTCTTTTAACTGATAAATTGGCTAATAATCAAACTAATGATATACACTTAGTTAATAATGATTCATTAGAAGAGGCAGACACAAACACATTAAATGATGAATACATTAAAGAGATCTCAGAACAGGTTATTAATCAAAAAGAATCTCGAGCCCAAGCTGCCGATGAGGTGTTAACGTGCGTGAATTTGGGAACCGAAGCCGAGCCTAAGGAAACGCAAATTGGGAGTTTCTTCAGCGGAGCCGAAAGGGAAGCACTGATTGAGCTACTCAAAGAATATGTGGATGTGTTTGCATGGTCGTATAAGGACATGCCGGGGCTCGACAACTCGATCGTAGAGCACCGAATCCCGACAGCACCAAACGCTAAGCCAGTCAAGCAGAAGCTGCGCCGCATTAAGCCGGAATGGTCTTTGCAAGTGAAGGAGGAGATTGAGAAGCTACTCCGTGTGGGTTTCATCAGGGTGATCGAGTATCCAACCTGGTTATCAAATCTAGTGACTGTCAAGAAATCCAACGGTAAAGTCAGAGTATGTGTGGATTTTCGGGACCTCAACAAAGCTACGCCAAAGGATGACTTCCCCTTGCCAAATATCGACATGTTGGCGGACGCTACCACCCATTACGAGGCCAAGTCGTTCGAGACAACCGAGGAGAACCAAGAAGCTACCCCCTCCACAACCTCGTGGAGGACCATCAGTCGGCGAGTTCGAGCCGTGTTGAGAATGCAGTCTCCTCAGAACAAAGCCGAAAAGGAAGAACTCGTCAAGTTACTGCAACACCTCAACCATTTTACAACAGTGGGGGAGCCGACACTCAGAGAAATAGAAAGGGCCCGCGACCAAGAATGGAGTCCGAGATGCGAGCTCGCCTTATGCTGCCTCAAGGAGTACCTCGCGAATACCCCAATCCTGCACCCGGCACATGGGAATGAACTTCAGACCCCAACACCAACGACAGAATCGTGGCCCTCGCGCCAGGGAAAGGAAATCAGTGAAAAAATGCAAAGATTTTTGGAAAAATACCCCCTCTCAGTCCCCCGCTGCACAAGAATAGGGACCCGTTTCGCAATATTGTTCGACCAACTTAAACAAATGGGCAAGATGCAACCTTTAGGAGAACATTCACTACTCTCCGAATTACCACCCCTTCAACCATTGGAACCTACCAAAAGTTGCTCGTACCACCAAGACGAAGGCCACGACACCAACGACTGTGTCGCTCTACAAAGGAGAATCCAAGGCTTGATGGATGCAAACGTGCTCAGCAGTGTGAGAGGATTTTGGTTCTATAGAGAAAACGAAAACTTAGAACTCCTCGGTTGCTGCGAAATCGAGCCTTATGCGAAGAACGACTCGGAGGCACCCTCGCACCTGGCTGCAGAAACGATTCAAGACATCTCAAGAGAAATAGAGGATTTGAAGCAACGCATCGGCACAATGACCAAAGATCAGGGCGCGCCACGAAACTAGACATGATGGCAGATTTGGATGGCAACCCGTTCAAGGAACCAGTCAACATCAGCAAGCTCAGACGCTACTATGACTAGACTCCCCCTCTTAAAAAAAAAAAAAAAAAAAAAAAAAAAAAATTACTACGCAAAAAGAAGCCCGATAGACTGAAAACCCGCAAAGGGCGGTCTATGCAAAATAAGGGTGCGTACAAAGCTCGCTAGATCGAAAACCCGCAAGGGCGGTCTAGGCAAAAGTTAGAGCATTCCCTCTTCTGTCTTCCCTTTCTTTAAAATCATTCTAGTCTGACTGGAGTGAACTACGGTGACCTGAGCCCCTTAGTCCTATTTGTAAAAGGGGAACGTAGGCAGCCTTTCAAAAGGTGCGGTCTAAAAAACAAATAAACATCCAAATCTTGTCAAAGCAATAAAGATAGAAGTTGTATTTTCTGAAAGCAAAAATTTTATTCCCATAGTCATTGCATGTTAACACTTATTTGATGAGTCTAAGCTTGACATACTTGTTGAATAAATAACCTATGCTGAAATTGAAACTAAAACAAAAATAAACTAAATTAAACTAATGTGTCTGCACGACTATGGAGAGACGTTCGGGATTACTCCTTAGTGCCGTTTGTGCCCTCGGTCCCTTTCTTCTTGCTTTGCCCACGGCGAACTTTCTTCTTGCTAGGATTCTCACAAAATCTTCTTTCGAACTCGCTAACACCTTTAGCCTTGCCATTAGGAACCTCTTCGCCCTGCCTCTTCTTTGACGCCCCCACTTCTTCTCCTCCTCCGTTAGCCACGCTCTTACTCATCCTCCTCTCATAAGCCTCAGCCTCCTTAATTCTCAATAAAGAACTTGGAGCACAGGATCCCAAGATAGTGCCCCTTAGGGTCTCTAGAGTCTGCTCCGCATGCCCAAGTCTCCCCATATACCAGTCCAAATACTCGCGTGGCAGGAAGGTGTTGCTAGAGCGCGTGAGGAAGGTCCTACGACTAAAGCCAGCCTCGCCCCACATCTGAGAAAGAAGGACTGAGGCACTATCATCCAACTGAAGTACCCCAAAGGGAAAATCATCTCTCTCCTCGTCCCAACCCTCCGGGATGGTCTGCACCAAACCATACTGACGAAGCACTCTAGAGGGATAGTAAAAAGTAGTTCCAGAAAGGGTCGGAACTTTGATCATGTGAAGTCCCACTTGTTTCTCCCTCACAGAGTGAATGTGCCAATGGGGCACCACCCACTGAATGTCGTCAGTCACCATTTCCGCCAAATACTTTTCCCAACCTTTGAGAGTCATGCCCTCAAACCGCTCCACCATGCCTCTAATGCGGTGCATCCATGGGGCCACCTTCAGAGAAGCCGCCGGTTTATTCACTCGAAGCCGCTCTTGCAACCACATGGTCAAAAGCCTATCACTACCACAAGGCATCCCACCATAAGCCGCGAGATGGGGAATCCCACAGAGCATCTCCCCAAGAATGGCCGGTACAATATCATAACCCAAACGAGCCAAGTTCACCATGCCCAAACATCCTTCACTGGTAAATCCCACCTCAGAAGGGAAAAGGATAGAGCTGAACAAGCACAGTGCAAGATGGTCCAAGGAGCGGTTAGAGGTCACGTCTGCATGCATGAAGTGTTGTGGCATCCAAGAAAGGTCGACATAACCGCCCCTAGCATACCTATCAAAGTCATCCGCGGGTACGCCAAAGGTCACCAACTTGTCCCTCAAGCAAACGAAGTCAAAAGGCAAGGCAACTTTACCCTTCCCTTCGTAGCCACATAATGCTGCGATATCTTCATAAGTGGGTGTTATCTCGTTGAATGAAAAGTTGAAGACATGGAGGGTATCATTCCAAAATTTACCACAAGCTTGCAAGAGGTGGGTATTGGAGTTCATGTGCAAAAGTGACCAAAGACACTTTATCCCATACCGTTCATCAAGTTTCCTACGACTCGAACCAGGAAGTTTGGCAACCCACTTCTCCAAAGAAGTTATAAAGACTTTCTTCTCAAGACTTGTGATTCTAGCCTCTTGATCCATGGCAAAGAGCAAGAAAATTGGCTAAAAAGGAACTCAAAAAACTGCTCAAAAGGTTGCTGGTACGTTTGTATGGCTGCAAAGGGTTCATTAAATAGTGCACAACTCCCGATTCTTGCCAGCAAAAGGAAAACCGGAGGCGGCGCATGATGTGGCCACGCGGCCAACATTGCCCCTGGCCCCGCGGCCGATATTGCCTTTGGCCGGGCGGCCAATTTCGTCCTAGGCCACGCGGCCAACTTTGCCCCGGATCTTGCCATGGCCAGGCGGCCAACATTGTTCTAGCCCCGCCATGGCCATGCGGCCAACCTTGCTCCATGCAGAAATCCAGTTTGTTTCTTCCCACTTCGTGACGGATCCATGCAACTACGTACCTGCCCTCTTCCATGGCTCATGCATTGTATAAAATTAGGAACATTTGTAAAATAACTAGTTTGCACAAGTAGGCTCCCACAATAAAATTGCATTTTAGAACATAATATACATACATGCATTTTATACATTTGTCCTGTACATACATATCCCTCTCTCTACTAGCTAACATTGTAGGAAATGAAGATGGATCCCGCCTAATCAGAATCCTCCTCCGTGGTGTCTCCACGCCGCGCTAAAGCCCGAGAGCTACCGGCACCCGAACTCCGTCCCCAGACCGCTCGACCACCAATATGAGAAGAGCCCGCACCATTCGGAGATCGTTCCCGACGCTGGGGTGACGCAACGTCGTCCCTCTGACAAGTACATGAATGGTACGCCTACTTCAGTAAGCGCATCAACACGTTCTCCCGCCGAGCTGAACGGATATAGGCCTCCCGAGTCACCTGTAAGTGAAACCAAGGCAATGATTACAACGCAGAAAGAAATAAGTGTGTGCGAACATGACAGACATAAAGCACAAAGCCGTACCCCAGCGTCGGGCGGAGGAATGAATGTCTCCTCAACAAGATCTGCATCAGTCAGCTCCAAGCTAAGCTCCATCTCCCGGCCGCCCCTCATCACTCTCACGCTACTCGAGCGAAGAGGCATGTCAACCAAAGGCCGACTCCGACCAACATAACGGGCCGAGCTCGACCCCTCTCCAGACAACATCCTAGCCCGAACCTGAGGGCTGATCAGCCGTGTCCGCACGTAACCGGCATAGTCGTCACTCCCCCTGTAATGCTCTGCCGGAGTGGGAGCCAAGAAAGTCGCCAGCCTCGCGGGACGGAGCATATCCCGAGGAGGGTCATAAGGAGCCCACGGTAACGCACCAGCCCTGTGCTGACGAACCACCCTCTCCCCAAGATACATGGCCTCCCCGGTGAGACCCACAAGCAGAACCCTCGAAGCGGTCAAATCCACCACAAAGGGACCCACCGAAGCCTCATTGGCCTGACTCCATGGGTAAAATCTAACCCCGATGGGCTCAGACATCGCGAACACCCTCCTCAGATCAGCAGCATCCACTGTCTTCCTGTCCCGGTGTCTGCGGGAAGGAGCCCTGTTGCCCTTGCACCAATACGACATGATGGGAACAACCTTGTTAACACTCATCACCAACTGAAAAGGGGCGACACCAAAGATCTCGTAAACCCAAGCCTGTGCATGTAATAAGAGAGATATTTCAGACCAAAAGATAGAACAGAAATCTCAACAAGTGAAAATAAGGGTAGTCAAGAGCACACCTCAAAGGCGAACTGGAACCCGTCAAAGGCCGACGAACTAGCCCTCGAGCAATGGTCCAAAGCCCGGTAAATCTCAGCCAAACCGGCTCCACCCCAAGAAATCCCACCGACTAAGTCCAAGTCCACAAAAGCCCCTAGCAGTGAGTACCGGCAGACAGTAGCCCCACTGGGAAACAAAATCTCTGAGAAGCTGTACCATAAAAACAGCCGGACCAAACAATCCAAATCATATTCCCCCCTACTAAAGGCCTCAATAGCCACCTCCACCAAGCGATTCACCTTTCCGGCCTCCACTCCATAACCCTTGACACCCCCTCCTAGGTCGGTGTCAACTCCCAGCAGAGCCTGTCTATAGTCCCGCCGCTCCGCCAAGCTCTCATCAAAAGGCAAAGGGGTACCGGTAAATCTCAACCCCGTAATGGCCGCGAAATCCGTCGGCGTGATGGTAATCTCTCCCCAACTAAAATGGAAGGTATGGGTGGTATCCCACCAGAACTCCCGGCACACCTCTATCACCGCTGCCACCTTCAAGGTAGCCCCGACCATGCGGACACTGTCAAAGAATGGGCCAAAGCCCATAGCTTCGATCCGAGCACGCAAACCGCCCGGTCCCTCCGGCAGAGACGCCCACAGTTTGCCTACCGTCACTGTGGACCCACGAGCCTTAATCCTCTGCAGGTAAACACAGCACAGGTACGTTACCATTCTAGCAATTTACAATTCCAGCAATTTAAATTCTAGCATTCCATTATTCCAGCATTTCATATTATGTGCATAAAACATACAAATGTGCGAGAAGGAGAGGAATAAAAGTTCGAAATTTACCTCTCGCGTCTCCGGAAGCCCCATCGACCAATGACGCTCAGAGTCGACGTAAAAATCGTAATCTTGGTCGAACGTAGACCGCAGCAGATTATCGCGATAATTCCGAGTCGCGGCTCGTGGTCTCAAACCGCCCCGTGGAATCAAGGGCGCCGCTTCAAAGCCCGCTCCTGGGTCAGCCCCTACATTACCTCCGCCCTGAGCATTACCGTGCCCCTCTCCTTGCGGCTCTTGTTGTGGAATCACATACCCACCTTGGCCCGGGAAATCCCTAAATAACGCCTCATTGATCCAATCCGCCATAGCTTCGAGAAGTATGTGAAACGAAGTCTTCAAGATTATCAAAATCCAAGCTTTCTCCCTCTAAAAAACCCAATTTTCTCTCTCTAATTCGTTAAACAATGGAGGAAGGAAGAAGAAGAAAGAAGAAAGAAGAAGAAGAGGGGAGGTGTCTGGTGATGTGACCAAGGAGTCAGCCCGTCGGCATCCTTGGCCACGCGGCCACTTTTGCCCTCCTTGGTCACGCGGCCACTTTTTCCCTTGCAACCCCAGCCGTCAGATCAGCAATCCGCGTGAAGGAGATCTGACCACTCAGCGGTCTTGGCCACGCGGCCACTTTTGCAAACCAGTATGTTTGGCCACGCGGCCAACCTTGACCCTTCAGATAAAATTCCACTTTTGCCCCTGATCTTTTCCCTTTAATTCATTTTAAATGCCTTTAACACTACTTTGACTGATATTCGTTACCTTTGGGTACGGAAAGCCCCTTAAAATTTCCATTCTTCACCAAATATTTGCTTAGGATTCGTATGGTTATAGAGACTTCGGCGCCTCTATGACATACCATCCTAGATCAATCGTAATTGGCAAAAGCCTCGGCGTTTCTATTTGCGAGAGATCCAACATCTATTTTAGGATTCGTATGGTTATAGAGACTTCGGCGCCTCTGTGACATACCGTCCTAGATCAATCGTAATTGGCAGAAGCCTCGGCGTTTCTATTTGCGAGAGATCCAACATCTATTTTAGGATTCGTATGGTTATAGAGACTTCGGCGCCTCTATGACATACCGTCCTAGATCAATCGTAATTGGCAGAAGCCTCGGCGTTTCTATTTGCGAAAGATCCAGCATCTATTATCGAGATTCGTATGATTGTAGAGACTTCGGCGCCTCTATGACATACGCATCCTAGATCGATCGTGGTTGGCAGAAGCCTCGGCGTTTCTGTTCGCGAGAGATCCGACATCTATTACTTTAGCGCGATCGGCAGGAACCCTGGCGATCCTGATTGCGTTTACCATTTCATCTTGGGATTATTTAGACAGCGTAGTCCAAATAACTTCATTGCTTATGAATGATTCGTTCTTCGTACAGGATAGTGCCCGTAGGTTTATTATCCCTAGCAGGAGTCCGATATCTCGTTTTATCCCCAGTAGATCTCTGAACTACGACCGGCTTGATTCCTCAGAGGATACGTAGGAAACCTGAAAAGGTCCAGCCACCCGACCGACACGGTTATCTCTCATCCCCAGCAGGTGCATTTTCCCCAGTAGAAGATGTTGCTCCCCACTAGAGGACAGTTATTCCCAATTTCCCATCAGATTTGAACTACGTTTGGCTTGATTCCCCCGTGGATACGTAGGTCGCCTGTCAAGGTTCAGCCGTTCCCTTACCTTTCATCTGTTTTGAAACTCATGTTTCAGACGGATCCTTCTTTTATCGTCGACCCCACATTGCCTTGCAAGAAGCGTCGCCGAGGGGCTACTGTTAGTACCCGATCTGAAAATGAGTTTATTAGGACTTTCCCAAATATACAAGGACTTTATAGGAATTAGAAACCTTGCAAAGACTTGTCCTGGATTCCCAAAATATCTCATTTATGACAAAATCCATCAAAATAGGCAACTTAGGGTTACCATAAAGCAACAGTGAAACCCTAGCTTGAAAATCAAGTCAGCCGGCAACCTTGGCCACGCGGCCAACATTGCTTCGCGTTGATCTTGGCCACGCGGCCACTATTGTCACCGGCATCAACAATGGCCAGGCGGCCAACCTTGCGCCGGATGATCTGGACCATCAGATCCTCCCATCAGTTTACTATATAAACCACTCCAGGATATTGGTTTAAGGGTCCGAGTTTGAGAGCTCTAAATCCGAGTTTTGGAGTTCTTAAACACAATTTTGCTCTCTAATTAGCATTCAAACCTCCAAGAAGATCCAAGGTTTATTTCTTGCCAACATAGGTAAGTTTTCTAACCTTTTCTTCGTGTTCTTGCATTATTTTTAATGTAGATCTTTTATATTCATGTTCGTACATGTTTATTCATAGTTTCTTCATATTCTTTGCATGCTCATTCATATGTTCATAATATGTTCTTCGCATGTTCTTCGTGTTCATAGATTAAAACCTTATTTATGCTATATTTAGGGTTGTGATCTTCATAATTATATGTTATTTCATAGCCGATGATGATCGAGGGTTCATCAACCCGAGGATGATCTAGGAACTACTTCTAAACCCTAATCTTTAGGTAATTTCCCCCTCATTATGCATGATCCCGATTCTTCTGCCTATTCTAATTCTCTGCGAACTACGCTGACCTGAGCTTCTCACATTGAGAGGAACGTAGGCAATCTTCGGATCCGGTCTCAATCACTAATACACTACTAACACATTCATCATGATAGAAAGACCGATCATTCGGGCAATAGGAGTGATAACGTCCAATATTCTTCTCTTGTTGTAATTTGACCCCCGAACCCATTAAACATGCTTTTTTCAATGTTTTGGCTTTAATTAAAACGGCGTGGCGACTCTCATAATTTTAATGTCGTTAAGAATATTCCCTTTGTAAATAATAATAATCACAAGATACTTCCCATGCGTCGCTTCATCGGAAAGGGGTATTCACAGTACTCCCCTTGTTTGATGTAGCCACGGGTGCCCCAGAAGAAGGTTGAAGGAAGAAGGGATGTCAATGACTTGGAATTCTGCCTTTGTAGTTATCTCTCCCACTATAACTGTTAGAGTGTCGCCCCCATAGGTGAGCGTACAGTGCAATCAAACCCTCGTACAGTAAGAGTTGACGGTTTTAGCTCTCTTGAGGTAAGGCCAAGCGTTACCATGATTTTCTTGGGTAAGACATTTATGGCGGACCCATTGTCTACTAGGATTCTGGGGATTCGATGCCCATGGACCCTTGCAGTTATATAAAGAGCTTTGGTATGCCCTCCGCCATACTGTGGTAGGTCTAAGTCAGTAAATGTGATCACATTGCCAAATTGGATTTGGCCTACCATTTAAGTTAACTCTTCGGGAATTATTTCTTTGGGCACTTTGACTTGGGCTAAGGCTTTAGAGATCATCATTCGATGCTTATGAGATGAGCCTAAGAGATCCCATAAGGAAATGTTGGCTTGAGTTTTCTTTAATTGTTTAAGAAGCGGGTCGTCAAGCTCAAAGGGTTCGGGCTCTTTCAAAGATGATGGCTCTTCTACTCTTTGATCTTTGTTGATTATGAATCGACCGGAGCGGGTGAGTATATTAACATCCTCATTTTCTTTATTATTCTTTCTATCTAGTATTTGATCCCAAGACAACATGTAACAGAAAGAAATTTCATTATTAAACTTTGGAGTGCTCTCGCCCACATTTGGGACTAGGCGAGTATTCTCCACTTTCTTACTAGCTATTTCTATTACATTGATCCCTCCTCCCACAGTTGGGAGGGGGTTTGTCACTACATTAGGAACCCCTAGCTGCTTAGAGTCTATGAGATCTTGGATCACATCTTTGAGGTGGTTGCAGGAGTTGGTGTCGTGACCGGTGGCCCTATGAAACTTGCAGAAGAGATGGTGGGCATGATTGAGAGGGAATTCTTTGGGAATAGTAGGCTTTCTCGGTGTGATTTTGCCAGCTTCTACAAGGGTGTACTTTGGGTGACACTTTCTAGCTTGCTATAGGTACTCTGCCTTGCTTTAGCTTTGGATTCAACTCCCGTCTTATAACATTCTCTTTGAGCTTGTAGACATGCTTGGAGCGTTTCGACTTTCTTTTCGTAGTATTCCTCTTGCATGAGTAAACCCTTTCGAAGTGAATTGACCTCCTCTTGTCAGGCTAGCAACTGATTTTGGAGAAATTTGATTTCTCTGTCGAAGAATTCCTTTTGTGTTCGTAGTCGGGTCATGAATTCTTCTTCTATCTCTCTTTTGAAGTGGGCGTACAGAACCGTAGCATATACTTCAGAGAGTTGACCTACTTCCCCTTCTAGTCGAGCTTTGAGGTCGTTGAGTTCTTGAGTAAACTTGGCGCTTGACATTGTGTTGGGAGTATGGAGCTACTTTGCTGATCGGACGGACCTAGAGTGCAGAAACTATGTCAAATCCAGGCTGGGGTCCTAACAAGTCGGCTTTTATGAAATAGGGTTGACCAACACGGCAGATTCACAGAAAAAGGAGGATGTCTCGTACGAGACATGGATATCTCGTACGAGGCATCCAGCCTAACAGTCAAATTGCAGTTTTAATCCTATTGGTCGGACGGACTTTAATCCATTTTAAGAGGTTACTACTCTAGTTCATCCTGGAACAGTGGATTCTATCACCCTAGAATATGAGCCCCTTGTTTTTCACCTGTACTGCACTCTCCCAAACGGACAATTCGAGCAAAGGTCCCATATTCTCATCGGAATCCACCATTCAAATTAACCAAACCTAAGTGATTCCGTAGTTTTTTTGCACTTTGTTAAACAGCGCATTGATACAATCAAACCTTGTGAATTTTAAGGGACAACCGAAAGGGACATGTCGAACGGTGCGGTCGAAACTAAGCCAAAATGTCATCCACAATCCCACACAGAATAATGAAAGTAGGAAAACACAAACTCGGATTTCCGTAGAGAGGTTCTCCATTCTTTCAAAATCCTTTGTTCAACATTTTACCAAAGGGACATTCGTTATATTCACAAGGGAGGATTATAGATTGTAAAGTTGCGTTATCTTGGGCAAAGATTAAAACAACCCTAAGAATCGAACCGACCGGTCTCAGGAGTGTCTTATTAACTAGTATGTATGCATGAGGTTGATGCAAGGCTTACGGCTAAGGCTCCCCATGAACACAGTCTAGGAGCGTGTCATGGAGTGGGTTCGCCATCTTTGGAGAGACCGACAAGGGCCATTCGTTAGAATGGGGGTACTGACCGACATCTGTCCTCTGATTGGGACCCGGGTTTATAGGGTATGTAGTGCAATTATTCTACATGTGTGCACGTGTGTGAGAGTCAAGATCTAGGTGACAAAGAAAAAATAGAGAGTTTTTTTTTGAAAATAAAACAAAAACATGCAATGGCCGGGCCAAGAGGCTGCCTACGTTTCTCTCTTGTGGAGGAACTCAGGACGTCGTAGTTTACACATAAAGCAAACGCAAGTAAAGCAAGGAATAAAATAAGTAGCAAGTACTCCTGCAAAACAAAGGTTAGCTTTACGATACATGGGGAGTTTCTTCATCGTTAGGAAGGTCCTAAGACTCAGAAACAGAGGGGGGAGCAGATCTGAAACCCTATGTACGTGTTTGAACCGAACAAAATTCCTTTTCAAACCAGGGAGTCAGACCAGCCGAATAGAAGTGAGATGTCTCGTACGAGACAAGTGATCCCTCATACAAGGTATCTCAGTCTTGGAACAGATTCAGTACAGAATGCAGAATTTTGAAACAACGATGATTTCTTTCGACGCAAGTCTAACCCATTTACTGTGATCTTCCCCAGCAGAGTCGCCACTATTTGCGCGCGGGTTTTGGAGCGGTTTCGTCCTTCTCTTTACCTTTTGATTTGAGAGTCGCCACCATGTTGTTGTCGATACACGGACCGAGATATCTGGATTCGGGGGTTAAGTTATTAAAATCTGCAATCTGACTGTTAGGCTGGATGCGTCGTACGTACGAGACATCCTCCCTTTTCTGTGAATCTGCCGTGTTGGTCAACCCCTGTTTCATAAAAGCCGACTTGTTGGGACCCCAGCCTGGATTTGACACAGTTTCTGCACTCTAGGCCCGTCCGATCAGCAAAGTAGCTCCACACTCCCAACACAATCGCTTCAGTAGTCTACATCCGTGATCCCGTGACCAAGAGACTAGAAAAGGTTGCAGTAATGGCTGGCACCCCCATCATTGACTTGGAATCCGCTAAGACCGTTATTGCCCGGCTTGAGCAACAAATCAAAGAGCAAGCCAAAATTGCTACCCGTGCGAGTGACCGTCACGCCCAAGACATACACTCTGTTCTCCAAGAGCTCCAAGAACTCAAAAAGAACAATCTGAAGTCAAAAAACCCCTCCAAAGATGGGGAGTCCCATGCTAAGAAAAAGAATAAGAGGGATGATGATTTCGACTCTGATTCAAATACATCCGACTCTTCCTCCTCCTCAGATGACGAGGATATTAAGGCAAGTGATAAGAAAAATAAATCTAGTGATGACACCAACTTCATCAACTCCTCCACTGCTGAGTTTCTCGAAAAGAGGTTTGCACATCTTGGTCTAGCAAAGGGCTCCATCGTTCCATTTGACCCCATTGCACTCCGCAAGACAATCACTAAGCTACCACGAAAGTTTCACACTCCTGACATAGCCAAGTTCAACGGTCTGTCCTCGTGTTCATGTTGAAACTTACACTTGGGCCATGCTTCCAATGAAAGTAGATGACACCGTCTTGGCCCAAAGCTTTCCCCAAACCCTAGAGGGGGCGGCAAGGGATTGGTACATTTCTCTCCCCTTATCCACAAGGACCGATTGGCCTATCGCTTGTGAAGTCTTCTAAAGGCGCTTCGAGGATAACACTACTTACCGTCCCACTAAAAGAGACCTCGAGCAAAGAGCAAATCATCCAAGAAGGTATCACTCAAGGAGAGCTCTTCGACATACTCGTAGAAGCCGGCAAGGTTGCACCAAGAAAGCCTCCTTCTACTCCAAGGTCATGCCCATCATCTCTACTGCAAATTCCACCAGTTCAGTGGTCATGACACAAATACTTGCAACCACCTCAAAGATGTGATCCAAGATCTCATAGAATCTAAGCAGCTAGGGGCTCCTA
Source organism: Campanula takesimana (assembly GCA_026119855.1). Taxonomy (NCBI): domain Eukaryota; kingdom Viridiplantae; phylum Streptophyta; class Magnoliopsida; order Asterales; family Campanulaceae; genus Campanula; species Campanula takesimana. The sequence goes on from JAOWBW010000916.1 coordinate 430,226, forward strand.
ATGTAGTGACAAACCCTCTCCCAACTGCAGGAGGAGGGATCAATCTAATAGAGATAGCTAGTGGGGAAGAGGAGACTACTCTCCTAGTTCCAAATGTGGGTGAGAGTACTCCAAAGTTTAATAATGAAATTTCTTTCTGTTACATGTTGCCTCATGATCAAGTACTTAGTATGCAAAATAACAACTTTGTGCGCGAGGGGGAAAACTTGCCATACTTCATGTTCCCTGAACCATGAACTGACCATAGGGGGAAGCGCCAACCGTTCTTTAAAATATTCAGTGACTGTGATCCGTACTCACTCAAAACAGAACCGATGCAATTCTCGTGGCTACCTCGAGAATTAGGGGGTACCAAGGCTGAGGCATTCAGTGAGTGGGACTTTGTGTTGGGAGAGACCTACTGCACCAATTTCTCAACCTTTGCAAGCTAGAGGACACTCATATTAATGCAATAGACAAGGGGGACGCTCTGAACCAAGACTACACCAAGCTCATTGAGAAGAGTGACGAGCCTATTCAGAATTGGTACACAACTGGGGGACCCAGAGCAAGTAAAGACTTCCTAATCAAGGAATTATGATGTACTCCCCATCCTCATAGGGCAAGAAAATTTGTAACTCTTACCTTAGAGTCAGATACTGCTACCGATGAGCTCACCCAAGAGGACTTGGATGCCATCGCGGAATGTGTATTCCCCTACTTTCTTAATGAAAAAATAGATCTTTCTGAGTATCCCGAGATTACTAGCGTCCTAAATGATGAATTAACTAATACCTCTAACGAATTAGATAATAATGAGTCATATAACAAGATAGATCAAGAAAACGAGCAAATCTTAAAAGAAATTAATAAGCAAGTAGGTCTTCGTGGTGGAAATGGTCCTATTGATGCCGAAGAAATGCAAACAGTTAATCTGGGGACGGACGATGATCCGAAAGAGACCAAGATTGGTAGTTTCTTCAAAGGGGAAACCGACAAGCCCTCATAGCGCTTCTCTGAGAATTTTTGGATGTGTTCGCTTGGTCCTACAAAGATATGCCAGGGCTAGCCTATTCGATCGTTGAGCACAAGATACCACTGCTTCCTGATTCGAGGCCAGTCAAGCAGAAACTCCGCAGAATTAAGCCAGAGTGGTCAGTACAAGTCAAACAAGAGATAGAGAAACTCCTGAGTGTTGGGTTCATCAAAGTAATAGAGTATCCAACCTAGTTGGCTAATACTGTACAAGTTTCCAAAGAAAATGGAAAAGTCCGAGTCTGTGTTGATTTCCGTGATCTCAACAGAGCATCTCCGAAAGATGATTTTCCTCTTCCAAACATAGACATGCTCGTCAACAATACCGCGAAGTACGAAATTCGTTCATTCGTAGATGGATTTTGCCGGTTATAATCAGATCCTCATGGCCGAGGAGGACTAATACAAAACAGCGTTTACCACACCTTGGGGGTCGTTCTGTTATACGGTCATGCCATTCGGACTCAAGAATGCCAGAGCCACTTATTAGAGAGCCGTAACTGCATTGCTCCATGACATGATACATAAAGAAATGGAGGTATACGTTGACGATATGATCATACACTCCAAAGGCTTCGATAGGCAACACTTTGTCGACCTCCGAAAGTTCTTTGAAAGGTTGAGACACCATAAGATGAGACTTAATCTGGCCAAGTGCACATTTGGGGTAGTGAAAGGAAAGGTCCTTGGGTACATGGTCACTGAGCGTGGTTTAGAAGTAGATCCCGCTAAGATCAAAGCCATCATTGACATGCCTCCACCTAAGACGCAAAAAGAAGTAAAGGGATTTATGGGTCGCCTTCAGTACATTAGTCGTTTCGTTAATCAACTCACGACGATGTGCGAGCTCATTTTTAAGCTCCTCAAGAAGAATGCATCCCTAGAGCGGACAGAAGAATGCCAAGAAGCTTTTGATAAGGTCAAGGAGTACTTAGTGAATCTGCCCGTATTGGTTCCACCGCATAGGGAGAAACCATTGACCTTGTACCTCACAGTCAATGCACTGCATTAGGGGCTATGCTAGCACAAGAGCGAGCCGATTCAAAGAAAGAGAACGCCGTGTACTTTTTCAGCCATCGCTTCCAAGGGGCTGAAGTGAATTACTCTGCATTAGAGAAGTCGTGTGCTGCACTAGTATGGGTAGCTGAGAGACTAAAGCCGTACATGGAGGCGTTTCCTGTACAACTAATCGCCATAATGGACCCAATGGAATATATCTTCTAGAAGTCGCATGTCTCCTCTAGGATAGCCAAATCGTACTTCATGCTCGCGGGGTACGATATCACTTACATCACACAGAAATCCGTGAGAGGGAGAGTCTTCGCGGATCACTTAGCCGAATTTCCATGTGATGAAGCGAAAGGGGAAGACCCGCGATTCCCTGATAAGGACATCATGTCAATAGCAGAAAATAAGTGGCAATTATTTTTCGATGGCGCTGCCAATAAACGGGGATATGGCATTGACATGTTACTAGTAGATCCCTCAGATTTCTATACTCTACTTGCAATCCGCCTTGACTTTGAGGCCACTAACAATATTGCCGAGTACGAAGCTTGCATAGCGGGGCTTGAAGAAGCCTTAGAAAGAAATGTGACCGAACTAGAGGTGTACGGAGATTCACAATTTATAATCTATCAGTCACTCAAGAGGTGGAAGGTACAAGATCCTACACTCCAGAAATATAACGACCATCTCCAAGAATTGGTCAAACAGTTCAGAGAGGTCACTTTCTACTATCTTCCTAGAGATAAGAACCGCTTAGCAGGCTCGCTAGCCATGCTATCATCGATTATTGAAATTCCCGAATGGACTGAGGTAAAACCTTCAGAGTCGCGAGGCGAACGACTCCTGCCTATTACTCAATCATAGACTGCAAAGAAGAGTGTAACTCTGTGAATACCTTGGACAATAAACCTTGGTATTATGATATATGGCGTTTCCTCCTAGATGGAACATTCCCATCAGACGCGTCACCCTAAAGCGAAGATAGCCCTCAAACGGCTTGCCGCCAAATTTGTTATCATAGGTGATCACCTCTATAAGAAGTACCACGAGCAGTGTCTACTCTGTGCCGATGAGAACGAAGCCGTAGAAATCATGGACCAAGTCCATCAAGGAGTCTGTGGAACCCACATGAATGGCAATATGCTAGCAAAGAAAATCATCTGACTAGGATACTATTGGGCTACAATGAAAGCGGACTGCACCAACATGGTTAACAAATGCCACAAGTGCCAGATACATGCCAACTTACAACACGCACCACCGTCCGTGTTATACCCCATGACATCCCCTTGGCCATTTTCTACATGGGGAATAGACGTCATTGGTAAAGTTTCGCCGACAGGTCATAATGGGCATTCATTCGTGTTAGTCGCCGTTGATTACTTCACCAAATTGATTGAGGCTCAATCCTACAAAGTCTTGAATGCCAGAAAGGTGGCTGAGTTCATTAACACCAACATCATATGCTGATATAGGGTACCTCATGAGATGATATCTGACAACGGCACGTACTTTGAGAAAGAATGTGACCAACTACTTGCAGAGTACAAAATAGAGAGACATCAGTCATCACCGTACCGACCACAGACCAATGGAGCAGTCAAAGCTGCTAACAAGACCATTAAGACCATCATTAGGAAAATGGCTAAGACTGGCAGAGATTGGCCCGACAAGCTACACTTTGCACTCTGGGGCTACCGAACTTCAATTCGTACCGCTACCGGTGAAACTCCATACACCCTAGCCTATGGGATGGAAGCAGTGCTACCAATTGAATTAGAAGTACCATCATTAAGGGTTCTCCAAGAAAACCAAGTGAGCGAAGTCGCATGGTTAGACAGCCATTATGAACAACTAGCCCTGCTAGATGAACGACGACTTCGAGCCGCCGAGCATATCCAATCGTATCAACGGAGAATGGCCCGAGCATTCAATAAGAAAGTCAAGTCCAGAAACATCAAAGAAGGGGACCTTTTCCTACGTGAACATCATTCTGGACCGTTCAATCCTATGGGAAATGGGGACCAAGATGGATAGGCCCCTACATAGTCAAGAACATATTCTCCGGAGGAGCGGTACAACTCGCAGACCTAGATGGAGATCAACTGCCGAAGCCTGTCAACACGGACAAGCTGAAGAAGTACTACTCATAATTCCGTCCCCTATTCCAAATAAAAGAGGAAAGCTAGTTAGGTTGAAAACCCGCAAGGGCGGCCTAGGCAAAAATTAGAGCAGAAAGCACTAGAAAAGAAGCCCGCTAGATTGAAAACCTGAAAGGGCGGTCTAGACAAAAATCAGGGTGTGCATTAATATATATATATATATATATATATATAATAGGGGACAGTCTCGTGCGAGACAACAATGTCTCATACGAGATATATCAGTCAGCAAATATATTTTTCTCTTTCTTACACAAGAACTACGATGACCTGAGCTCCTTATTTAATTGATGTAAAAGGAGAACGTAGACAGCCTTTTGGTCCAGTCTATTCAATAAATAAAATCAAAGTCTTGCCTTCTTATTAATTGAATGTATTTCAAGAAAACACTAAGAAAATTTCTAACATGAATACCAACTTGCAAAAGAAAATAAATAAAATACTAAAAGTCTAAACATTGGTCTATCTATTGGCAATCTCTCGATACTCCTAAGGATCTATTTCTTCCTTAACTTAGTAGGGGCTTGACCACGATCCGCCTTGTCATCCCTCTTCCTCTTGAACCAAGGTATCTCGAAACTTGGAGGAACATCAAGATCACTGAAAACTGAGGGAGTCAGTCTCGCGAACACATGAGGCCTATCTAGAGCTTGGAGTTTACCGGGAAATCCGTTTGCTCTCTTCTCGTAAAAGTCACTCTCCAGAAAGTCTTGAGTGGCATCTGCTCTGACATTAGAAGGATCCTCCTTAGCTTCCTTCTTCCTCAAATTCAAACTAGGCTTAAATTGGTCCCCCAACAGAAAGCGATGGATCTCATCAATACCCTCGACATTGGGACGGAGTTCCGAGAGAAACCAATCTAAGAATTTGTCTGACAAATAGATACTTCCTCCATCATGACGAAGATTGGTCCAAAGATCCATAGTGGTGCCTTGCCCCCATGCGTAAGCCAAGCTCGTAGAGAACTCTGAGTCCATGAAAGAAACATCTCGAGGCCATCCCCCTGACAATAAAGTGTCCTACTGTTGACCGAATTGTCGCATTATCCTCCGAGCAAAGTAGAAAGAAGAATCCTTCAATCCCGGAAGAACGACCCTGTCGTACCCGAGGGTATTAGCTACAAACCTCCTCACCCTCCAAAAGGATGGGCACCAAGCGATATGATTGGTCTCCGCTTTAGCAAAAAGATGAGCCCACTCGTCAATGCTGAGACCCTTCACTAACAGTCTCCGCCTATAGAAAGTATAAGGAGAATACTCGACTGGAAAGTCCAACAGTTTAAAATATTCTTTGAGCCAAATAGTCAACAACAATAGACTTCCCCGAGTCATAGAGCCGGTTCGGTGTAACTCATCAAGACCATGAAGGGTCTCCCCCAAGATAAGAGGGATTATGTTGAAGGCCCGTCCTCTAGCTTGCAGAATGATGTCCACGAGCTCCGTGTTCGCCATGCCACACTTGCTCATGAAAAGCACGCTCCGAAATAAGCACAATGTCGAGAGGCAACACTGGGTATCCACACCGTAACCGCGAGTCACCCGACCTTTAATTCTTCTAGGCAAAGCGTGGAGATCAATATAGCGGTTATGAACATAACTCTGAGCCTCAGGAAGGCCAATGCTCAATAAGTCCCTAAGAGACTCCATTGGTACCTTATCGCAATTAGGAACCGCAATCACCCCAGTCAAAGGCATATCCAAGATAGCCGCCATCTCCTCCACAGTAGGGACCATCTCATTATGTGAAAAGTTGAAGAGGTGAGTTGATGGATCCCAGAAGCATGTAACTCCCTTTAAGAGGTCCCATTCTGGCTTTAGGTTCTTCAAGGTGAAAAGAATCTTGAAACCGAACATCTCCACAAATCTCTCTTGGCGAGGTTTATTAAACGAGCGAAAGAACGTTGCTGAATCATTCTTGTAGCGTTCCACTAACTCTAAGTCCAAGGATAACTCGTCAACGATTATTGATGAAGGGACGGACTTGCTTGGGGCCATTGAGAGAAAAAGGTTGAGAATTCTACTCCAAAAGGAAGGTTCCCAGAACTGATTCAAGGCTGCATGGTATTCTAGAACGGACTAAAGGTGTTTATATACAAGTTTGGACACCAAATCCTAGAGGAAAAAGGAGAAACAGCCGCAGATTGAAAGGATGGCTCGTACGAGACATCGATGTCTCGTACGAGGCATCTCCCAAGTCAGAACAATAGAGACTCTGCTCAGATTTTAGGTTGCTCGACAAGTCAAAACATGTCTCAATCACCCCTAAAATCCATCCAAAACAGTTCATTCACCACATACAAATGGCCCAACGCGAATCCACCTCATAAAATTATCCCTCGGTTGACCAACCGGATGTGAGTCAATACATTTACGCAGTCAGAAATAAAACTAAAATTAACTAATGTATTGTATGCTAGAGTTAGGAAATAATTGTTGCATAGGTACAAACCGAAGAAAAGAAAGATTGTCTTCGCCTACGCTGAGACAATAAGTACATCATAAAAAAAAAGGGGGGGGAGAATGGGGGAATCCCATCTAAGACGTGTTGCCAGCGCCGCACTATTATCCGTCAGTCCGAGGCCTCTTCCCGCAAGAAGCTAGCTCCGCTGTCTGCTGAGCCAACTGTCTGAGCAGCCCTGTTGTCTCTCTCTTCATCCTCTTGGCATAGGCCATAAACTGGGCAAGCCGTCTTGCGAACTCTCTATACTCAGCAATGGGCACCTGTTGAGAAGAAACAAATTAAGGTATTAAAATCCTCAGATAAATGATAAACAGAGATATGAATTGGTAAAATGATGGAAATGACGGAAGGAGGGTCATAAAAATCATACCATGGTCGCGTCGGCAGGATGTATAAGTTCCTCCGGCATATCATACTGCGCGAGAAGATCCTCGGTACTCTCTACTCCCTCAGCCATGCTGTAGGTAAAAGAAGATGGTCCAAGCTGTGGATGAAAAGGGACGTGGACAACTCCCTGGGCCTGAGCCTGATCACCCTCTATAATCAGTCGGGGCATGAGACGGGCAAGGAAGTCCTGGTAATCAGCCTCAAAGGATATAAGGTCAAAGGCATCCTGACCAATAATGAGGTCCCCTCTCTTGTCCTTCGCAATGGCATAAGAATTAAGCATATGGGTCGGCGGATCCAGAGGGACGATGAAGTTGAGTCTGCCACCACCCTGCTGGCGAGAGACTCTCTCTCCTAAATAAAAGCATCCACTGCTAAGGCTAATCATCAACAGCCTCATACCGGCAAACCCATAAACATTGGTCAATGCCCAAGCTTCGCCGTGGGAAGAAGGCAACAGCGGACTCTGGGATGGCCTCCCACCTGTCAAAATATAGCCTCATGCACTCCACCATCATATCAGCCCCCTCGGCCTGCTCATCATGGGTATCCCTATTATCCCGGTTCCACCTCAGAGTATCGGGAAACGTAACAGTATTGTCTCAAAGATTGAAAGTAAAGAGACCAAACATGGCGTATCCCCAAGCCTGCAAAATAGGAGAAACATTAAAGAGGTCAATACACAATAGCTCAAATGAGGAATGCTATCAAAATAAACTGGGGCTGAAATAAAGGAGGAACATAGAAGAAGATGAGTATTGTACCTCTCGAGAAGGGAATAAGAAAAGTGATTTGAAATCACTTCCAGCGCCTGAAGTGCCTCTGTTCTGCGCAAAAACAGAAAAGTCTCATACAAGACATCATTCCCTTGTACGAGAGATCTCCAGAAAAGTCTCCGAAAACCATGTTTTCTTGAGAAATTCTAGAAAAGCCTTGTTTTTAATAGAAAGGTCAGAAAAAGCCCTATTTTAGACCAAGAGGTCAAATCTGAACCAGGTTCAAGATGGAACATTGAGTCGTCAACAAAATGGATATTTTTAGAATTGGAACAAGCAAAGTTGTTACACAGTACGAATTTATCCTCACCGCGTATCCAAGATCATGGGTGAGCAACAAGAATCTGCATCATCAAACTCTGAATCCCACGACTGCCATCAAGGTGTAAGCTAATGGCACAAGATTTGCAATTAGTTATCCCATGACTGTCATCAAGGTGTAAGCTAATGGCACAGGATTTACAATCGGGTATCCCATGACTGTTGTCAAGATGTAAGTTAACAAAATAAGATCCCACCATTTGTAGTCCCATAATTGTCATCAAGATGTAAGTTAGTGGCATAGGATTCACTTTCTGGCGGAAAGGCCTTCGTGTCAGAAGGAGAAGCAAGGTCCGAGTAATTGGCGTCTCTACATCTGGGTATCTCACGACTATTGTCAAGACGTAAGTTAACAACACAGGATCCCACCATTTAGATTCCCATAATTGTCATCAAGACATAAGTTAATGGTATAGGATTCACATTTTCAACGGAAAGGCAGTCGCGTTGAAAGGAGAAGCGAGGTCTGAGTAATTGGCGTCTCCAAACCCAAAGTCCGATAATTGTTATCAAGACGTACGTTAATAACATAGGATTCACATTTTCCAATGTAAGGGACAAACTCATTGGGAAGGAGAAGCAAGGTCCAGGCAACTGGCGTCTCCAAAATCAAAGGCGGTTCATCATCAACAATAGGGCATGTTCAGAATTGGAGTCAAAGAGATTGATTTCCTCAGTATGGATTGCAACTGGAGATGGTTCGTCATCGGCAAAAAGGAGTATATTTAGAATTGGGTCAAGGCTATTGATTCCTCAGTATGGGTACTCTCTAAACTCTAAGCTTTACTTATCGCAAGTTTTGCTTTCAAAAAATGATTTTCAAAATACCTTAAACCTTAGTTTTTACGTATTTTCGGAGTCGAACTACGTTTGGTTTGATTTCCTTCCAAGGAATACGTAGGTAGCTTTTTAGCACGACCATACCCCTAGTTCAAAATGGTGTCTTTTCTATCGATGACGGTACTTCATCCATAAGTATCGTCGCTGAGGGGCTCTGTAGACACCCCATTTTAGACATTCATTTATAATCACACTACTTCTGTGTCTCGCCTTTGATTTGGGTCAAAACTCGTTAAGTTGGACATGTTTCATTATGTTTCTGACGGACTCCGTTAGTTAGGGGCCAAACTAAACATTAAAACTATCACAGAGGGCAAATAAGTGATTTCATCACTTAGATGCCTCGTACGAGACATTGATGTCTCGTACGAGGTATCCCCCTCGACAGTCGGGTTTTCGGTCAGTTTCCTTGTTGATCTTAACCCCTTTTCTTGGCAAACACTCATGTATTCCGAGAAAACCTAATGGCCGACCCTAGAGTCCAAAAATACCTATGTGGAGATAAACTCATTGATTCCCACTTCAACTTATCTTCTTGGCCAAAACTCTAGGTCAAAATCTCTTATAAATATAAGGTTCTTGAACCAGAAAAAGGGTAGACTCTATATTCACCAAACAACCACTCAAAATCTGACCAAATAAGTTCTTCTAATCAGCCCCTCTCTGATACACAAGAAATTTGGAGGATCAAGGCCTTTAGTCAAGGCCATCCATAGGATTCTTGAAAAAAATGCTTAGGTAAATCTTTACTTTTCTATCTTCTCATCTCCTTCTTTGTGTTTGAAGTAGTGTGATTCCATTAAAGGATCAGCCTAGAGCCTCTCCAACCTATGGAGATGGTCTCGAAGCACATGATCCGGCATCCCAAATAAATATGTCATTATTTATTTGTTTGTTTTTATCTTTTGGTACACGAATGCATGATTTTGAAACAATGATGATGATTTCTTAGCAAGACCAATCCTAGATTGGGTGAATTGGGTGCTCCTTGACCTTTCCAATTTATAACTTAACCCCCGAATCCAGACATCTTGGTCCGTGTTCCGACAATAACATGGTGGCGACTCTCAAATCAACAAGAAGGTGAATCAAAGGTCAAAAGCATGCCATCTAAGTAAAAACCTCGTGCGCAAATAGAGTACCTGGTTTTTGCATCAAGAAGAGTCTTACTTACATAATAAATAGGATGCTGGTTACCATTTTGCTCCCTGACCAAGACTGCACTAACTGCTATTTCTGAAACGGCTAAGTATGCATACAGTGGTTCTCCTTCTTCAGGTCTGACCAATAATGGAGGTGTTGATAGGTATTGTTTCAGATCTTTGAAAGCTTTCTCGAGTTGTTGCATCCACTTAAATCTGCTATTCTTCTTCAAGATGTTATAGAATGGCTTGCATCTTTCAGAAGACTTGGAGATAAATCTGTTGAGTGCTGCCACCTTTCCGGTCAACCTTTGTACATCTTTAACGATTTGAGGTGACACCAAGTTAATGATGGCTCTGATTTGTTCTTGTTGATAGGTATTGTTTCAGATCTTTGAAAGCTTTCTCGAGTTGTTGTGTCCACTTAAATCTGCTATTCTTCTTCAAGATGTTATAGAATGGCTTGCATCTTTCAGAAGACTTGGAGATAAATCTGTTGACTGCTGCCACCTTTCCGGTCAACCTTTGTACATCTTTAACGATTTGAGGTGACACCAAGTTAATGATGGCTCTGATTTGTTCTTGTTGATAGGTATTGTTTCAGATCTTTGAAAGCTTTCTCGAGTTGTTGTGTCCACTTAAATCTGCTATTCTTCTTCAAGATGTTATAGAATGGCTTGCATCTTTCAGAAGACTTAGAGATAAATCTATTGAGTGCTGCCACCTTTCCGGTCAACCTTTGTACATCCTTAACGATTTGAGGTGACGCCAAGTAATGATGGCTCTAATTTGTTCTGGGATAGCTTCTATGCCTCTTTGTGTCACCATATAGCCCAAAAACTTTCCTGACTTCATACCAAAATTGCACTTTGTTGGATTCAGCTTCATGTTGAATGCATCCAAGATGTCAAACGCTTGAGTAAGATCTCGAACATGGTTCTCGGATTTCTTTGACTTTACTACCATATCATCGATGTATACCTCCATGGTGTGTCCAATTTGATCTTTGAACATCATATTGACCAGCTTCTGATATGTTTCACCTGTATTTCTTAGTCCAAATGGCATAACAATATAACAATATACACCTGAGGGTGTAATAAAGGCGGTGTATTCTTGGTCAGATGGCTCCATCTGGATCTGCTGAAATCCTGAAGATGCATCCATGAATGTTAAGATCTCGTGTCCCGATATCGTGTCAACCAAGGTGTTGATGTGTGGCAGAGGGAAGGGATCTTTAGGACATGCCTTTTTCAGGTCCGTGAAGTCGACACAAACTCTCCACTTGCCATTCCTCTTTTCTACAATGATGATGTTAGCTAACCACTTCGGATATTCTGCTTCCCTAATCGTCTTTGCTTTCAATAGCTTGTCAACTTCTTCTTTGATGATCTGGTTCCTCTCTTGAGCAAACATTCTCCTTTTCTGGTGCACTGGTTTGAAGGATGGGTCAATGTTGAGCTTATGAGTTATAACATATTTGCTAATCCCTATGATGTCTTCATGTTTCCAAGCAAAGCTCTTGATTCTGTCCTTTAAGAGCTTCATCAACTCTTTTTCAAATTCAGCTAGTACATCTTGGCCAATCAGCACCTTCAAATCTGGATTAGAGGGGTCCAATAATACTTCTTTTACATCATGCTCCCTTGCTTCCAAGACTTGACATGCTTTCTTCTGTAATTGCTATACTTGCCTCGGAGATATCGATGCCTTCATGGATGTCATATAGCAATTCTTTGCCATCTGCTGATCACTGAAGATTGTAACAACTCCCTAAGGTATAGGCATCTTCACACACTGATGATAAGTTGATGGTACTGCCTTCATTGCGTGGATCCAAGGTCTGCCTAATATCACATTATAGCTCGTCGTACAATCAATCACACAAAACCGTTCCATAGAGTTAACATCTTCAATATACACTAGGAGCATAATCTCTCCTATAGTATCTTTGGTTTCTCCACTGAAGCCCACAAGAACTGAAGTTCTTTTAACTACATTCTCCATAGGGATGTTCATCTCTTTCAAGGCCTCTACTGTGAGAAGATTTACGGAACTGCCCCCATCTACCACAATTTGTCTGACCTTACAATTTGCAATTTGTAACGCGATGACCAACGCGTCATGATGAGGATCCAGAACATTTTCCCGATCTTATTCTTCAAAGGTGATGATGTCTTGAGAGGTTGACTTGAAGATCTTCTTTTGATTTCTTGGATTCTCATCCTTGGAGTCCTTGGCATGTCATTTAGCTGCAGAATAAGAAGTACCACAGATATCAGAACCACCACTAATAACATTATTTACCTTAGTTACTGGTGCAGGAGAAGGTGGTCTCTCAGGGACTGCTTCCTTGTTTTTTGATTTGTTCTTTCTGTGGCTAAGAATCTCTTTGAGGTAGCCTTTGGAAAGCAGGTAGCTTAGCTCCTTCCTCAAGGTGATACAATCTTCAGTAAGATGTCCAAAATCTTTGTGGTAAGCACACCACTTGGATTTATCCTTCCATCCTGTAGGTTTGTCATTCTTTCTGGGCCACCTTGCTTTGTCTCCAAGATTGTTCATGGCACACAAGATTCCTGCAACGTCAAAAGAAAAACAATAATCAGCAATTTTAGGGCATTGAGTATCATCTTGATCTTCATCATCAACATAATTGATCTTATCAGAGTCATTTCTGTGATAGGGTATGGATCTGTGTTGCCTCTGGTGAGATGACTCGATCTTCCTGTCTAGATTGTCATATGTTGAAGCTTTTTCGGAGGCCTTTGATTGCTGCACCTTATCTTCCTTAAGTCTGATGAATCTTAATGCCCTGTTGCATACATCTTCCATCTTCTTACAGGGGTTCATCACCAACTCCTCATAGAATGGGGAATCTTTCTTCAGGCCCATTCTAAATGCTTCTGTTGCCGTGGCCATATCAAGACTGGGTATATCCAAGACTTCCTTATTGAACCGGTTGACGTAGTCTTTCAAAGCCTCATTAGGTTGTTGCATGATGCGGTAAAGATCACTAGTGAGATGACTGATTGTAACATGTTGGAGAGACTTGTTGGATGGGTGGAGTGATACCAGGTACATTCATAACCAAATCTCTCAGTTCTTTGAGTTGACTTGCTATATAGTTACCTGCAAAAGGATTAGTAGTACGAGCAGTATTATCAAAAGAATTTGCAAAATTAAAGTTACCAAACAGATGGGTATTGTCAGCTGAAGATGTAACGATCGTGCTGCTGGTAAAGATTGGTCCATCTTGAGATGTCCCAGAGACATTGAGCATAGGTGATGAATAGGTATTCCCTTCTGCCGTCAGATCATAGATGGTGGGAGCAACGGATGTTGACATCATTGGAGATGTCGTCATCTTTGGAGGCATAGTCTTCACATTTGCTGTCGAGCTCATTGGGATCCAGTCATTGAAAACTGATGAACCAGCACCGTCAAAATCAAGGATCCTGGGACGTATGGGAGATACTAAATCCATCCTCTCAGACAAGACCTGCTGCTCCTTCTCCATCTTCACCACAGCTTCGGCTATTAAAGAGGTACTCTTGCCCTATTGATCTAACTGGTGCTTCATCTGGATAAGCATACTTTTGAGCTCTGGATCCGAACTGGGAGATACTTGTTTCTTGCCTGTCCCCAAGGGTGGAGGAGGTGGCAATCCACTAGAGCCAATCGTTGACGTCTTAGGACTAATTCCCCCAGACAAAATGTTAACGCCACTGGTAGAACTGGTCGATTTGCCAATGCCGGAGATCATAGGTTGAGTAGTCATCTTGAATCAGTAACAATTCAATATATTAAAAAACCAAAGGCCCCTCGGTGGGCGCCAAACTGTTTTGGTAGAAAAAACAATAGAGTAGATTCCTGACTGGTAATCGAAATTAAGGAGGGTCGAATGGAATTAAAGCTTAGGAATTGAAAAAATAAATATTGCACAAGGATGTAACGAGGAAATCCCTTGAGACAATGATCTCGCCGGTACAAAACCTCGGGAGTTGATTAAGAGCACCTTCCTTCCCAAACGATTGTATTGATCTTTTTCTTGTAGAACTATGGAGGATTACAGAGTAGATATCAGTGAGCATGTGTGTGTGTTCCTCCAATGCTCGGTTTACTAGTACAAATTAGACCTTAGGAAACACAGCTTAGATAGCTCTTTAAAGAAACGCTATCCAAGAGGTCACCTTAGATAGCGCATTAGCTCAAAAATCCAAGGAAGACAATGGGAAAAGAAATCTTAAGTCAGTTGGCATATATAAACTTTGCGTATGCTTTAATCTCAACTATATTGTTACACAATCTATACTGTCACTAATAGAAGATTTTTGAATTTTTGTTGATCTTGAAGCCAAGGAAGATGGACATTGGGAAAAGAAATCTTAAGGAAACTGATCAATTTGAATCAAGAAAGAAAAAGGAGAGAACATTAGAGTCCACAGGCGGAGCGACACCGAGACCACTAGGTTATCCCCTTCCTGAGGATTCTATTCACAATGATGTCATTTTGGCCTTAATACGTGTTGTCATTCACACAGAGGATTTCAACGACGTCATTGACGTTCCCATAAATTCATATTTTGATGGACAACCATGGATTGAGCGAATTGGACGGGAGAACATTATAGAGGTTCTGAATGACCAGTGGCTAAGTACCTCTTCTATTGTCTTGTACATAAGGTAAAATTTCTACTACTAGTTAAATATGTTGGTTTTCACATTTTACAATATATTTGCTTTAGCTATTATGTACTCATGTAGTTTGTCTTAATGAAAGGTATTTGGGTGATGTTTATCTCTCCCAAAATCCTGAGTTAGCTGCGAAGTTCTCTTTCGCTTCTCCCCATTTGTTTTCTCCTCTAATAGATACTACTGATGCGGCCAATTATTTGGCTAGTTGTATGTTGCCATATGCTGGAGCAGACCACCTTGTTTTTATGCCTCATAACGTGGGGTAAGTTAATTACATATATTATTTAATTTTATGTTTGGTAAATATAAAAGTTATTTGAACTCTTTCAAATATAATACAGTTATCATTGGGTATTGGTTGCCATAAATACCAAGACAGAGAGCATTTACTATATGGATTCAGATGAAAATGGAAATTTTTCAAAAAATGTGAAGTTGAGACAGCTTGTTGAAATGTAAAGTGTTCCCTTTTCAACTTTATTTTGATGAAAACTATGATCATACATTTAAATATTATTGACATGTTTATTTCATCTTTTTATAGTGGTCTAAGAGCTTTTCGGACCAATCGTAGTGGGAATAATACCAAGAAGGCCTTCAACAACTTCAGATGGAATACCATTCAGGTAATTTACTCTTATTTTATAGTGACACGGGATAGAGTTTTTACTCTTATTTTTTATCATGAAGAAATTTGAATTTTGTTCGGACATTCATTTTTGGATGGAAGTAGTAGTATTATTCACATCTTATTCAAAGGCTTTGTGGAATGAGAATTATATCACTGATGTTGTCTTTACTATTCCATTGATAGTGTCCAAAGCAAACATATGGAATTCATTGTGGCTACTATATTGGATGCTTCATTGAGACTATATTGCTCGGTGGTGAAATAAATATCCCTGTTTATGTAACCCTAGTGACATTTATACATTTATTGTTTATTTCAGTAATGTTCTATATTTTCTTCTACTTCATGCCTTTCATTGTATAAACTCTCCTTGGTAAGGGAAAACAATCCTTGGGGCAGGCTTTGTTGAGGTCGGTAAAGTCGACGCACATCCTCCATTTTCCGTTAGTCTTCTTTACCATGACCACATTGGCCAGCCATGACAAGTAGTAGGCCTCCTTGATTATTCCATCCCGTAACAACTTGTTTACCTCTTCCCTGATGGCTTACTGCTTATCTGACGAAAACGCTCTTCGTTTTTGTTTAACTGGTTGGAATCCAGGATCCACATTTAGCTCGTGCATGGCTATTTCTTCCCTAATTCCCCTCATATCTTCTACTTGCCATGCAAAGATGTCGGTGCTAGCGCGTAGAAGATTAAGCAGGTTGGCCCGTTCCCCTGGGGTCAGTTGTCGATAAGCTCGTCGATTCAATAGCCGGTCACAAGGTCTTAAGCTTCCTAGACGCCTACTCGGGCTATCACCAGATAAAAATGGCCAAGCAGGATATCGAGAAAACAGCCTTCCAGACAAGCGAAGGAACCTACTGCTACCAGAAGATGCCTTTTGGCCTGAAGAACGCGGGGGCCACGTACCAGCGTATGGTGAGCAAGGTATTCAAAGATCAGCTCGGCAGAAACATGGAGGCATACGTGGACGACATGGTAATCAAAACAAAGGAGGGTGATCACTGCCCCGACCTTCTAGAAACGTTCACGACACTCCGAGCTAACGAGATGAAATTAAACCCGAGCAAGTGTGTGTTCGGGGTCACCGCGGGAAAGTTCCTGGGTTTTATTGTTGGGTTTCCATGTGACATGCGCAGCGGAATATATAGCAATTAAAATTTTTAAGAAACCCAAAGCCATGGATCCGTTCATATGATTAAATCAAATACAACAAGATGAATAGATGAATAACTAACCCTTGATGGCTATCAAATTTTCTCTTGGTCTTTGGTGGAGATTTGAAGACTTGATCACAATCACAAAGCTTGAACACGAACTTTGAAGATGATGATTTTCACCCTCTAGCGGTATTCACACTTCGAACGAATATCAAAGGAGCTTCTTTGATCTTGGTTGCTAGACCAATAATTGTAAAACACGCTTTCACAATTTAATAAAGAACTATATGGAATTTATTTGTGAATTATTTTGTTCCTCAATCAATGATATCTTAGAACAAAATAAAATCTCTCTCAAACTCTTTGAGACTCACAAAAGCACTAGTCAATATGGTCTGGCCGAATTGGTGTTTTTATACACAATTAAGACCTATTCCAAATAGGTAACTTGTGCCAAAAACCTTTCCTAATCGAATTAGGAAATTTCCAATCGGCATACCGGGCGCCCGCCTGGTCCTACCCAGGCGCCCGCTTGTTTGGACAGAAAGTCCAATTCCTTTCCGGCTTGTTCAGGCGCCCGCCTGGTGCAACCCAAGCGCCCGCTTGGTTGACCAGGAGGCCCAGAACTTTCCAGAAATTCCTTGGAAGTCCTCCGACCCTAAATGCCAGTATAGTCCTTTTATTTAAGATTCGTTCTATTGTGTGTGACCCTCTAGGATTATACTAAGTTGGCAATCGGCTCAAACATGATTCCATAAGATATGATTAGGTTCTAGCAAACCGTCATACCTACCCAAATAGTATAACTAGATACAAGTTCGCATTCCTTTAGAATATGTCACAATCCCTTTGTTCACGATGTCATTGAACACAAGTCATGGTCAAACAGTCAACTTGTTTTGTTCAATACTTTCTCGATTCCGAATATGTTGATAATTCAAATGCTATTGATTCAATCAATCCATTTGAGTCCGGCCGAACGTTTCATCAACATCATTCCTTCGAGGGGCCCAAGCTTGACATCTCTCCGTGGAGGGACAAATCCATTTAGCTTATTATTCTTCCCAACGGGAATCCGATTATGCCAATCATACCCTTTATAACTACCGTGTTAAGATAGCGTTTGAATATGTCAAACATAATGTTCATCAAGTGGAAGACTATAATAACTTCATGTCTAAGGATTCAAATGACATAACTAATATGAGATATATGTTCGACATAGACCATGACATAAATCTCATACAGCGGGTCATGTCCAGTACCTTGTTCCAAACAAGTACCCATAAATATAACATGATCATCCCATGATCATTTAGCCTTTATACTAGTGCTTAACAAGTACTAGGGACGGAGATTATTATAAGTAAACATGAACAACAATAATAATCAAAACATCTCTTTATTGATATGAAATAAATGTTAACAATTACAACGTTTATAAAACGTGCCTAGGGCACCACTACCAACAATCTCCCACTTGCCCTAGGCCCAATCTCCCATGTATCTAATACCCATGGACCTAACATGACCATCATGTTTAGCTTGTGGAAGTCCCTTTGTTAGCGGGTCCGCAACATTGTCATCAGTAGGTACTCTGCATATATTTACGTCTCCCCTATCAACGATCTCTCGAATGATATGAAAACGCCTAAGTATGTGTTTGGATTTCTGATGTGCTCTTGGTTCCTTTGCTTGAGCAATAGCACCATTATTATCACAATAAAGGTCTATTGGATTAACAATACTAGGAACCACTTCAAGTTCAGTTATGAACTTCTTAATCCAAACAGCTTCCTTTGCAGCATCCGATGCAGCAATATACTCAGCTTCTGTTGTAGAATCAGCGGTTGTACTTTGCTTGGAACTCTTCCAGCTTATAGCTCCACCATTTAACATAAACACAAAACCCGATTGCGATCGGCTATCATCTTTGTCAGTTTGGAAGCTTGCATCCGTGTAAGCATTTACAACGAGATCATCTTCCATTCCTCCATAGACCAAAAAGGAGTCTTTAGTTCTTCTCAAGTACTTAAGAATCGCTTTTACAGCTATCCAGTAATTTTCGCCAGGGTCGGATTGGTATCTACTTGTCATGCTCAAAGCATAAGATACATCCGGCCTAGTACAAATCATGGCATACATGATGGACCCAATTGCCGAAGAATATGGAACATCATTCATTTTCTCACGCTCATCGTTTGTCTTAGGACATTGAGTCTTGCTTAGAGAAACTCCATGTAACACGGGCAAGGTGCCTCTCGTAGAATTTTCCATACGGAATCTTCTAATGACCTTGTCAATGTATGTACTTTGGCTTAAACCAAGTAGCCTCCTTGATCTATCTCTATAGATCTTAATGCCAAGTATATATGCGGCTTCACCCATATCTTTCATTGCAAAACACTTTCCTAACCAAGTCTTCACAGACTGAAGTGTAGGAATGTTGTTTCCAATGAGCAATATGTCATCCACGTATAAAATAAGGAATAGCACTATGCTCCCACTAATCTTCTTGTATACACAAGGCTCATCTTCGTTCTTGATGAAACCAAACTCTTTGACCGATTCATCAAAACAGAGATTCCAACTCCTAGAAGCATGCTTCAATCCATAGATGGATCTCTGCAATTTGCATACCTTAGAATCTTGTTCAAAACCTTCTGGTTGTGTCATATACACATCCTCTTGTAGTTTTCCATTCAGGAAACCGGTTTTGACGTCCATCTGCCATATTTCATAGTCATGATATGCGGCAATGGCAAGCAAAATTCTTATAGACTTGATCATTGCTACGGGTGAAAAGGTCTCATCATAGTCAATACCATGAACTTGCCTATAACCTTTCGCTACAAGCCTAGCTTTGTAAGTATGCACCTTCCCATCCATGTCAGTCTTCTTCTTGAAGACCCATTTGCATCCTATGGTTTTTACACCTTCGGGTGCATCAATCAAATTCCAAACTTGATTGTCTTGCATGGATTGCAATTCGGATTCCATGGCTCCAAGCCACTTGTCCGAATCAGGAGAAGACATCGCCTCTTGGTAGGTTGACGGTTCATCATTCTCAATGATTTCTACCTCATTACTATCCGTTACGAGAAATCCATATCTCTCGGGCTCGGATCGTAACCTACTAGATCTGCGAGTTGCTTGTGTATTTTGAACAGGTTCCACAACTCCTTGTGGTTCTTGTTCTTGTTCCACTATTGGTTCAATGTTATTTTCTGGGTCTCGAATTTCTTCAAGATTTATTTTACTCCCACTGATTTCTTTGGAGAGAAACTCTTTCTCTAGAAAGACACCAGTTCGGGCAACAAACACTTTGTTGTCCTCACGGTTGTAAAAGTAATATCCTCTAGTTTCCTTAGGATATCCCACGAAAATACATTTATCAGATTTGTGTGCAAGTTTGTCTGAGATAAGTCTTTTGACAAAATCTTCGCAACCCCAAATCTTCATGAAAGATAGACAAGGCTTCTTTCCGCTCCACATCTCATATGGAGTCTTTTGAACCGATTTAGTTGGAACACGATTTAGTGTGAAAGCAGCGGTTTCTAGGGCGTAACCCCAAAAGGATATTGGAAGATCAACTTGACTCATCATTGATCGAACCATGTCTAACAAAGTTTGATTCCTCCTCTCGGACACACCATTCCATTGTGGTGTTCCGGGTGGAGTCAATTGTGAAACTATTCCACAATTCTTTAGATGATCATCAAATTCTTGACTTAACTATTCACCACCTCGATCTGATCGAAGTGCCTTTATACTTTTGCCAAGTTGTTTTTATACTTCATTTTGAAATATTCTAAATATCTCAAATGCTTCACTTTTATGTTTCATTAGGTAAACATACCCAAATCTACTATAATCATCAGTGAAGGTTATGAATTATTGAAATCCTCCCCTAGCATTGCTACTTAATGGTCCGCATACATCGGAATGTATCAACCCCAATAAGTCGCTTTCCCTTTCACCTAGCTTGGTAAAAGGTGTCTTAGTCAATTTTCCAAGAAGACACGACTCACAAGTGTCATATGACTCGAGGTCACATGAACCTAAAAGTCCGTCCCCATGGAGCTTTGAGATACGCTTCTCATTAATATGACCAAGACGGCAATGCCACAAATAAGTATGATTTACATCATTAGGTTTAGATTTCTTATTTACATGATAGACATTGTCATTATTTTCATTCTTGACATCTAAGATATAAAGGCCATTAAATGAATTAGCAATACCATAAAGCACATCATTTAAATAAATAGAAAATTTCTTATTCTCAATAAGAAACTTAAAACCTTCATTATCCAAACAAGAAATTGAAATAATATTTCTGCTTAAATCCGGAACATAATAGCAATTGTTCAAAACAAGAACTAATCCGGAAGGTAAAGTGACTTCATAAGTCCCTACGGCTAATGCAGCAACTCTTGCTCCATTCTCCACGCGTAGATCTACTTCACCTTCTTTAAGCAGTCTCCTATTCTTTAGTCCCTGCACATTTAGACAAATGTGAGAACCACATCCGGTATCCAATACCCAGGAATCAGTGGTAGAAAGGAGAATATCTATCATATAGATACCTGAAGTCGACGCAGCCTTGCTGCCCTTCTTCTTCTTTTGCTCTTCCAAGAAAGCCTTGCAATTACGTTTCCAATGACCAATTTCTTGACAATGGAATCAAATTGCATCCTTTTGTGAATCGGGTTTTGCCTCAGAAGCCTTGGCAACCTTTGCCTTGCTTATTTTGGGTTTGATAACTTTCTTACCCTTTCCTTTGGCATTAGCCTTCTTCCCATCATGAACCAAGAGCACGGGAGAACCTTTCTCCACAATTTTCATCTCTGCAGTTTTGAGCATCCCATGCAACTCAGAGAGATTCTTATCCATTCCATGCATGTTATAATTCATTGCAAACTGATTATAACTTTTAGGCAATGAATTAAGAATGAGATCCGTGGCTAGCTCCAATGGGATTGGATAGCCAAGTTTCTCAAGGTGCTCTACATAACCTTTCATTTTAAGAAAGTGAGGACTCACTTGTTGCCCTTCATTCATTTTACAAGTAGTGAATGCAACAATGGTCTTGTACCTCTCTTGCCTAGCTTGCTCTTGAAACATGGTTCTCAACTCCACGCCTATCTCATATGCTTCCAAATGTTCCAAACTTTGTTGGAGTTTTGAATACATAGCAGCAAGCATGAGACAACTTACATCTCTAGAATCATTACGATGTTTCTTGTAATTGTCTCTTTCTACCCTAGGGGCAGTAGGCGGTGGTTCAGCAGGGAGAGGCCCATCGAGAATGTACAACTTATCTTCTTGCCTAAGAACGATTCTTATGCTACGGATCAAATCCATAAAGTTTGTACCATTCTCTTCGAGCTTATCCTTCTCAAGGATCGATCGCAACGACATTGATTGAGTGTTATTAGTCATTATCTACAAATATGCAAAATTTCCAAAATTTAATAAGTACCGGTTTTCATTAAAGAGATAAACAATGTATTTTTCCAAACAAATACTCCCACTAAATTATATAACCTTCTTATACATCCAATGTATAATATAATTTAATTGGGCTAAGATCCAACTTTAATTTAACTTTTGAGTCCACGGAGGCGGACCGCTCAAAAACTAAATTAATTAGGTAGACAATCATGTCAATCATATCCCATATGATTCTTAGATCCTTTTTATGAGATTCTTTGAGAAATCCGATTTCAAAAAGCATGTTTAATCTCATCTTTTGCCTCTGCCCAGAACTGTTTTGACGCCTAATTAAGTCCGACCATTTTAAACGCATAGTAACCATTCAATTTAACGCACCTTGCGGAGGCAAGCCCACATTAAATTAATGAACCTCATCTTGCTCATATATGAATAAATTCAATGCACTTCGCGGAGGCGAACCCACATCAAAATCACCCATATATAAACAAGTGTTTTAATCATAGCATGGCAAAGAAGGACTTAAAACTTTATTTGAAGGTTCATTACATATAGCATATAACACATTTATGAGCACATAATATAAACATGTTACACATCAAGTTTATCCACTAAATTAATCTCCATTAATTTAAGCATGATATTTATGTGTCATTAGTTTCTCTATAATTATGAGGATGAGACTATTTCAACTTTGGTTATTATCTCCAAATCAAGACAACAAGAAGTGCGGTCGAACTAAGCCATTAGGCAACCACAATCCCGCACTAATTCAAGAAACCAAGAAAGTAGTCCATGTGGCCGAAACTAAGCAATAGATGGTCTCGATGAACGTAGGTCAATTGCATTCACAATTCCACATGGATCTCCAATCATTGAATCAAGAACTTTGTTTCTCAATTTTAGCAATTATGAACTCTTCATAATTCTAACTTCGTTTTATCCTTGAAACTTTGATTGCGATCAATTTTGGGAAACACAATCTCGATGAACGCAGATTAGCCATCCAAAACTTGAACCAATCTAGGAATCACAAGACTAAAACAAATAGGAAAATCAAACCCCAAAATCCACACACAAACCAACTACCCAAAACCCATTCTAGATCAGCAAGTCTGGACTGGTTCTGTTACTGGTTTTGTTGAATTTATCAAAAAATTTCAGAATCAGATTTCAACTAGAATCAGACCATTCTGGCCTAGCGAGCGCGCGCCTGGTTTCCAGCGAGCGGGCGCCTGAAACGCGCGCGCGCCTGGTCCAGCGCGGGCGGGCGCTTGTATAGTCAGAATGGTACAGAATTTTCAAGTTCGAAATTTTTGTCTCAAAATTATTTCGTCCCCGATTATTAAAACTTTGATCCAATCAAAAATTAATAATCGAAATAACTTAGAATCCACCATAATAATTATTGCGATTGAATCGTGCGATTAAAGTTGAAAACAATAAACCACATAAAATCACGTAACACATAAAAATCATATAATCCAATATTCATATCATGCTTGGCACATAAACAATTTATATACACACAACATGATCCAAGTATTGAATTAATCAACATGAACGGGGCTCTGATACCACTGTTGGGTTTCCAAGTAACATGCGCAGTGGAATATATAGCAATTAAAATTTTTAAGAAACCCAAAGCCATGGATCCGTTCATATGATTAAATCAAATACAACAAGATGAATAGAGGAATAACTAACCCTTGATGGCTATCAAATTTTCTCTTGGTCTTTGGTGGAGATTTGAAGACTTGATCACAATCACAAAGCTTGAACACGAACTTTGAAGATGATGATTTTCACCCTCTAGCGGTATCCACACTTCGAACGAATATCAAAGGAGCTTCTTTGATCTTGGTTGCTAGACCAATAATTGTAAAACACGCTTTCACAATTTAATAAAGAACTATATGGAATTTTTTTGTGAATTATTTTGTTCCTCAATCAATGATATCTTAGAACAAAATAAAATCTCTCTCAAACTCTTTGAGACTCACAAAAGCACTAGTCAATATGGTCTGGCCGAATTGGTGTTTTTATACACAATTAAGACCTATTCCAAATAGGTAACTTGTGCCAAAAACCTTTCCTAATCGAATTAGGAAATTTCCAATCGGCATACCGGGCGCCCGCCTGGTCCTACCCAGGCGCCCGCTTGTTTGGATAGAAAGTCCAATTCCTTTCCGGCTTGTTCAGGCGCCCGCCTGGTGCAACCCAAGCGCCCGCTTGGTTGACCAGGAGGCCCAGAACTTTCCAGAAATTCCTTGGAAGTCCTCCGACCCTAAATGCCAGTATAGTCCTTTTATTTAAGATTCGTTCTATTGTGTGTGACCCTCTAGGATTATACTAAGTTGGCAATCGGCTCAAACATGATTCCATAAGATATGATTAGGTTCTAGCAAACCGTCATACCTACCCAAATAGTATAACTAGATACAAGTTCGCATTCCTTTAGAATATGTCACAATCCCTTTGTTCACGATGTCATTGAACACAAGTCATGGTCAAACAGTCAACTTGTTTTGTTCAATACTTTCTCGATTCCGAATATGTTGATAATTCAAATGCTATTGATTCAATCAATCCATTTGAGTCCGGTCGAACATTTCATCAACATCATTCCTTCGAGGGGCCCAAGCTTGACATCTCTCCGTGGAGGGACAATCCATTTAGCTTATTATTCTTCCCAACAGGAATCCGATTATGCCAATCATACCCTTTATAACTACCGTGTTAAGATAGCGTTTGAATATGTCAAACATAATGTTCATCAAGTGGAAGACTATAATAACTTCATGTCTAAGGATTCAAATGACATAACTAATATGAGATATATGTTCGACATAGACCATGACTTAAATCTCATACAGCGGGTCATGTCCAGTACCTTGTTCCAAACAAGTACCCATAAATCTAACATGATCATCCCATGATCATTTAGCCTTTATACTAGTGCTTAACAAGTACTAGGGACGGGGATTATTATAAGTAAACATGAACAACAATAATAATCAAAACATCTCTTTATTGATATGAAATAAATGATAACAATTACAACGTTTATTAAACGTGCCTAGGGCACCACTACCAACATTTATGGTCTCCCAGAGGGGAATTGAGGCAAACCCCGAAAAAATCTTTGCGCTCCTAAACATGAGAGAACCGGCGTCAATCAAGGAAGTTCAGAGGTTGAACGGTCGAGTGGCAGCATTGGGTCGGTTCATTGCCAAGTCGGCTGAACGATCTCTTCCCTTCTTTAAAACTCTCAAAGGCGGCAAAGAGTTTGAATGGACAAAGGAGTGCTCAGAAGCTTTCCAAGAGCTAAAAGAATACTTGAGCAGACCACCAATACTTAGCAGCCCCGTTCTGGGAGAAACATTGTACGTATATCTGGCCGCATCGGACTGAGCTGTTGCGGCTGTCCTGACGAGGGAGGACAAGGGGATGAAGCCTGTGTTCTACGTTAGCAAAGCATTGAATGATGTGGAATCCCGCTACTTCAACACGGAAAAGTTGGCGTACGCCGTTGTGGTCGCAGCTCGGAAGCTGAGAGCATATTTCTCCCCCATTCAATTGTCGTTTACACTAACGCTCCATTGAGAAAGATACTTCACAAGCCCGATAGCTTAGGTCGGTTGCTCAACTGGTCGATTGAATTGATGGAGTTCGATATCTCCTACCGGCCGAGGAAAACTCTGCAAGCTCAACCCCTTGCTGAGTTCGTAGTAGAAACTACATTTAGCCTCGACGGTAGCCAACCATCCCCAAAAGTAGAGCCCGGTCAACCAAGAGGCACAGATATACCGTCCAATTATTGACAACTTTTTGTTGATGGGTCGGCCGCTAAGAATTGCGGTGCTGGCGTAGTCCTGCTCGAGCCCGGCAACAGCGAGATCATCGAGAAAATACTAAGGTTTAAGTTCCCGACCTCAAACAATCAGGCTGAGTACGAAGCACTGATAGCTGGAATCGACCTGGCAAAGCATATAGGAGCCACCAAGCTTCAGGCTCACACCGATTCTCAGCTCGTTGTGTACCAGTTGAAGGGGGAGTATGAGGCCATCAATCTTGTCCTCTCGAAGTACAAAGATTTGGTTCAAGAGTTGGTGAAAACTTTTGAGTTCTGGCAGATCGTCCAAGTCGCCAGGAAAGACAATACTCGGGCGGACCTGCTCTCAAAGTTAGCAACGATGGAAACCGAGGAAGTAGACCGACCCAAATGGATTGAATTCGTGGAGAAACCGGACATTGAGAGAGTTCAAATAATGGAGATTGGTGAAACGAGCGAAACTCCTCCCAACTGGGTGGACGACCTCAAATATTTCATCGAGAAGGAAGAACTCCCTCAGGATGCAGAAAAGGCGAAGATGGTAAAAAGAAAAGCACCCAGGTTCACCATAGTTGATGGTGTGTTGTATAGGAGGTCGTTTGTCAAGCCACTGCTAAAGTGTGTACCCCCCAATCAAACTCTTAGCTTGATGGAGGAAGTGCACGAGGGAATCTGCGGGGGCCACCCGGGTGCTAGAACCCTGGCAGAGAAAATCATAACATTAGGCTACTACTAGCCTACAATGAGAAGGGAGGCGGTTGAATATGTCCAAAAATGTGATAAGTGCCAGAGGTATGCAGATATCCCCCGTCTCCCAGAACCAGAGCAGACTCCGGTAGTTGGTTGTTGGCCGTTCCACATGTGGGGAATAGATATGATTGGGCCTTTCCCTTTAGCACGAGGAAAATTGAAATACGCCGTGGTGACAGTTGATTATTTTACAAAGTGGATAGAGGCTAAGGCACTGGCAGAAATCACTGAAGAAAATGTGCTGAACTTCATGCATGATCATATATGGTGCCGCTTCGGAGTGCCCAAGCACATAGTCTCAGACAGAGGGTTGCAGTTCTCAGACCGCTTCACTACAGAATGTGCTCGCCTCGGGGTTAAACATACGAAGTCATCAGTATCATACCCCCAGGGAAATGGTCAAGCTGAAGCCGCAAACAAGTTGGTGATGCATGCTCTTCACAGGAATTTAACAGGACGAGCTGGGAAGTGGGTGGATGAGCTCCCCCTCGCTCTCTGGGCAATCCGAACCACGACCAGAGGACCTACCGGAGAGACCCCCTTTGCTCTGACTTACGGCTCTGAAGCCATGGCACCAGCCGAGCTCGCACTCCCCACGGCCCGGGTGTCTTTCTTCAATGAGGGATTAAATGAAATGAGAAGGAGAACAGATTTAGACCTGCTCGATGAAAGAAGGCTGGACGCTCATCTCAGGTCGTTGAATTATAAGCAGAAGACCAAAAGGTATCACGACCAGAAAGTTAAGAAGAGGACCTTCCAGGTCGGTGACTGGGTCCTAAGAAAGATTGAAGTAACGAGCAGGAAAGCTCAGCAGAACAAGCTTTCTCCCAACTGGGAAGGACCATTCGTTGTGACAAGAATAGTGCGAGAAGGGACGCACATGCTAGCAACTCCAGAAGGCCGTGAGCTCAAGAACCCGTGGCACTCCACCAACTTGAGAAAATACTATCACTAGCTATTAGAAATTCTGTTTAGATTATTTGGAAAGGGTAGCTCTTTTCGAGCACTTTCATGTTTGCCGTTCTGTAACCAGGAAGATATTCCTTTATTAGCACTTTTAATGGAATTACCCCTTATTGAATCATTGTGTACATTAAGTCCTGCTCCGAGCAGGCATCACATTGCTCGTACCAAATGAGCTCAAGCCTTGCTCTTAGCAAGCATTGGGTAAGTCTTGCTCCGAGCAGGCATCACATTGCTCGTACCAACGAGCTCAAGCCTTGCTCTTAGCAAGCATTGGGTAAGTCCTGCTCCGAGTAGGCATCACATTGCTCGTACCAAACGAGCTCAAGCCTTACTCTTAGCAAGCATTGGGTAAGTCCTGCTCCGAGCAGGCATCACATTGCTCGTACCAAACGAGCTCAAGCCTTGCTCTTAGCAAGCATTGGCTAAGTCCTGCTCCGAGCAGGCATCACATTGCTCGTACCAACGAGCTCAAGCCTTGCCCTTAGCAAGCATTGGTTAAGTCCTGCTCCGAGCAGGCATCACATTGCTCGTACCAAACGAGCTCAAGCCTTGCTCTTAGCAAGCATTGGGTAAGTCCTGCTCCGAGCAGGCATCACATCGCTCGTACCAAACGAGCTCAAGCCTTGCTTTTAGCAAGCATTGGGTAAGTCCTGCTCCGAGCAGGCATCACTTTGCTCGTACCAAATGAGCTCAAGCTGTTTCAAACAAATATGGTGAATCCCGATCTGACCAAACAACATAAGAAAGAATTCATTTACTAAGGGGATCAACAACCGACCCCGTGGCTTACATGACTAAAGTTAATTACAAAAGAAAAAGTACAAGGAAATAAGTACTAAGCGTCAGCTTGCTCGTCATCACCCCCAATCAATTCATCAATCATAGCTTCACTCTCTTCACGAGCTCGCTCAGCTTCCCTCCTAGCCAGCACAGTATCAATGTTCTCGGGTAGTAGCTCGGGAGCGACCCAGGGATCTTTCTTATCTGTCTCATCCTCCCCATCTAGTTGCTCCAGCTCCTCTGAATTGAAAGGAATCATGGCGTGTGCGCGCCGAGCGAACTCGTTGAATTGAATATTGGATGACTCCACCAAATCGGCCAGCACCTCGGGGTCTTGAGGAAGCAAACCCCGACCATAGGCATCCCTCAGCCCGTGCCTATGACCAGTCTTCCAATAGGGGAAAGCTTTGGACATCAACACCTCCTCATACCTCTCGGATTTTTCGTATTCATCAATAATAGCCTCTTTATTAGACGAGGTGGATGAGGCAAGCGTCTCTTTGAGATGAGCCAATTCTTGTTCCAAGTCGTTGGAATGAGCCTGAGCCTCCCTGGTCCGACCTATGGAAAGGCCTAACTCTGCCTGCACCTTATCAACCTTATCCTGCTCGGCCTTTAAGGCTGCCTAAACTCTTCTCGCCTCGGCCTGGCTCTCCTCCGCTAACTTCTCAGCAACGGTTGCTTTTCTTCTCTCCTCCTCCAACTCCTTATGAAGGGCAGCCAATTCCTTCTCTCTCTCAACCAAGGTCGACGCCTTACTGTTTGCTCGGTCCTCCAATTCTTCGCCGGTCTGAGATAAACGCGTAGCCAAAGTGGAGAGCTACAAAGGAGAACAACAGTAAGAAATAAATAAAGCGCCAATCAAAAACGAAAGCGTAAACCCACGATGATACCTCAGAAATGACCAGGCCCATGCGGTCGCGCAGGACAGAAGGAGAAGCTAGCTCTTCTTTCAGTCTATCCAGATGATCGAGGTCCATGGCACGACAAAGAACCGCACGACCAAGCCCCACCTTGATACCTGTACGAGCGTTCAGATTTAGGCCCCTTAACGGGGTCACATTCCCCAACTAGTTGGCGATGCTCTCAATATCCTCCTCGATACACGCCTTGGAAATCTCCTCCCTAATGACCAAACCTCTAGCGATTGGCTTTTTTGCCAAAGGGATGTGGTCATCGGGATCTTGAGAGCGGTCCCTTTTCTTGGACGCCGCCGCCTTCGGACGATCTGTGAGCTTTCTAGCGACCTCGGGACGAGATAGAGCGGCAGAGGAACCTCCTGTCGTCTTCACCGACCCTCCTGACTCCCTCGTCTTCAACCCGTCATGACTAGCCAGGGGAACATTGGCTGGCGCCTTTTTCGTCAGCTCAGCCTGACGAGTTTTAGAACGCTCTTTAGACAGCGTTGAGTTGGTACTCTTGTTCAGGCTGCCGAGCTGACAGAATGACAGCTTGGTCTTTTTCTTCTGCACATCAGCCACGAGTTGCTCTCCATGACCACTCATATCTGCAAGAGAAATAAGACAACAATTAGACTCCGATAAGACAGAACTAAGAAGCATAAGTTTAAATTTTTACCCCCGAAATGCTCGAACTTCCAACACGGTGCAGGCGAGCTCAAACACAAAGGACAGTCCACCTCGAACACACAACCTTCATGCATCACCCATCCAGGATAACGACGATCTCGAGCTATTGAAACAAGGGGCTCGATTCCCTCGTCATAACAGCCAGCCAACCCAGCTCGCGTAAAATAACATGCCCGTGTCTCAAGCTCTTCCCAGTTCACCGCCCAGTCATCTTCCTCGTAGGGACCAACCAGTTAAGTTAATACCCTCTCTAAGTCATCGCTCCAGTCAGGCTCCCATACTTCCGAACCCCGACCAAGCTCCCCCTGAGAACAGTTAAACTCCCATCCATTCCTACTCTCCACCAATATGATGTGGTTGGCAAAGGAGTTGAGCTTCCCCGAAAAGGCATGCAGCAAACGAGGAGCGCTAGGGACAGCACCCAAGCAGACCGTTTTATAGGGGGGATCGACTCCCTTGCTCTTCACTCGGGATATCCTAAAGAACTTCCTGAACACACTCATACATGGTTCGAAACCAAGATGGCGACAAACCACCAAAAAACTATTAATCGACCTGATGGCATTAGCCACGAGCTGTATGGGTACCGACGCGGTCCCCATCAAAAAATGATTAAGGAAAGGGTCCATAGGCAACCTAAGGCCCTGCTCGAACTGACCGACATAGAAGGCCACTCGCTCTTTATCTCTTATTAGTGAATCAATGGGCACGCTCCCTTTGGGAACATAAGTTATTTTATAGTCAGCTCGGCTTATTCTGTACTCCAAGTATACTTTATTGACAAGTTTTATTTGAGATGCCGTTGGTCGTTGGTGGGGAGAAACGCGCTGTAAGTCGCCGGGCGAAGGTTCAGCGCCTAATTGGCGAGAAGACATAGGTGTTGCCGATCGAGCAAGTTCCTTCTCTATATAGTCAAAACCCATATTCTCAATAATTCTACTGTCCGCCTCGTCCTCCTCACCGACCTCAACATGCATTCGACTCTCCACATAACATCCTCCATCCTCGCTCCTTGAGACAGTATCTTCTTCGCCCTCTAAGGGAAAAGGCCTCGTGCTCGTTTCCTCCACATGGCGATACGAGGAAATGGGGTCTACGTCGAACACCTCCTCGTCCGAGACAAGCTCAAACTCGTTGTCGGGGTCATCAACGAGCATAATTTGGTGCGGAGAAACGGGCCCAACCTTTGCCAGACCCCGTATTAAAAGCCGAGCTGAAGCTCGTTTGGGGCCCAGACCCCCCTCCTGAACCGGTGCGCGCTAAAACAAATGGGGAAGAGAATTTCCCCCCAAATGTATAATACATAACTAAGTGCCCAAGGAGAATATTAAAACTCGTGAGATGCACTATGCTAGGATGATCACAACCTAGCAAGTCCTCTCCATTAAAAGCGGGCAGTTTCAGATCGTCTTTAACTTGGTGAGACCCCAGAAACTTCCAAACGGACCCTAAGCTCAACCTTTTCCAACCACCTGGCGCACTAACATACACCAACTTGGTCTGCTCATGATAGCAAAACTCCGGCGGCATCTCTGAAGAAATAGCTGTTACTTGCCGGGAACGCTTCGCCGACACCGGAAAATTCAAATTTTCCGGTGACGCAATCCAGAAAAAGAAGAAAAACAACAAAAAATCCAAAAATAAACGGCAAAATTAAGGGCCCAAAGCAATTTACCTGTTTAGAAAAGGATTGAACGGTGATGAATAGTGAAAGACGTTGAAAATAGTTGTCGCCGGCGAAGCTTCAAATAGTCGTCTCTCTTCTCTAAAGGGGCGCAAAGTGATGGATGGAGGGGGGAAGCAAGGGTTTTATAGTTCTCAAAACGGGTCAAACCCATGAACCGACCCGAACCAACCGACGACCCATTGAAGTAATCAATCAAACGTCCTTTCCAAAATGCACGCCAGCCTCATTTTCCGTGCCTCGATTGCCCAAACGGTGCCGTACCTCAGAAGACACCCCAAACGTCCCATCGTCCTTGTCACACCTAAAAGCCTGCAACTGCCAGTATGATCATCCATTCATAAGGCAACACGTGTCTGCGTGGCTACATATGTACACCCGGATTAGAAACGTACTCTATCAGATCGCTTAAAACGCGCGCTCAAGCACTTACCTTGCCTCAACAAAAAACAGCGAGCCAGTGAAAATATATTAATATATTTAGCTTTCCACGAACGACTTGAAGGAATTAATGGACGAGGAACGTCCGTAGCAAATTGGGAGATGCTTCCAGCCCTCAACTCGTTCGAGCAAGAAGCAGGGGGCCACTGAAAGGAATTACCCTTACAGGCCGCCTTTGAGATTGACCGGGCATAGTTATAGCTGGCCCACAGATGGGCCTAACACTTGAGCCCAACTCGTCCACCGATCTGGAATGGAGGTCAAGTAGAATCTGTTAAAAGTTTCAAAGACCAGCTCGCCTGGCAAGCCATTCCAGCTCGTGTGATGCACCGAGCTAGTAGCACCGACCTACAGACAAGGAAGTTACCCAGTCAATTCGGTCGTTGATCCAGCTCGTGACGACCAACCAGTCGAGGTTTCTAGAAGATCCCAGTGACCGCTCCCTTCCGCTTGGGCCCGGCCCACTAAGGCTAGTTGGGCTTCAGTCCCCAACTCGAAACCCTACTATGGATAAGGATGACTTGAGTGACCTCACACAAGGACAAAGCTTACCTCACCCTATCCACAACTTAGAGAGCAAGCCAGCCTCCTATAAGAAGAGAGTCCATCATCTATTTCGCAGGTTCATTCTCTCATTCGTTTTTACTCTCCATATTTCATTCTTGAGCAGACTAATTTATTCTCACGCCGGAGGGTCTTCGCCGGTGCAACCCCGGCTAAGCTCACGGTGTTCATTTTGCAGGTCTTAACTAGCATTCTGGGTATCCAAACCGCTGTTCCGGCCTTGATCACATTTTGTGCATGATCAGTGTCAACTAGTAGGGGTGTGCATGTTGCGGTTTAGCTCGGTTTTGGGGTAAACCCGATACCGCACCATTCACATTCGGTTTATCAAATTGTAAAACCATTTAAATTCAGTTATTGCTCGGTTAGGTACTTAGGTTCTCGGTTCGGCTATGAATCAGTTTCGGTTCCTTTTCGGTTAATGAAGTTGTCACCTAATAGGTTCAGCAGCAGGACAAATAGCCAAAAATTAATTTCACAAACTTACAACTCAACAGCCCAATAAATAACCACTACATCCTCTGATTGAAACAAAATCATTTACACGGCAAAGATAATTAACATTCAACCCATCATTTGTCTAAAATAAATAAAATGACGTGTTTTAATCGATTCGGCTCGGTTCGGTTATTTCGGTCGGTTGCCACATCCAAAGACCGAACCGAACACCGAGGGTTCGGTTTTTGCAAACGGTAATACCATTTATTAGGAGGTTTTTCGGTTTTCGGTTACCCCGGTTCTGTTTTCTCGGTCCGGCTCAGTTTTTTCTGGTTTTTCGGTTATTTTGCACACCCCTATGTGCTTGTTTGTTTCACTTATTTTCAATGACTTTTGGCTTTAAATAAGTAATAAATGTAGTGTTTGTTTTGACTTATAAGTCAAAAGATCATAAGCAATCTACAACTGTAGACACCCCGCCTTGGACCTCTCACCCCGGTTGCATACATAGTATTTTTATTTAACTTGTTTTTGTTAATTTATGTTACTTCCGTTAATTTCCTAACTAATTCCGTTAGTTTTGGACTAAACTGCATATCAGAGTTAACGTTTAGAGTCATTCTGTTATTTTCACCCGCGGGCGCCTCCCGTAATGGTCATGGGGCGCGCGCGCGTTTGGTCCAATATGCTGGACTCGCGCGCTTCTCACTTTGACTGTTACGGATTGCAGCCTTTTCCCTCCATTTTTAGAATCAAAAACATCTTTTTATCACATGTCTTAATCTAGCATTAACCCCTTTTTATTTTGTAACCTCCCAATCTCATATTCTTAGCTTTTTCCCAAAAACTAAATATTTCTTTTATTTATTATTTGATTTTCTTTTATTTATTTTATTTCTCTTTATTTTTCTATTGGTTGAAAGACCACCTTTTGCTCTCTTTTCTACCTATTTAAACCCCTCATTTTTACCTTAGAAAGAAGACCTTGAACTTTGAAATTTCTCCCTACACAAACTCTACACCATTCTCCCTACACAAATTTCCCCAACAAGAGTTCTAGCAACTAAACTCTTCACAAATTTCTACATAACAATTTCTCTACAACAACTCCAAATCAAAGTTTGAAGTCCTCTTTTCTAAAGGTACACTTCTTCTTCTTCTATTTTGTTTATGTCTTTTTAGATGTATGCAATTCCCACCAAATGGGACATGACCAAATGACCACTTTATTACATTAAAGTTGCTCAAGGTCATCTCCCTACATTTCAATCTCTACTTTAATTTCCTATCCATTTCTTAATGTAATTGTTTAGTATAATTGTTACATGTAATCTTTAGCATAAATTAATAAATAAAACAATTCTCTTTTATTTCTCTTTTATTTTCCCCTTTCTTTTCACTTTAATTGTTAGTACTTTTTATTGAAGGACATTTAACATTAGAACACCAAAAATAGCAAGAACCGCGTAAGCAGGGCGGAGTGGGTGTTTAAGTACTTCCCACTCCGTCACCTAACTCCCGAACCCTTCTCTCCCGAATCTCTGGTTTTCGTACAAAAATTGGCTTTCTTTAGGTTTTCTCGCGTTCCTCTAAAAACGCGGGAGGCGACTCTTTAAATCAAGTGGACATCCTAGGTTAATTCACCGCTCTAGCCAAGCCGTGGTTTCCCGGGGTATCTACAGTGGCGACTCCACTGGGGACATAGAGAGTTAAACTTGCATTTTCTGCTTTTGGTGTTCTTATATGTTTTCTGGGCATTCTAGTAAAAAGGGTAGGAAGCGCGCGCCTCCGGCCTTCTTGGCCTAAAGCGCGCGCGTCCGACCCTTATTACCAGAATCGCCCACCTTCCATCTTTTTCTTCAAATTTCATATTTCTATGCTAACAAGTTTCTGCAGGGGAAAGTTACATAATTTGGGACCAGGGCAATCCCCTGAGTCCGCGGTTTCTTCTGACATTCTGACAGGTACCCCAGATGCGCGCGCCTCCCACATTCATGGCGCAATGCGCCCGCTTCCCATGTAACTGCCCAGAGTCGCGCGCTTTTGGGCCATTTTACAGAACAATAAATAGAACAGTGAACATAATGGGCAGTTTTGACTGTGTGTGGGCACCGGGCCTGCATACACCCCCTTTTATTTTTGTTTATTCATTTTTATCGGTCACACGGGTGATTCGAAAGTTGTAAATTACATGCTTATTTATTTTTTTTAATTTCCTTTGAAAAAGAAAAAATTGTCACTTGTTAGACCTCACACTACGTGCACAATTCTTATCAACTGCTCACTATCGAGTCGCACAAGTCCAACCCCAAACCCGTCGAGGCCCGTCCTAGGAAGTTTCAAGCTCCACCCGACCTTGACTCTTTCGAAGCGGTCAACCTCAGCCCGTGGCGTAGTTCAAGACTACATGCCGGGGGTAACCTTTAAGCCTCTCTTTAGCCAAGCACCAACCACATAACTATAGTTAGGGTCTAACACTCCGTGACTCAAGTTGGTTTCCATGTGCCGAGATTTCCCTAAACTAATGTCTTTAAATCATACATGCCACTCGTTGTTATGGACGAAATAAAAATCCGTCCCCAAGTGGTCATAATGGACGCTAATAAAAAATCCGTCCTCGCATGTATGCTTTAATACATTAATTTGGTTTAATCCCGATACATGTAGGATTCACAAGCGTGGTGGAATCCGATGAGTATATGGGACCGCGAGAAGGTCTATATACTAGTGTGACGATTCCACTATTTTTCTAGAAACCCCAAAAAGGACCACATCCTTCCGACTGTTGTAAATAAAAAAAATAAAAAAAAGAGTCTTTTCTTTATGTGGTTTGAGTCTTTACTTTTGTTTGTGGGTGAAATAATTTTATCCAAAAGGTGTTTGTGGGGCCATCTTAAGATCGACCGTGTTCTATCCATAGGTCCAATGGTTTCAAACGGCAACGACAACGGCATTCCCGTGCCCAACGAAGGGTTATTCCGCATGGTGGAAGCATTGAAAGGGCAAGTTGATACACTAGCCGAGAATGTCCGCCGCAAGGATGATTTATGGCGAGCCCGTTACGAGCATGTGAAAACGGCCCACAAGAAAGAAGTTGCTCAACTCAAGAACCAATTGAAAGGGCTCACGAGTGAAAGAAAGGTCCAAGCATTGATACCGGTTTGGTCAACACTCTCATGTCCTACATTGACCAAAGGCTTAGTGGGCTAAATTTGCACAAGGGCCCAAGCACCGATCTTCATCAAGCTTCTCTCCTCATGAACACAATGGAGGCTCTTCCCGAAAAGTTCAAGATGCCCGATATTGGCAAGTTCAACGGCAACTCTTGCCCCGATGCTCATGTTGACTCCTACATTTGGGCCATGCTACAAAAGAAAGTGTCTCCTAAAATAATGGCACAATGCTTCCCGCTTACTCTCGAGGGGGTCACAAAAGATTGGTATATGGGTCTTCCAGTTCCACCCGCCTCAATTGGGATGTCGCTATGCTTGCCTTCAAGTCACAATATCAAGGCAACTCCATATTCCGCCCCACCAAGAAGGAATTGGAGAGCACCGTGCAAATGGGTGATGAATCATTTGGGGACTTCTATCGCCATTGGAATGACAAGCTAGCCGAGATGGTTGATAGGCCTTCCAATAAGGAACAAATGGACATCTTCTTGAAGTGTTTGAAAATGGACTACCGCACTCATCTTAGTGGGGCTTTTCACTCTGATTTTTCAAGCATGTATGATGCTGGGGTTAGAATTGACAATTTGCTCCGAGAAGTGGCCGAGTCGTCCTATGACACAAGATTCAACGACAAAGGGTTCCCAAGCAATGACATGGAAGAATGTAGTGACATGGAAGACTCCAACGACAATGCGGACTACAACGACATGGGGGATGACGACAACAATCTCCGTTTCTCTTTCTCTACCTACAAATAGGATAGAGTCAAAAGTCCTCTAATGTGTGCATTAATGTTTTCTCTCGTCAAATGTTAAATTTTGAGTCAATCATTAAATAAAAGTCGTTCTTGTCCTCATACACTCTTTTAAGTTATTCAATTTAATTCTTCGCAAAATGATGAAATGGTGTCTAAACAAGTTTTGGAATAAAGGCCATCGCTTGAATGCCTAGCGGCTAAACATCAACGACGGGATCAACAACGAAAACATCAACAACGACGAAATCAAGACAAAGAAAGGTGGAGCAATGATCATGAAGCAAAGTTTTCAAAGGGGATATAAAAAAAAAAAAAAAAAAAAAAAAAAAAAAGAGGCTCGCTAGGTTGAAATCCTCAAATCAACCTAGGCAAAAGTTAGAGCGCAAAAAAAAAAAAAAAATCTCCCTCCCTCAATCAAATAAATACAAGATCAACATCATTACACCGATGAAGGACGAAGCAACAACCATCATTGCGAATGGAGCATCAACAAGAACTACGGTGACCTGAGACTCTACACTGGAGGGACGTAGGCAACCTTCGGGTCGGGTCTCTTGCAAGAAAAAAGACATGTTTAGCCCTAGCGTGTTATGGTGATCGGCCTAATTCTCGAATTTGTCGAGACATCTTTGTGCGATCCATTTGCCAATGAATTAATCACCAAAAGATTGAACAACTTTCTTAGATTTGGAATCACTTTCACGTTCCTTGTCGAGTCTAGGGGCTTCTTATCTTTCAGCGATACTCCCAGTTTCTTGCAATCAAATTGGGGCTTACCTTCTCTTCTCTTCTCTCTTAATGACTTACTTGCTTTCGTGAGTCATCAATAAATATATAAATACTTGAAGTCAACACTAGGGGCTACTTCCCTAGTCAAGTCAATGTCACTCATCTTTAGTGACAAGAGGTCTTTACCGCAAAATCACATGTCTTATCTCCTCAGCCAGAGTCAATGCACACTTCCTCATTAATCGAGTCAAAAAAAGAAGAAGCAAAAGAGATGCCCGCTAGACTGAATACCTGAAAGGGCGGTCTAGGCAAAAAACAGGGTGCGTCATAAAAAAAATGAGAGAGTGAGAGAGAGAAGGGAAAGAGAAATGGAGATCTCCGTCCTCTAAGGAAGACAACTTCACAAGCTCTACATTGGATCTCCTCAACAAATCAATTCCCCACCGAGTCAACTTTGGGATTGCAAAAGACTCGACAAGATATGGCACCATCAAAGGTTGTCTTGGGTTATCGGCATCATTCTCCAGCAGTGTGCATTTTTTGGTTCATGAAAAGAAATCCCGTGGTAACCAAGACCCATCTGAGAACGAGCCCATCATAAAAGGGCACGAGGTTGCACAAATAATCCCTAGCTAGTCAATTGGCTTGGGCAGCTGTAGATACCCCGGGGAACCACGGCTTGGCTAGAGCGCGTGAATTACCTAGGATGTCTACTTGATTTTAAGAGTCGCCACCCACGTTTTAGAGGAACGTGATAAAACCTAAGAAATAGCTTTTTTTTATTGATTACGAAACCAAAGATTCTTGAGATGAGGGGTTCAGGGGTTAGGTGACGGAGTGGGAAGTACTTAAACACCCACTCTGCCCCGCTTACGCGGGTCTTGCTACTTTTGGTGTTCTTATATTTACATGTCCTTCAATTGCTAAAATATGCTAACAACTACATGGTAAAGATAAGGGGACAATGAAAGCTAAATAATTTTATTGATTGAGTGTCTAATGGTTACATGTTGAATATTTGCTAAACAATTACATTAAGAGATGAAATGGAATTAAATTAATGTTGGAATGTTGGGATGTAACCTTGGCCAAACTTCAATAGTGAAGTGGCCTTTTGGTTGTATCCCTTTTTATGGAGATTGCATACTAGTAGGACACAAATAAAATAAGAGAATAGAAAAGTGGTACCTTTAGAAAAGGGACTTTGAACTTGGACTTAAAAAGAGTTTTGTTGTGGAGAAATTGTTGTAGAACAATTTGTGTAGAGTCTTGTCACTAAAAACTCTTGTAGGGAGAATTTTGTATAGAATTGTGTATAGTGTGTGTGTAAGAAAAGTTTCAAGTCTAAGAAGAAGGTCCAAGAGAGGTAAAAGAGAGATGAAAAGAGATCAAAAAGAGATGAAAAAGAGGCCCCCTTCCAATGGTGGATTGGAGGGGTTTTATAATTGAAAGGGGATATTTTTGGCGCCAAGACGGAGTCACAAAGATCAGTTTCCAGGGCAAAATCATATAAAATGAGCAAGGGAGAGATTCTTGGACAGAAATCAGTAACTGACACACCAAGACGCGCGCGCATCCTGTATAAACGGCGGGAGGCGTGCGCTTCTGGCCCCAAAGGGTAGCGGCGCGCGACTTTGAAATGGCGATTTTGATAGAATGGACTAGAAAGTTAACTCTATTATGCAGTTTAGTCCAAAACTAACGGAACAGTTAGGAACTTAACCGAACTAACAGAAATTAACAAAAACAAGTAAAGTAAAACTACTATGTATGCAATCGGGGTGAGAGGTCCAAAGCGGGGTGTCTACAGAGCCCCTCGACGACGTGGATTGTGAAGCAAAACGCGTCGACGAAAGAAAGACAACCGCCGAGGACATCGACAAGAGAAAACAAAGACTCGATAAAGCAGGAATTTGAAATTATAAAGGATAGGAGTGCGCTCCCTGTATGAGCGTCTTTATTGACATGGAAAGGATATGGCTGGATCCGTTTTGCTGAAGCGGGATCCGTTTGCTGAAGCGGGATCCGTTTGCTGATTGCGGGATCCGTTTGCTGAAGCGGGATCCGTTTGCTGATGCGGGATCCGTTTGCTGAAGCGGGATCCGTTTTCTGGTGCGGGATCCGTTTGCTGATGTGGGATCCGTTTGCTAAAGCGGGATCACCATGGACCAAATTGCTGTCTAGAGCTGCAGTTGCTGTTGACTTTATCGTGGGGATGCGGGCATGGTTGACTGTGGACCATTTTCTGCTGGGGATGAAGTGCCTTGAGTAGCGGATGCTGTTGACTTCGTGGTGGTACCTGTTATGTGTGTGCTTTGCAGGTAGATGTGCTTGTGACATGTATGAGATGTGAAATGGCAGTTATGAGAGAAATTGTGCTTGTGGTGTGATGTGATTTGAAGCCAGTTTTGCATGAGAGGGAATTTTTGTAAGAATGGAGAAAATGATTTTGTGTGTGGTGTGATTTGAGGAAAGCCTCGGATGTATTCATACCTTCACTTACCATTGCCACTTGATTGGAGATGGATTGCTGAAGGATGTTGATGCTTTTGATGAAGAATGTACATGCTTTG
This sequence comes from Campanula takesimana, assembly GCA_026119855.1. Lineage (NCBI taxonomy): Eukaryota > Viridiplantae > Streptophyta > Magnoliopsida > Asterales > Campanulaceae > Campanula > Campanula takesimana. Next base: position 470,562 of record JAOWBW010000916.1, read on the forward strand.
GATGGAGAATGATGATGTTGGTGATGCTGAATTGTTCTTGCCTTTGATGGAGTGTCGGTGGGACAGTATTCCGGATGATGGGTTGGTCGTGCCAAAAGGCTGCCTACGTATCCCTTGAAAGGAATCAGACCAGCGTAGTTCAAGGATGCTGGAGGACGCTGGGGAAGAATGCTAGGAGCAAAGAAAAGGAGGGCACATACTTTTGCACATAGAAGGAGAAAAAGAAAAAGAAAAATCTTTTTTTGTTTTTTTTTTTTTTTTTTTTTAAGATTAGAAGGGAAAGAATATGCACACGTGTGAGAAAAATGATTTTTTTTAGTTCGTGGGTGAACCATTTTAACCATTGTGTGTTTGTAAAGCCAACCCAAGATCAAGTCATGTTCAATCGAAGTCCGGATTGCCTTGCTTGAATTCTGTCGCCGCGGTGTCCAATGAAAATTGATGTCTAGCCCCAAGAGATTTGTCGTTTATGGGGCTTCAAAAAGACTATTGATGCCGAGATGCCAAGGGGTTGCTGATTGTAAAGCCCCTTGAATGCTGAACTTTGAGTGGCTTATGAAGCCCCAATATGAATCAACTCTTAGCCCATTCAAATAAACTGTCTTTTGTTGTCGACGTGGGCTAGCCCCAAGAGAAGATCATTGATACCAAGCTTTGAGAGAGTGCTAAGCCCCAAATGTCATGGGCTTATTGTAGATACCCCGGGAAACCACAACTTGGCTAGAGCGGTGAATTATCCTAGGATGTATAACTTGTTTTAGATTGTTTAGAGTCGTCACCTATGTTTTTAAAGGAACATAAGAAAAACCTAGAAATAGCCTAATTTATGTACAAAACCAGAGATTCAGGAGAGAAGGGTTCGGGGGTTAGGTGACGGAGTGGGAAGTACTTAAACACCCACTCCGCCCCGCTTATGCGGGTCTTGCTACTATTGGTGTTCTAATGCTAAATGTCCTTCAATTTATTAACAGTGCTATCAATTATAATGTAAAGAAAAAGGGGAAGAAAAGAGAATTGTTTTATTTATAAATTTATGCTAAACAATTACATTAAGAAATGTATAGGAAATTAGAGTAGAGATTAAAATGTAGGGAGATAACCTTAACCAACTTTAATGTAGTAAAGTGGTCATTTGGTCATGTCCCAATTGATGGGGATTGCATACTAGTAAGACTAGAATAAAAGAGAAGAAGAATAAAAGTACCTTTAGAAAAGAGGACATTAGACTTTGACTTGAAGATAGTGTTGTTTGTAGAGAAATGGTTGTGCAACACTTTGTGTAGTGTTTGTTTGTACGGAAAATGTGTTGAGAGAACTTGTGTATAGTTCTTGTAGGGAAGATGAAGTTGGTCCTTTTCTAAGGTAGAAATAAGAGGTTTTTATAGGTAAAAAGAGGAGGGAAAACGTGGAGGGAAATTGGTCAATCCATGTGAGATGGAATTGACCAATAAAAAATAAGATAAATAAAATAATAAATGAAATAAATAAAAGAAAATCAAATAATAATAAAAAGAAATATTTTGTTTTTTTAATGAAAAGGCTAGAATAAAGGATTGGGAGTTTTTGGAACAAATGGGGGATGAACTTGGATGTAAAAAGAGGTTATTTTGTGAACTAGGAAAGGGAGGGAAATAAGGTGCAATCCGTTACTGCCAAAGTGGGAAGCGCGCGAGTCCCGCTTTTGGGCGAGACGCGCGCGCAGCCCGTTAACAGTTCCGGAAGCGCCCGCGGCAGAAAAGACAAAATGACAGAATGACCCTAAAAAGTTAACTCTGTTATGCAGTTTAGTCCGAAACTAACGGAATCAGTTAGGAACTTAACCGAAGTAACAGAAATCAACAAAAATAAGTTAAATAAAAATACTTTGTATGCAATCGGGGTGAGAGGTCCAAGGCGGGGTGTCTACACATATCAAGTTTGTAGATGGCGGGATGTAGAGACCTTTCGGTGTGAAGCCTCAAATTTTCTTGGAATTGGCTTAGCATTATGTTGGGAGCGGATGGCGCTATTGGGAAGAACTCTTGAAGGCGATCTCCTTCTTTTTCTTGCTTGAAGATGGATGGCCCCTTTTGTGGTTGATACCCAAATGGCGGAAGGCCCATGTTGGAAGTGTAGTACGGTCTTTGGGAGACGTCTCGTGGGAGATGGTGATGTTGTTGCAGATGATAAGGTCTTGGTGTGATAAAGTCTCGAACGGTATGTTTGCTTGAGTCTTCTTGAGTTGAGCCGACGGCGGATCTTCGGATGCAGCCTGTGCTATTGATCTTGGAGAAGGGGGTGCAGTACTTGTAGAAACATTGGGATTGGCCGTAACTCTGCTTATAGAGTTAACATATTGGCATTGCCCGCTATAACTCAGCTGGGTGAGTCTAGCATATTGAATCTTTTTCCTTTTCTCTAAGACTTCCTTCAGAATCACGCTGTGAGTTCTAACAAGAATCATCAAATTCATTCATATCATCGGAGCCTTCATTTAAAACCAAGAGGCCTTTTGACTGGAAGTGTTGAGGGACCATTGAAGTTTGATCCCTTTCATGGAGCCATAAGACTACTCCCAAATTGCATTGCTCGGGTACCACAACCCAAAAGCTTATTAATTATGAAGCCCCGATATTGCCCTTTGCTTGTATCACTGTAATGCCGTAGCCCAAAAGATTGTAGATTGCGAAGCCCCTTGAGACCTTTCGGTATAAAGCTTCAAATGTTGATGGGGACATTGAAGTGAATTGCGTCTTGCCGAGGGAGCCTTTAAGACTTGACCATAGCCCCTAGAGTGCCATCATTGATTGCGAGAAAGGTCCATCCTTGATTGGGGGAACGAGTACGGGCACACATGACAAGAGGGCTTTTTGACATCCCTTTTGAGAGACTTTGAGGATAGTCTCACACATCTTTCTCGAGCATAGCCCCTAGGGCTTATTGATTGTCAAATGAATCAAAAGAAGCCCTTGTTCTTGAGTCACATAGCCCCTAGGACGTCACCATTTGTTGAGCAAAGCAAGAGTGACTCATCCTCGTGCGTGGGAACAAACATGAGAGGACATGGCAAGAGCTACTCCATTTCTTGTGAGCCTTTCGGCGTACTTTAGAAGCACATACTTGAAGAAGCTTTGAAAACTGAGACACATGTTGTTGCTATTTGCTTCCCAAGCCAATTGACTAGCTAGGAATTATTTGTGCAACCTCGTGCCCTTTTATGATGGGCTCGTTCTCGGATGGGTCTTGGTTACCACGGGCCTTCTTTTCATGAACCCAAAAATGCACATTGCTGGAGAATGATTTCGATAACCCAAGACAACCTTTGATGGTGCCATATCTTGTCGAGCCTTTTGCAATCCCAAAGTTGACTCGGTGGGGAATTGATTTGTTGAGGAGATCCAATGTAGAGCTTGTGCAGTTGTCTTCCTTAGAGGCCAGAGATCTCCATTTCTCTTTCCCTTCTCTCTCTCACTCTCTCATTTTTTTATGACGCACCCTGTTTTTTGCCTAGACCGCCCTTTCGGGTTTTCAATCTAGCGGCCATCTCTTTTGCGTCTTCTTTTTTTGACTCGATTAATGAGGAAGTGTGCATTGACTCTGGCTGAGGAGATAAGACATGTGATTTTGCGGTGAAGACCTCTTGTCACTAAAGATGAGTGACATTGACTCGACTAGGGAAGTGTCCCTAGTATTGACTTCATGTATGTATATTTTTTGAATGACTCACGAAGGCAAGTAAGTCATTAAGAGAGAAGAGAAAGAAAGCCCCAGTTTGATTGCAAGAAACTGGGAGTATCGCAAAAAGAAGAGGAACCCCTAGACTCGACAAGGAACGGAAAGAGATTCCAAATCTAAGAAAGTTGTTCAATCTTTTGGTGATTAATTCATTGGCAAATGAATCGTACAAAGATGTCATGACAAGTTCGTGAGGAAGGCCGATCACCATAGCGCGTTAGGGCTAAACATATCTTCTTTCTTGCATGAGACCGGACCCGTAGGTTGCCTACGTTCCTCCAGTGTAGAGGCTCAGGTCACCTTAGTTCTTGTCCATTCGTTGAGATGGTTGTTGTTTCGTCCTTCATCGGTGGAATGATGTTGATCTTGTACTTCTTTGATTGAGGGGGATTTTTTTTTTTTTTTTTTTTTTTTGTGCTCTAACTTTTGCCTAGGTTGATTTGAGGATTTCAACCTAGCGAGCTTTTTTTTTTTTTTTTTTTTTTTTTCTCCCTTTTGAAAACTTTGCTTCATGATCATTGCTCCACCTTTCTTCGTCTTGATTTCGTCGTTGTTGATGTCTTCGTTGTTGATGCAGTCGTCGATGTTTAGCCTCTAGGCGTTCAAGCGATGGCCTTCATTCCAAAACTTGTTTAGACATTTTTTCATCATTTTACCAAGAATTAATTGAACAACTTGGAGGAGTGTATGAGGACAAGAACGACTTTTATAGTATGACTCAATGGACTCAAACATTTAACATAGGACGAGAGAAAACATTGATGCACACATTAAAGGACTTTTGACTCTCTTTTTTTTTATCCTATTTCTAGGTAGAGAAAGAGAAACGGAGATTGTTGTCGTCATCCCCCATGTAGTTGTAGTCCTCATTATCGTTGTAGTCTTCCAGGTCACTACATTCTTCCATGTCATTGCTTGGGAACCCTTTGTCGTTGAAGCTTGTGTCATAGGAGGACTCGGCCACTTCTCAGAGCAAATTGTCAATTCTAACCCCCGCATCATACATGCTTGAAAAATCGGAGTGAAAAGCCCCACTAAGATGAGTGCGGTAGTCCATTTTCAAACACTTCAAGAAGATGTCCATTTATTCCTTCTTGGAAGGCCTATCAACCATCTCGGATAGATTGTCATTCCAACGGCGATAGAAGTCCCCAAATGATTCATCACCCATTTGAACGGTGCTCTCCAATTCCTTCTTGGTGGGGCGGAATACGGAGTTGCCTTGATATTATGACTTGAAGGCAAGCATAGCGGCATCCCAATTGAGGCGGGTGGAAACTGGAAGACCCATATACCAATCTTTTGCGACCCCCTCGAGAGTAAGCGGGAAGCATTGTGCCATTATTTGAGGAAACACTTTCTTTGGTAGCATGGCCCAAATGTAGGAGTCGACATGAGCATCGGGACAAGAGGTGCCTTTGAACTTGCCAATATCGGGCATCTTGAACTTTTCGGGAAAAGCCTCCATTGTGTTCATGAGGAGAGAAGCTTGATGAAGATCGGTGCTTGGGCCCTTGTGCAAATTTAGCCCACTAAGCCTTTGGTCAAAGTAGGACATGAGAGTGTTGACCAAACCGGTATCAATGCTTTGGACCTTTCTTTCACTCGTGAGCCCCTTCAATTGGTCCTCGAGTTGAGCGACTTCTTTCTTGTGGGCCGTTTTCACATGCTCATAACGGACTCGCCATAAATCATCCTTGCGGCGGACATTCTCGGCTAGTGTATCAACTTGCCCTTTCAATGCTTCCACTATGCGGAATAACCCTTCATTGGACACGGGAATGCCGTTGTCGTTTGAAGCCATTGGACCTATGGAGAGAACACTTTCGATCTTAGGATGGCCCCACAAACACCTTTTGAGTAAAATGATTTCACCCACAAACAAGAAAAGACTCAACCACATAAAGAAAAATGACTCTTTTTTTTTATTTACAAAAGTCGGAAGGACGTGGTCCTTTTTTGGGTTTCTAGAAAAATAGTGGAATCGTCACACTAGTATATAGACCTTCTCGCGGTCCCATATACTCATCGGATTCCACCACGCTTGTGAATGCTACATGTGTCGGGATTAAACTAAATTAATGTAGTAAATCATACATGCGGGAACGGAATTTTATTTTCGTCCATAATGACCACTTGGGGACGGATTTTTATTTCGTCCATAACAACGAGTGGCATGTATGATTTGAAGACATTAGTTTAGGGAAATATCGGCACATGGAAACCGACTTGAGTCACGGAGTGTTAGACCCTAACTAGAATTGTGTGGTTTGTGCTCGGCTAAAGAGAGGCTTAAAGGTCACCCCCGGCATGTAGTCGTGAACTACGCCATGGGCTGAGGTTTACCGCTTCGGAAGAGTCAAGGTCGAGTGGAGCTTGAAACTTCTTAGGATGGGCCTCGACGGGTTTGGGGTTGGACTTGTGCGACTCGATAGTGAGCAGTTGATAAGAATTGTGCGCGTAGTGTGAGGTCTAACAAGTGACAAAATATTTTCTTTTTTTTTTCAAAGGAAATAAAAAAACAAATAAGCACGTAATTTACAACTTTCGAATCACCCGTGTGACCGATAAAAAATAAAACAGAGAATTAAAAGATGGTTTTGTACAGGCCCGGTGCCCACATACTGTCAAAACTGTTCTGTTATGTGCACTGTTCTATTCTGGAAAGTTGCCCAGACGCGTACGCTTTATGCTGTGAGGATGGGAGGTGCGCGCCTTAGGCACTAGAGGGCAGAGGCACCCGCTTCTGGGCAGCACCTGCAAATTCATGGGTTCAAGGGACTGCCTTGACCCTAAATAAAAACACTTTTCCCCTGCAGAAACTGTTAGCACAATAACATGAAATTTGAAGGAAAAGATGAGAGGCGGGCGATTCTGGTGGTGAAGGTGGGATGCGCGCGCCTTAGGCCAAGAAGGCCATAGGCTCACGCGTCTCACCTTTTTCCACCAGAATGCCCAGAAAACTGTAAAAAGAACACCAAAAATGAAAAACGCAAGTTTAACCCTCTATGTCCCCAGCGGAGTCGCCACTGTGGATACCCCGGGGAACCACGGCTTGGCTAGAGCGTGTGAATTACCTAGGATGTCTACTTGATTTTAAGAGTCGCCACCCACGTTTCAGAGGAACGCGAGAAAACCTAAGAAAATAGCCTTTTTTATTGATTACGAAACCAAAGATTCTTGAGATGAGGGGTTCGGGGGTTAGGTGACGAAGTGGGAAGTACTTAAACACCCACTCCGCCCCGCTTACGCGGGTCTTGCTACTTTTGGTGTTCATATATTTACATGTCATTCAATTGATAAAATACGCTAACAACTACAAGGTAAAGATAAGGGGACAATGAAAGCTAAATGATTTTATTGATTGAGTGTCTAATGGTTACATGTTGAATATTTGCTAAACAATTACATTAAGAGATGAAATGGAATTAAATTAATGTTGGAATGTTGCGATGTAACCTTGGCTAAACTTCAATAGTGAAGTGGCCTTTTGGTTGTATCCCTTTTTATGGAGATTGCATACTAGTAGGACACAAATAAAATAAGAGAATAGAAAAGTGGTACCTTTAGAAAAGGGACTTTGAACTTGGACTTGAAAAGAGTTTTGTTGTGGAGAAATTGTTGTAGAACAATTTGTGTAGAGTCTTGTCACGAAGAACTCTTGTAGGGAGAATTTGTGTATAGAATTGTGTACAGTATGTGTGTAAGAAAAGTTTCAAGTCTAAGAAGAAGGTCCAAGAGAGGTAAAAGAGAGATGAAAAGAGATCAAAAAGAGATGAAAAAGAGGCCCCCTTCCAATGGTGGATTGGAGGGGTTTTTATAGTTGAAAGGGGATGTTTTTGGTGCCAAGACGGAGTCACAAAGATCAGTTTCCGGGGCAAAATCATATAAAATGAGCAAGGGAGAGATTCTTGGACAGAAATCAGTAACTGACACACCCAGACACGCGCGCATCCCTTATGGTCGGCGGGAGGCGCGCTCTTCTGGCCCCAAAGGGCGGAGGCGCGCGACTTTGAAATGGCGATTTTGACAGAATGGACTAGAAAGTTAACTCTGTTATGCAGTTTAGTCCAAAACTAACGGAATCAGTTAGGAACTTAAGCGAACTAACAGAAATTAAGAAAAACAAGTAAAGTAAAACTACTATGTATGAAATCGTGGTGAGAGGTCCAAGGCGGGGTGTCTACAGCTGCAAATAGAAACAACATGTGTCTCAGTTTTCAAAGCTTCTGCAAGTATGTGCTTCTAAAGTACGCCGAAAGGCTCCCGAGAAATGGAGTAGCTCTTGCCATGGATGAGTCACTCTTGCTTTGCTCAACAAATGGTGACACCCTAGGGGCTATGTGACTCAAGAAAAAGGGCTTCTTTTGCTTCATTTGACAATCAATAAGCCCTAGGGGCTATGCTCGAGAAAGATGTGTGAGACTATCCTTAAAGTCTCTCAAAAGGGATGTCAAAAAGCCCTCTTGTCATGTGTGCCCGTACTCGTTCCCCCAATCAAGGATGGACCTTTCTCGCAATCAATGATGGCACTCTAGGGGCTACGGTCAAGTCTTAAAGGCTCCCTCGGCAAGAAGCAATTCACTTCAATGTCCCCAGCAACATTTGAAGCTTTATACCGAAAGGTCTCAAGGGGCTTCGCTATCTACAATCTTTTGGGCTACGGCATTACAGTAATACAAGCAAAGGGCAATATTGGGGCTCCACAATTAACAAGCTTTTGGGCAGTGGTACCCGAGCAATGCAATTTGGGAGTAGTCTTGTGGCTCTATGAAAGGGATCAAACTTCAATGGTCCCTCAACACTTCCAGTCAAAAGGCCTCTTGGTTTTAAATGAAGGCTCCGATGATATGAATGAATTTGATGATTCTTGTTAGAACTCACAGCGAGATTATGAAGGAAGTCTTAGAGAAAAGGAAAAGGATTCAATATGCTAGACTCACCCGGCTGAGTTATAGCGGGCAATGCCAATATGTTAACTCTATAAGCAGAGTTACGGCCAATCCCAATGTTTCTGCAATACAGCACCCCCTTCTCCAAGATCAAAAGCACAGGCTGCATCCGAAGATCCGCCGTCGGTTCAACTCAAGAAGACTCAAGCAAACATACCGTTCGAGACTTTATCACACCAAGACCTTATCATCTGCAACAACATCACCATCTCCCACGAGACGTCTTCCGAAGACCGTACTACATTTTCAACATGGACCATTCTCCATTTGGGTATCAACCACAAAAAAGGGCCATCCATCTCCAAACAAGAGAAAGAAGGAGATCACCTTCAAGAGTTCATCCCAATAGCGCCATCCGCTCCCAACATAATGCTAAGCCGATTCCAAGAAAATTTGAGGCTTCACACCGAAAGGTCTCCACATCCCACCATGCACAAACTTGATAAGACCATGACATTTGGGGCTTAGCAATCTCTCAAAGCTTGGTATCAATGATCTTGTCTTGGGGCTTGCCCACGTCGACAACAAAAGACAGTTTATTTGAATGGGCTAAGAGTTGATTCATCTTGGGGCTTCATAAGCCACTCAAAGTTCAGCATTCGAGGGGATTTACAGTCAGCAACCCCTTGGCATCTCGGCATCAGTAGTCCTTTTGAAGCCCCATAAACGACAAATCTCTTGGGGATAGACATCAATTTTCGTTGGACACCGCGGACACTCTATCAAAGGCAAAAACAATTCATCATCACCAACATCATCATTCTCTATCCAAAGCATGGAGATTCTTCATCAAAAGGATCAAGGCATCCATCACCACAACACTAATCCATCCAACGGCAATGGTAAGTGAAGGTATGAATACATCCGAGGCTTTCCTCAAATCACACCGCACACAAAATCACTTTCTCCATTCTTACAAAAAATCTCTCTCATGCAAAACTGCCTTCAAATCACATCAAACCACAAGCACAATTTCTCTCATAACTTCCATTTCACATCTCATACATGTCACAAGCACATATACCTGTAAAGCACACACTTAACAGGTACCACCACAAGGTCAAAACATCTGCAACTCAAGGCACTTCATCCCCAGTAGAAAGTGATCCGCCATCAACTACGCCTGCATCCCACAGAGTCAAACAATTACAGTTCAATGATAACAACTCGGTCCATGGTTAGCCGCAAAATCACCACCTTTCCATCAAGCAGCACAACAATACCACATATAGGCAGACAGAGCCTCGATTCCCGCCATCCGCAAACGGATCCCGCTTCAGCACATGGATCCCGCATCAGCAAACGGATCCCGCATCAGCAAACGGATCCCGCATCAGCAAACGGATCCCGCTTCAGCAAACAGATCCCGCATCAGCAAACGGACCCCGCATCAGCAAACGGACCCCGCTTCAGCAAACGGACCCCGCTTCAGCATACGGACCCCGCTTCAGCAAACGGACCCCGCTTCAGCAAACGGATCCCGCCATCAGCAAACGGATCCGCTTCACAAACGGATCCCGCATCAGCAAACGGATCCCGCTTCAGCAAACGGATCCCGCTTCAGAAAAACGGATCCCGCCATATCCTTTCTATATCAATAAAGCCGCTCACACTGGGAGCGTACCCCTATCTCTCGCAATTTCAAATTCCTGCTTTATCGAGTCTTTGTTTTCTCTTGTCGATGTCCTCGGCGGTTGTCTTTCTTTCGTCGATGTGTTTTTCTTTGCAATCCACGTCGCCAAGGGGCTCTGTAGACACCCCGCTTTGGACCTCTCACCCCGGTTGCATACATAGTATTTTTATTTAACTTGTTTTTGTTAATTTATGTTACTTCCGTTAAGTTCCTAACTGATTCTGTTAGTTTTGGACTAAACTGCATAACAGAGTTAACTTTAAGAGTCATTCTGTCATTATGTAATTTTTACCCGCGGGCGCCTCCCGTAATGGTCATGGGGCGCGCGCGCGTTTGGTCCAATAGGCCGGACTCGCGCGCTTCCCACTTTGACTGTTACGGATTGCAGCCTTTTCCCTCCATTTTTAGAATCAAAAACATCTTTTTATCACATGTTTTAATCTAGCATTAACCCCTTTTTATTTTGTAACCTCCCAATCCCATATTCTTAGTTTTTTCCCAAAAAACTAAATATTTCTTTTATTTATTATTTGATTTTCTTTTATTTATTTTATTTCTCTTTATTTTTCTATTGGTTGAAAGACCACATTTTCCTCTCTTTTCTACCTATTTAAACCCCTCATTTTTACCTTAGAAAGAAGACCTTGAACTTTGAACTTTCTCCCTACACAAACTCTACACCATTCTCCCAACACAAATTTCCCCAACAAGAGTTCTAGCAACTAAACTCTTCACAAATTTCTACACAACAATTTCTCCACAACAACTCCAAGTCAAAGTTTGAAGTCCTCTTTTCTAAAGGTACACTTCTTCTTCTTCTATTTTATTTATGTCTTTTTAGATGTATGCAATCCCCACCAAATGGGACATGACCAAATGACCACTTTATTACATTAAAGTTGGTCAAGGTCATCTCCCTACATTTCAATCTCTACTTTAATTTCCTATCCATTTTTTAATGTAATTTTTTAGTATAATTATTACATGTAATCTTTAGCATAAATTAATAAATAAAACAATTCTCTTTTATTTCTCTTTTATTTTCCTCTTTCTTTTCACTTCAATTGTTAGCACTTTTTATTGAAGGGCATTTAACATTAGAACACCAAAAGTAGCAAGACCCGCGTAAGCGGGGCGGAGTGGGTGTTTAAGTACTTCCCACTCCGTCACCTAACCCCCGAACGCTTCTCTCCCGAATCTCTGGTTTTCGTACAAAAATTGGCTTTCTTTAAGTTTTCTCGCGTTCCTCTAAAAACGCGGGTGGCGACTCTTAAAATCAAATGGACATCCTAGGTTAATTCACCGCTCTAGCCAAGCCGTGGTTTCCCGGGGTATCTACAACAACCTATCTAAAGCATGAATAAGTAAAATCCAAAAAGCCATGAAAATGTTACTTTTCCTCACTTATTTGGAAACATGCCTATAATCACCCTTGATTAAAATTTTATAACCTCAAATTACCCACCATTTCCATACTATCATTTGTGTGTATCATGGTTTTAGGCCAAAAATGTTTTTATTTCTAGCTCATATTTAACGCATTTAGGGGAAGATTTGTGATTTTTTTTTCTTGTAGATTTCATTATTATTATTTTCTTTAAAGGTTTATATACATATTTTTATTATATTATTTTGTTGATTAACTTATTGAGAAAATAGGGTGGAGATTCCAAAGAAAAAGTGAAAATAAAATAAGGGAGGAGTTGGATACGTGTTATAAAATATTATGAATTCATTTCCTCTGTCTCGGAATAAATATGTTCTTTCGAAATAAAGTACAAAAAGGGGTGAGATTTATTTCAAGACGGAAAGTGTATTATTATTGAATTATGAAAGTAAAAATGAATAAAATGTTCAATTTAATTATGTTAATCAATGTATAAGACATTATTCAATAAAAATATGAATATGATTTAATTATTAGGTAGATTGACGTGCATATGAGTTAATTTATATATTAGGGGCATATTAGTCTTCTTATTAAAATTTAGCATTTTTCAGCTTTTTTAACAAACATATATAACTTGCCTAAACATCTCATAAGTTGATTAAGAAAAGTTAAAACAAACAGTATTCACCTCATCAGCTATAAGTCAATCAGCTATCAGCAATTAGCCATCAGCCATCAACTATAAGTTATCAGCAATCAGCTGCAACAAACAGCCTTATCAACTAGTGTGTAACGTATTCCTCTTACACAACGCTGAGTACTCATTGTAATGTTATATTGCGACTACAACTATGCGATCATGTAGTGTGAAGTTGAATATATTTTTTCTTCTTAACATTTACTTTTTAATCCTTTACGTTACTTTTTTCTATTCATTTTCGATATATGTATATATATATTTTTTTTCTTTTTATATATATATATATATATATATATATATGGTCCTGCTCTTGTGAGAACCAAATTACATGAGAAGTATGAGAACAATTGCTAGCCTTAGGATTATGATTAAATGGACTGTCCAGATTAGAGGTAAAAACATAACTAGGCGGTGGCAATTTTGAAATTAAAGGAGACGCGAGGTCATAATGGTCATATCGATTTAAAAACATAACGCGCGTCGAAGTCGGGAAAGGCGAGTTCCATAGATACAGAAGGTATTTCCTACTGTATCCAATGTTTACTTGGATACATTTAGGCAAAAACTAATGTATCCAATGTTCACTTGGATAATTCATTGGATACATTACTTGGATACATTAGGTCAAAACTAAATGTATCCAATGTTTACTTGGAAACATTTATGCAAAAACTAATGTATCCAATGTTCACTTGGATAATTCATTGGATACATTAGGTCAAAACTAAATGTATCCAATGTTTACTTGGATACATTTAGGCAAAAACTAATGTATCCAATGTTCACTTGGATAATTCATTCGATACATTACTTGGATACATTAGGTCAAAACTAAATCTATCCAATGTTTACTTGGATACATTTAGGCAAAAACTAATGTATCCAATGTTCACTTGAATAATTCATTGGATACATTAGGTCAAAACTAAATGTATCCAATGTTTACTTGGATACATTTAGGCAAAAACTAAGTGTATCTAATAAAATCCGACTTATTACAAAAATGCCACCGTTTCCCTTTCTGTCGTCGATGTGTTCATCGAAGAGCCACAAATAAGAATATAACGATACAATACCTGTTTTGCCCTTGAAGTTCCGACTTATTTCAAAATTGCCACCGCGTCATGCTCCCTCCAAGTCTGATCTGCACCGTCCGTTTTTTTCTAATCCAACGGCTGTTGTTGGTTCTCACGATATTTAGGTTCTCATTTGAGCACCTACCTATATATATATATATATATATATATTATTTTCTCTTATTTTATTTTTCAAAATTTATTCTCACCTATTTTCTCTTTTAACTTCCTTTTCTTTGACGATTACATATGAGAATTCATGTATATGAGAATTCATGTTATATGATTGTAAATTATTTTGAGACTAAGTCTTTATTGTTGTTGTTGTATTGATTAAAAGACTAGTTTAAAAAAAAAATGGATGAAGTAGTACGTATCATGGGGGTACTATGGAGTACCCTGGAGCTATGAAGAAGTTAATAAGGCAATTGCCCCCATTTAATTCAAAAAATAAACATTGCAAGAATTGAAATATTTTGGTGTAATCTATTAAAATTTATCTCATTTGTGTAAAGAAGAAATGAACTAACTTCTTTAAGGGCTTGTTTGGTAGAGCGGCGCGTTCAAAACGCAGTGAAAAAGAATCAGCTTTTTGCTAATTAAGCGTCTCAATAGAGATTTTTTGAGTTGAGCTTTTCAAAAATCTAAGTCATTTTTAGCCGCTCCAAATAGTAGCGTAAAAAAAAAAAGCTTTGTTTTGAAAAATCTCAGTTTTTGAAACTGTGCACCAGACAAACCCTAAGTCCCTTTTGGGAACGCCAGATCTAAGGTTGGATATCTGGAACGCCTTGCTAGACTTGAAAGAGAAGAACGCACATGAGCTTGGCTGGGGCTTCACCGGCTAAGGCCCTTTCGGCGTGAGAATAAGTAGATGCTCTAATCAAGAGAAAATTTGGAAAGAATGACAGAGCTAGGGAGGAGAGAATGAACCTGAAAATAGGGTTTGAGACCCCTATTTATATTATGAAGCTAGCTTACTCCTCAAGATCCAATCCCTAAAATCTAGGGATTTGGGTATATCCTCATAGGGTGATATCACCTTATCCAAATTAGGTCATCCTTTCTAGAAGAGTATCTTTACGGGTCAGGGTTATTATCTGGGCCGTGTTTCCTTCAATCGTGGAAAATGCGGAGGTGTAGTGTGGACCTTCCAACAGTTGAGCTCGGTTAAGTCGGGTTGACCTGAATCCAGCTCGTCTGAACCGAGCTGGAGTTCATCAATGAGTTGTGCTGAAGATGATGATTTTTTCATAAAAACTTCAGAACAGGTTATTCCCAGCTCGGTTAGGTTGAGCTGAGGAGAGGACACACATACGAGTTGGACCAAGGTTACCTAAAGGCATTGGAAGTATTGTGTCGGGCTGGCTTAATGGGTCAAGGTCCAAGCCATCCATATAACCATCTTGGTTTATTCTTTCACTGGCCCCCATGATTTTGAGTTGAGCGCAGCGAGGGCGAAAATCATTCATTTCATGGCTTGAATATCTTATCGTTTTTAGGTTGGAGTCCTTCTATATTTGATGTCGAGCCAATTTATAGAGCCGTCGACTTATAGTTATTGTCGAGGTGAACCGGTTTGGGCGGTCAGTCAGTGGGACACGTGGCAAACGGTGGATGGTAGTACATGCTTAGCTGGTAGGAACGTTAAAGTGGGTGGCGTGATATGACGATTTAGGTTTCCCAGAGCCATCAGACGTTTAATCATTTCAAAACAGGAAAAGTGCAGACACTCGTATTGGGAAGACGCGCGTCATTAATGTGACCCATTTTAGTGATTGGCAGCTAGTTGGGTCGGGTTGACCCGCGAGGGTTTTTCCCTGGATAAAGGGTATAAAACCCTTGTCTGAACTTCCTTTCTATTCTTTATGCCTTTCTTGATTCAAGAGAGAGAAAATTCCTCAAGCTTCGTTCAACCAAGATATTTTCCGGCGAGCTTCCGTCTTTTCATGTTTCTTCGCTCAAATCACCAAGACCAGGTATACGATCGTTGTTTCTCTTCTTTTTTTTTTATCGGATTCATTTTTCAGTTTTATGCTTTTTCGGTCGCAAATCTGGGTTTTTCTTCGTCGGTAAATTTAAATTTTCCGGCGGGTGGTGAGTTTGCTTGAGTGTTCTCCATCATTTTCCCAGTCATGACGCCGGAGTTCTTGAAGGTAGTGGAGATTCTTCATTTTGTTATCATGAGCGGATGAATTTTATCTACCAGAGTGTCGCCGGCGGGTAGAAAAAGTTGGGTTTGGATGAAATTAGGGAGATTTTGAAGGCGTATGGACTTTCTGGAGATTTGAGATGGCATTATGTTGGTAGAGAGGATTTTTGTCGGGACGAGCATCCTTCCGTTGCTCGTTTTGAATTTTACAACAAGTTGATCAATCACTTGATCATTTATTATGTGGTGGGAAGTAAACCTCCACTCACTTGTGTTGAGTCTGGTGCTCGGATAGGTGGTGGGTCCGGACTTCTAACGAGCTCAAGCTCGGTTTCTAACTTGGGGTCTGTCCCCCATGCTATTCTTGCAGATATGGATCGTAGCGACGTAGGCTCTGATTCTCAAAAATGATCATTTGTCCTATGATGATCAAGTATACGACGTTGAGCCCGTTTCAGTCCGTTATGCGGAAGAAGCGACGACTTCTAGATCCTTATCTTCTCATCGTGAAGAACTTTTGGAGATACGGGAAGACGATGGTATAGAAGCAGTGGGTGGAAATGAGGACGAGACTTCGGTCTCTGAAAACATCCAGAGGGAAATCCGCCGTGCTGCATTACCAACATGTGCTCGTTCATTAGGTTTCACATGCTCTTGTGAGGACCAAAGTCTGGTCTTACCTCCTCCTTCTTCTTATCAATCCCATCTCGTGAACGATCTTTATGATAGATTTAAAATAAAAAGGGATGACTATCACATCTCTTACGTTCCCCAAGGGAGCGTCTCAATTGTTGAATTTATGCAAGATAAGGAGAGGGTGGCCTTTTATGTCGGTCAATTCGAGTTGGGAGTTAGACTTCCTATGGACCCGTTTATCAGTCATTTTTTGGGTGACACGCGCTCAGTCCCCCTTCAATTGGTAGCAAATACTATGAGAATAGTGAACAGTTTCCTGGTCTTTTGTCGTCATCTCGGGTACGAGCCGACGGTCAACGTTTTCAAGAAATTTTTCAGGATTTCTCGTACCAGAAATAGGTTTGGCAAACCACCTTATAGTACTTTGAGTGTGGGTGCTAATCCCAACGCTCCTCACCTTCTTCGTTCTTTTCCTAGCAAGATTAATACCTTTGCTAACCATATTTTGCTGGTTGAGAGTAGGAAGGGTTGGGAATTCCATAGCTCGAAGGGTGAGCTTACTAGTTTGTCTGGTTTATGGGAGCCTAATTATAATGATTCTCTTGATAAGGCTTTAAGAAATCTTGTCGTGCATACAAAGGACATGGATTGGGTCGTTAATTGGGATAAGCTAGAGAAGAATCCTCGCTATTTTGCCAAAGCCGGGCTACATGGATGCTCAGTCGAGGGAGTGGAATCTTTAGTATCTATTGATCCTGGTCGATGTTACCCGGACTGGGTAGTCCACGAAAATTGTTTGTTTGAACCAGATTGTTCAGTGTGCTTGAGCTCACAAGACCCTTATCGGTGTTTTGAACATTTTGGGCGTGAAGACTTGTCTCGCATCTCGTATGTTTGCTTGTGTTTTATATTCTTGTTCTAATCATTATGATTCTTTTTTGCAGTTATGAGTTCACACGGAGAGAAATTCATCGCAGAGGCTGCAGCCAAGAAGAAGAAGCCATAATTTCATCAGATCAAGAACATGAACTCCTCGACCTCCTCTGCCGTCGCGAAAGCTAGTACCCGGGTTCGTTAGGCCGAGCTTGAGAAGGGGAATCCTCCCTCAGTCCCTTTATTTCTACTGATGGGGAGCATGAGAGGAACGCAGGAGGGATCTCCAAAACCTCTATTGACAAAGGGACTGGTGAAACTTCCTCAATGCCTCCTCCCTTAGTCACCGAGAAGCCTGATGCGCCGCCGAGGGTTAGCTCGGATGTTTCTAACAAAAGGGGGCGCTCAGAGGACGCGGCTGATCATATTCCTATTTTTAAATGGGGCACGGCGATGGAGCATGTCGGCCACTCTGATATAGAAGGTGTCAAAAGCACCGAAGAAGTGGATGAGCTGGCCGATCGACTCGGAAATGTAACCTGCAGACACCCCGATCTCGCACCCCCTAAAACCAACCCTTGACCGGTCTAAACCCTAAAATGACCTAAAACCCTAGATAGGGCGGTTTAGGAATACTGACCGCCTTATCGCTACATCGGATGGAAAAACCAAGTCCAGATTTGTGATTAGGGCTCAAAACCGAGTAAATAGGCGTATCCTCCAAAAATCGAGCGTCGGGACCCCACGGCAAAGCCCGCAACCCTAAGAATGCCTTTTACCGAACATCCTTTGCATTTAAATTATATTTATTCTATTCCTTACTTATTAACATATTATAGATATACCATTGTGACCAGAAAATTATGAGGAAAAACTTTTGGGTTGTACCCGCGGACAACCGGGTCACCGAAACGCGCATGACGGAGCAGTTGCGAAGCGGGAACACGGAGCCAGAGAAAATATCAAGCCATGCATGCTAGACCATTCCAAGCTGGTGACACATGGCAGCAAAGGATGGGTGAGTCAGCATGGATGGTCCAATCACGGAGCGACAAGTGGTGAAACAAGAAAGGGCTGAAATTATACCTACCACCGTACGCCCCTCATGGAGCCATACAGCTACCCCTTCTGGGATGTCATCAGATTGTCTTCTCAATAATTCAAGACAAAATCATGCCTCCCCTCACCCTTTTTGCATAAATTACAGCCATCAACTCCACCCCTCTCTTCTACCCCTATAGTAGGGATATTTTGGTCACAAAATAATCACTCACCTCCCTCATATACTTCATTCTTGATCCAAGAAGATGGGGGTTCACAATACACACATTCCATCTTCCAAACTCTCTCAAGTGTTCATACTACATCCATAACCCCACCACATCTCCACCACTACACCGCCACATCTACCATCACTCAAACACTCCAAACAACTAACCTAAACTACTCAAACAACTCTCCAAACTCAAGCAAACAACACATTCCCAATCCAAACTTTCAATCCAGCTCAAAACTTCAAACAAATCTAAAAGCCTTCCCTTAGAAGTAAAGGAAGCACACCTCCCCATCCCAACCTAGGTAAGAAGGTAAAAGTCATATCTTGTAAGTTTTAAGTGTAAGAGATGCAAGTCTTTGTATGCCTAGTTTTGGGGTCTAGCCATTAGAATGGCTAGATCCCCATCTTCTTCATGTAATCCATGTTCTAGGTTGTAAATCTTCATGTAAATATGTTATGAATGATTAAACTTCTGATTCATGATGTATATATGAGTTTTATGTTCATTTCATCTAAGCTTTAAATGAAAGATCCAAGCATGGAAATAATGTTTCTCTCAAGTTGCTCACAATCTGTCCATTTTGCTTCTTTCATGATTATCCATGTTTTTGTTCATGTTTGTTGCCAAATGTAGGGCTGGCCATTTGTACCAAACTAAACCAACCAACCGAGTACCAACCAAACCAAAGGGTTTGGTATACCAAACTTCAGTATACCGAAAGTTTGGTACGGTACTACTGTACCGAGTATGCATTTTTGGTTGGTACACGGTACACAAATATGAGTTTGGTTGGTATACCGAGTACCGAGTATATTTTTATAAAAATAATTTTTATTATATATTTAATAGAAAATATATAAAATATTACTAAAGTCTAAAAATATAATTTAATCTTAGCCCCTAATAGTGTATATGTTCACCAGGTAACTTACTTTGGATCTGTACTGAAATGTATAAAATGTATATAGGAAAAACAGTCTATATTTATGTTTTGTACTTTTCTATAACTTAATGAAACGTCTTTTATGCAACTTATTAAGTTAATGTAGTGAAGTTGTTGGATTATCTTGATATAAACTTAGTAGTATAGTAATTTGTCTTCCACTTTTCCTTCTTGTGTTTGGAACAAATCTACAAAAAAATTCTTTGGTAGAGGTGTAGTACCAACCGTACCAACCGAGTACCAACCGTACCAAGAAGTTGGTATACCGAGTTTGACGGTTGGGTACTGGTACTCATTTTTGTGTACCAACTTCATCTTGGTTGGTACCGGTACAAGGAAAAAATAGCCGGTATACCTACCATGCCAACCCTAGCCAAATGGACACTTGATAATGTTAATAACATGTTGATGAATAAGTTCCCCAAGTTTAATGAGCCAATTCCAACTGTATATCATGTTTTCATGCTTGTTTTGGTGATATATGCAATCCATCCATATACTCTGTTCAACTCATGCTTATTCATGTCCTTTTTACTCCATCATAAATTCATTTATGGACTTAGCTCAAAACATAAAAATTGTTCCTTACATGTTTAAGATGATGAAGAGTTTCGTGGTCATATTCCATGTTTAGGCCATGATTTGGTAGAGATTTTCGTAGCTCATATGTGCTGTGCTACTTGCAGTATCTCTGACCAACATGTGTTTTCTTGTCCAAAACTCGATTTTCAAACTGAGGTCAAAACATAATTTTTTTTTCTCAACAAACTAAGTAAAATGCTCATGCTTTTTTTTTTTCTAGATTTGGACTAGGTTTGGACATGTATATTTCTCCATGAACAGCAGGTGGTCCAGAATTTGAACATTAACCCTTGGCATTAGACATTCATTTTATGGGATTTGTCTCCCATTTTTATTAATTAATTTGTACATAACTCCCTCTCCCTCTTTTGTTTTCTTAATTGTCTATGTGATTCAAAACTATTTTCGAAAACCAATCGGGAATCCACCACCACAACCGGTTCCCGGTTGTGACTTAAAATGAATCGACCTAGACTAGGAGATACCTTTGTATATAAACACACATTTTTCAAAGTTAAGGCATAAAAGGAATTTTCAAAAGGGCACTTATGTTGGGTTGTGGAGACAAAACCTAGAAGGAAAAGGAAATTAAATTTGAGTCATATAAGGATTTAATGGGATTCCTTGTTTGACTAGGTTGAAATTTAATTTTCCTTGGGATTCCTTGTTTAAGTGGAATTAGGAATTTAATTATTCCGGGTTTCCTACTTAGTTTAGGTTTTGGACGTGTTGCCTATATAAACCAAGTGATGGCCATAAACATTGTACACACACACTAGAGAAAAATAGCTAGAGAGAATGTGTGAGTCACAAAGAGAGCGAAGTGAGTGCTAGCCCTTGGGGGTGCCCTTAGAGGCATTCCATGGATGGGTTGAAGCTTGTCTAGGGTTTTATGTGTGATCAGAGTGTTTACATGGAGAGGTTGAGAGGCGTGCTCGGGAGAAAGATGACGCCCTAGTGGATAAGGAGAAGGAGCTCGCTTCTCATTTTTATGACCTTGCCTCTTCCAGGGTCAAATGCGCTGAGCTTGAACACATCCTCTCTGTGAAGGACAAGGAAGTTGAGACAGCCCAGATCGAGGTTGTATCTGCCCGTTCTCGGATCACCAATCTTAAAGATCAGGTGCGTTTGGCGGCCGGATGGATGTAGATACCCCGGAAAAACCCACTACTTGGCTAGAGCAGTGAATTATCCTAGGATGTCTAACTGATTTTAGATTGTAGAGTCGCCACCTATGTTTTTAAAGGAACATAAGAAAATCCTAGAAATAGCCTAAGTTATGTACAAAACCAGAGACTCAGGAAGAGAAGGGTTCGGGGGTTAGGTGACGGAGTGGGAAGTAATTAAACACCCACTCCACTCCGCTTCCGCGGGTCTTGCTACTATTGGTGTTCTAATGCTAAAAGTCCTTCAAATAATACGAGAAATGTGCTAACAATTGTGAGGGAAAGAAAAGGGAAATGAAAGATAAATTGTTTTATTATATTAATGCTTAAAGATTACATGTCAAACTATTATAACAATTACATTAATATGAAATGGGGAAATTAAAGTAGAGTTGGAATGTAGGGAGATAACCTTAATCAACTTTAATGTAATAAAGTGATTAGTCGGTCATGTCCCATTTGATGGGGATTGCATACATTGACTAAGACAAGTGAAATAAAAGAAGAAGAATTTAGTACCATTAGAAAGGAAGAACTTCAAACTTGACTTGAAAAGAGTTTGTATAGAGTTTTGTTGCTTGAATAGAATTCTTTGTCAAGAACTCTTGGAGAGAAATGTGTATAGTGTCTTTGTGAAGAAGTTTCAAGTCCTTTTCTAAGGTAGAAATGAGAGGTTTTTATAGGTAGAAAATATTGCTTTTCAACCAATAAGAAAATAAATAAATAATAAATAATAAAGAGAAAATCAAATAATAAATAAAAGAAATATTTTATTTTTAAGCAATGGCTAGAATAATGGGATTGGAGGTTACAAAACTAGGGGGGGTGAATGTGGAGGTAAAAAGATGTTTTTGTGATCATGAAAAATGAGGGAAATAAGGTTCAATCCGTTACTGCCATAATGGGAGGCGCGCGAGTCCGACTTTAGGGGCGAGACGCGCGCGCATCCCACAAGCAGTGCCGGAGGCGCCCGCGGGTGAAAAAGACAGAATGACGGAAATGACTCTAAAAGTTAACTCTGTTATGCAGTTTAGTCCAAAACTAACGGAATCAGTTAGGAACTTAACCGAAGTAACAGAAATTAACATAAACAAGTTAAATAAAAATACTAAATATGAAATCAGGGTGAGAGGTCCAAGGCGGGGTGTCTACAGAGCCCTCGGCGACGTGGATTGCAAAGCAAAACGCGTCGACGAAAGAAAGACAACCACCGAGGACATCGACAAAGAAAAAGAAAGAAAAGAAAGCAAAGACTCGATGAAAGCAGGAATTTAAAATTTCGAGAGATAGGGGTGCACTCCCTGTGTGAGCGGCTTTTGTTGATAGAGGAGGTGTGTCGAATCCGTTAGTGAATCCGCTTGATGAATCCGTTGGTGAATCCATTGAATGAGTCCGTTAGTGAACCTTTGTTGACGAATCCGTTAGTAAATCCGCTTGATGAATCCGTTAGTGAATCCCTTGGAGGAGTCCGTTGGTGAACCCTTATTGACGAATCCGTTTGATGAATCCGTTAGTGAATCCCTTGGATGAGTCCGTTGGTGAACCATTGTTGACGAATCCGTTGGTGAATCCGTTTGATGAATCCGTTGGTGAATACCTTGAATGAGTCCGTTAGTGAACCCTTGTTGACGAATCCGTTAGTGAATCCGTTGATGAATCTGTTGGTGAATCCCTTCAATGAGTCTGTTAGTGAACCCTTGTTGACGAATCCGTTAGTGAATCCGTTTGATGAATCCATTGGTGAATCCCTTGAATGAGTCCATTAGTGAACCCTATTGACGAATCCATTAGATAATCCGTTTGATGAACCCGTTAGTGAATCCATTGGTCGAATCCGTTTGTGAATCCGATGGCTGAGTCCGTTTGTGAACCCATTGCTGAATCCGTTTGTGAATCCATTTGTTGAATGCTTATACCTATTATATGTATGCTTTTGCAGATATATGTGCTTGTGTGAGATGTGAAATAGAAATTGAGAGAAAATTGTGATTGTGGTGTGATGTGATTTGGGAAGCAGCGATTGCTTGAGAGAGATTTTTCGAGAATGGAGAAATTGCTTTTGTGTGCTGTGTGATTTTTGAGGAAAGTATTAATGAATGATGTTCATACCTTCACTTACCATGGCCGCTTGATTCGGGATGGAGATGTTGTGGCTTTGATGAAGATGATGAACTGCTCTTGCTTTCGATGGAATGTTCTTGAGGTGACATTCTGAATGATGGGTTGGCCGTGCTAAAGGCTGCCTAGGTATCCCTTGAAGGGAATCAGACCAGCATAGTTCAAAGATGATGGATAACGTTGGGGAAGAAGCTAGGAGTAGAGAAAAACGAAACATATATTTTTTGCACAAGTAAGGAGACAAGAAAAAGAAAAAAATAAAAATCTTTTTGTCGTTTTTTTTTTTAGTTCGTGGGTGAACCAATTTAAGCATTGTGTGTTTGTAAAGCCAACCCAAGATCAAGTCATGTTCGATCGAAGTCCGGATTGCCTCGCTTGAATTCTGTTGTCGCTGTTGTGCCCAACGAAGATGGATGTCTAGCCCAAGAGATTTGTCGATTATGGGGCTTTAAAGACTTTCGATGCCGAGATAAGGGGTTGATGATTGTGAAGCCCCTAGAATACCCTTGATGCCAAACTTTGAGTGATTCGTGAAGCCCCAAGATAAATAAGCTCTTGAGCAATTCAAATGACTCGTGTTTTGTTGTTGATGTCAGCAAGCCCCAAGAGAAGATTATTGATACCAAGCTTCGAGAGATTTCTAAGCCCCAAATGTCATGTACTTGTTATTTGCGAGCTTCAAGATGGTGGAATGTAAAGACCTTTTGATGTAAAGCCCCAAAAATATCTCGGAGTCGGCTTGGTATTGTATTGAGAGCGGATGCACCGCATGGCAGAACTCTTGATGGTGATCTCCTTCTTAATCTTCATGGGGAGATGAATGGCCTCATCGTGGTCAGTACCCAACTAGCGGAAAGCTTACGTCGAAAGATGCAGTAATGTTTTATGGTGTCGTCGAGGTCGCAGATGATAATGTCTTGGTGTGATAAGGTCCCCAAATGGGTATGCTTGCTTGAGTCTTCTTGAGTTGAACTAAACACGGATCTTCGGATGCAACTAGTGCCTGAGGCGCAACAGCCACACTTTTTGCTTTTGATCTTGGATAAGGGGGTGCTG
Source organism: Campanula takesimana (assembly GCA_026119855.1). NCBI lineage: Eukaryota > Viridiplantae > Streptophyta > Magnoliopsida > Asterales > Campanulaceae > Campanula > Campanula takesimana. The sequence continues at coordinate 494,827 of JAOWBW010000916.1, forward strand.
AATTGCAGAAACATTGGGATTGGCCATGGCATTTCCCGCTATAACCCTGTTTTGATAGAGTTTAGCATATTAAATCTCTTTCCTTTTCTCTAAGAATTTCTTCATAACCTTGTCGTAAGTCACAACATAAGAATCATCAAATTCATTCATAACATCGGAGCCCTCCTTTCAAACCAGAAGACCTTTGACGTGAAGTACTAAGAGACCCTTGAAGCTTGATCACTTTCATGAAGCCATAAGACTACTCCCAAATTACATTGCTCGAGTACCATTGCCCAAAAGCTTGTTAATTTCGAAGCCCCAATATTGCCCTTTGCTTGGATTGTTGTAATGCCGTAGCCCAGAGGATTGTACATTGCGAAGCCCCTTGAGACTTTTGGTTCTAAAATAATTGAGGATGCCTCCAACGTTGCATATGGCTTTGCTAGGGCCATTATTGGGAGGTGAAGTGAATTGGTTCTTGCCAAATAAGACTTTTAAACTTGAGTGTAGCCCCTAGAGTGCCACCATTGATTATAAGTGGAGCAAGAAAGGCCCATCCTTGATTGGAGGAACAGGCACGAGCACACATGACATGAAGGCTTTTCGACGTTCCTCTTGAGAGACTTTGAGGGTAGTCTCACACATCTTTCTTGAGCATAGCCCCTAGGGCTCATTAAATGTTGAGAGTAGAAAAAGAATCCCTCGTTCTTGAGTCACATAGCCCCTAAGGTGTCATCATTTGTAAAGTAAAGCAAGAGACTCGTCCTCGTGTGGGGAACAATCATAAGAGGACATGGCAAGAGCTATTCCATTTATCGGGAAGCCTTCGGCATACTGTAAGGGCACATTCTTGGAGAAGCTTGAAAACTGAGTCACACGTTGTTGCCATTTGCTGCCCAAACCAATTGACTCACTTGGGACCATTTGTGAAACTTCGTACCCCTCAATGATGGGCTCGTTCTCGGATGGATCTTGGTTACCATGGGGCTTTTTTCTTATGAACCCAATACTGCACATTGTTGGAGAAAACTCTTATTTAATAACCCCAAACAACCTTTGATCGTGCCATGTGTTGTCAAACTTTTTGCAATTCCCAAAGTTGACTTGGTGGGGAACTGGCTTGCTGAGGAGACTCAATGTAGAACTTGTGCAGTTGTCTCCTTTAGAGGCCGGGGATCTCCATTTCTCTATCCTTTCTCTCTCTCACTCTCTCATTTTTTTTATGACACACCCTGTTTTTTGCCTAGACCGCTCTTTCGGGTTTTCAATCTAGCGGGCATTTCTTTTGCGTCTTCATTTTTACTTGATTAATGAGGAAGTGTGCATTGACTCTAGCTGAGGATGAGAGACATGTGATTTTGCGGTGGAGACCTTTTTGTCACTAATGATGAGTGACATTGACTTAACTAGGGAAGTAGCCCCTAGTATTGACATGTATTTTTATTTATTGAGTGACTTACGAAGGCAAGTAAGTCATTAAGAGAGAAGAGAAGGAAAGCCCCAATTTGATTGCAAGAAACTGGGAGTATTGGTGAAAGATAAGAAGCCCCTAGACTCGATAAGGAACGCAAAGCGATTCTAATTCTAAGAAAGTTGTTCAATCTTGAGGTGATTAATTCATTGACAAATGACTCGTACAACGATATATTGACAAGTTTGAGATTAAGTCCAATCACCATAACGCACTAGGGCTGAACATATCTTCTTTCTTGCATGAGACCGGACCCACAGGTTGCCTACGTTCCTCCAGTGTAGAGGCTCAGGTCACCGTAGTTCTTGTGAATAATCCATTCTTCGTGATGGTTGTTTCGTCCTTCGTTGGTGGAGGAATGATGTTGTTGTGAACTTCTTTGAACGAGGGGGATTTTAGTTTTTTGCTCTAACTTTTGCCTAGGTTGTTTTGAAGAGTCAACCTAGCGAGCTTTTTTTTTTTCCCTTTGAAAACTTTGCTTGATGTTGCTCCACCTTGTTTTGCTTCTTGGATTTGTCGTTGATGTTTTAACCTTCTTCACGATGTTTAGCCCCTAGGCGTTCAAGTGATGGCCTTCGTTCTAAAACTTGTTAAGACATCTTTTCATCATTTTGCCAAGAATTAAATTGAACAACTTAGAATAGTGTATGAGGACAAGAACGACTTTTATTTGAAGAGACTGACTCAAACTTTAATTGGAAAGAAGAAAACTTAATGCACACATTAGAGGACTTTTGACTCTTTTTTTTAAAAAAAAAATCCTATTGCTAGGTAGAGAAAGAGAAACAGAGATTGCTGTCGTCGTCCCCCATGTCGTTGTATTCCTCATTGTCGTTGTAGTCTTCCATGTCACTACATTCTTCCATGTCGTTGTTCGGATTGCTCGGGAACCCTTCGTCGTTGAAGCTTGTCTCATAGGAGGACTCGGCCACTTCTCGGAGCAAATTGTCAACTCTAATTCCCGGATCATACATGCTTGCAAAGTCCAGATAAAAGGCCCCACTAAGATGAGTTCGGTGGTCCAAATTCAAACATTTTAAGAAGATGTCCATTTGTTCCTTCATTGAGGGCCTATCCACAATCTCGGCTAACTTGTCATTCCAACGGCGAGAAAAGTCCCCAAATAATTCATTGCCCTCTTGCATGGTGTTCTCCAATTCTTTCTTCGTGGGACGGTGCATGTAATTGCCTTCATATTGTGACTTAGAGGCAAGCATAGCGACATCCCAATTGAGGCGGGTGGAAACCGGGAGACCCATATACCAATCTTTTGTGACCCCATCAAGAGTGAATGGGAAGAATTGTGCCATTATTTGAGGAGACACTTTCTTCGGTAGCATGGCCCAAATGTAGGAGTCGATGTGAGCATCGGGACAATAGTTGCCCTTGAACTTGCCAATATCGAGCTTCTTGAATTTCTCGGGAAGGGCCACCATAGTGCTCATGAGAAGAGAAGCTTGATGGAGATCGGAGCTTGGGCCTTTGTTCAAATTTAGCCCACTAAAACGTTGGTCAATGTATGCCATGAGAGTGTTGACCAAATTGTTATCAATGCTTTGGACCATTTTTCCTTCATTTGTGAGCTCCTTTAATTGGTTCTTGAGCTTAGCAATTTCTTTCTTATGGGCCATTCTCTCATTCTTGAGACGGGCTTGCCACAAATCTGTTGGGTTTCGATGTAACATGCGCAGCGGAATTTAGCATTTAAATTTTTGAAACCCAAAGCCCATAGATCCGTTCATATGATTAAATCGAATACAACAATATGAATAGAGGAGAAACTAACCCTTGATGACTTTGAATTCTAGCTTTGATCTTGGTGGAGATTTGAAGCTTGATCACGAAGAAAGTAGGAACACGAACTTTGAAGATGATGAGCTTCACCCTCTAGCGGTATCCACATCACGAACGAATATCAAAGAGCTTCACCCTCTAGCGGTATCCGCCTGAATTAATCTCGCCAGGAACCAAAGTCTTTTGCCCGCTAGGGCACCTGCCTGGTCTATACCAGGCGCCCGCTTGGTTGCTCCGCCAGTTTGACCTCCTCTTTGTTCCTTAGAAGATCTCTACTCCAACAATCTCCCACCTAGAGATCAACCGCATATACAAACCCCGTATCCGTCTTCAACTCATCATTAGTGTCGTCCTAGTGCTCACCTCGATCATGGTAGTGCCTTCCTCCTCTCCTATTCTCCAAGCCCCATTGAAGCTATATATAGCTTCAATTTATCAAGGTTTACCACCTTGGTTAACATGTCAGCCGGGTTCTCTGATCCCAATATCTTCTCCAGCCTTAAGATCTTCCTTTCCAAGAGGTGCCTGATGTAGTGAAACCTAAGCTCAATGTGCTTCGTCCTAGAATGAAACGCCGGATTCCTAGCCAAATAAATTACACTTTGACTGTCACTGTAGAGAGCATTACCACTTCGCGTCTTCCCAAGTTCACCCAATAAGTTCTGCAACTATACCATCTCTTTGCTTGCCTCTGCCACTGCCACATATTCTGCTTCCGCAGTCGACTGAGCCACGATCTTCTGCAATTTAGAAGCTCAGGAGATTACCATACCACCCAATGTGAAAACATAACCCGTAGTACTTCTCCTATTATCTATATCGCTTGATGCCAAATCCGCATCAACATAACCCGCTAACAAGACCTCCTTGCTTGAGAAACATAGAGCCTTCCTAGCAGTACCCTTTAAGTAACACAGGATCCATTTGACTGCTTCCCAATGTTGCTTCCCTGGATTGCCCATGTACCGGCTGACTACTCCCACCGCATGTGCAATGTCCGGCCTTGTACACACCATTTCATACAATAGACTCCCCACTGCCGAAGCATATGGAGTCCTCTCCATCTTGTCATGCTCCTCCTTTTCCTTAGGTGAGTCCTTCTTGGATAGCTTGAAGTGCATACCCAATGGTGTCCCTATTGGCTTCGCCTCTTCCATGCAAAATCTCGCCAATACTTTCTCAACGTATTCTGCTTGTGAAAGAACCAATTTATCCGACTCCCTATTCCGGTCAATCTGCATGCCCAAGATTTTTCTGGCCTCCCCAAAATCCTTCATCTCGAACCGTTCTGACAACTGAGCCTTTAATCTGTTTACCTCTCTACTGCTAGAGCCCGTTATTAGCATGTCATCCACATATAACAGCAAGATTATGTATCCGTTGTCCGTGTTCTTGAAGTAGCAACAGTGATCCGCCTCACATCTGATAAAATTAATATCGTGCATGAATCTATCGAACTTTCTGTACCACTGCCTAGGAGCTTGTTTAAGGCCATACAAGCTCTTAGTCAACCTGCAAACCAGTTCCTCGCTACCCTTAGACAAGTAACCCTCTGGTTGTATCATGTAAATTTCTTCCTCCAAATCCCCATGAAGAAAGGCCGTCTTTACATCCATCTGTTCCAGCAGAAAATTATCTGTCACTACTATACCCAGAACCATTCTGATAGTGGTCATCTTCACAACAGGAGTGAATACCTCAGTGTAGTCAATACCGTATTTCTACTGAAACCCTTTTACAACCAACCTTGCCTTGTAACATTTACTACCGTTTGCTTCCTCCTTGATTCTGTAAACCCACTTGTTATGCAATGCCTTCGTCCCTTTTGGTAGTTTAATCAACTCCCAAGTTTTGTTGGCCTTTAATGAGTCCATCTCATCATCCATCGCAGCTTTCCACTTGTTATAAAGTGCACTACGAACAGCCTCCGCATAACATTTCGGCTCACCACTATCTGTCAACAACAAATAGTAATTTGAAGGAGTATACCTGTCAGGTGATCCACGCAATCTACTGGATCTACGCATTGGAATATCCGGTTCTGGAGTATGTGGTTCATCTTCAGTGACCCCCTGATCTTGGTCATCATGAACTGTCCTACTCCCACCCGAGTTTGGAATATCCACCTCAACAAATTCTGGTTCTGAACTAACCCCTTCAGATGCCCCCTTTCTGTCCTTGTACAATACCTGTTCATTGAATACAACATCTCGACTACGAATAACCCTATGATTTTGGTCACCCCAAAACTTATACCCGAAGTCATCCCCGCCATAACCAATGAACGTACATTTTACAGATTTAGCATCTAATTTAGTTCTATCAACAGAGTCTATATAAACATATGAAACGCAGCCAAATATGCGAAGAAAGGACAGATTTACCTGCTTGCCACTCCATGCTTCCTCTGGAATTTCATTCCCCAATGATACCGATGGTCCCCGATTGGTCAAGAAAGCTGTCGTGTCAACTGCATCTGCCCAGAACGTCTTTGGAAGTCCACACTTCAACCTAATACTTCTAGCCCGCTCGTTCAATGTCCTATTCATCCTCTCCGCAACCCCATTATGTTGTGGTGTGCCCTTTGGAGTCTTCTCCATGCGAATGCCATTGGCTGCACAATATTCCTTGAACTCCCCGAGCTCATACTCCCCACCATTATCTGATCTCAAGCATTTAATCTTAAGACCCGTCTGATTCTCCACCAAATCCTTCCATTTTTTAAACACCTCGAATGCCTCATCTTTGTGTTTCAAGAAATAAACCCAGACTTTCCTTGTCGAATAATCAATAAACGACATGTAATAAGACCCACCACCCAGAGAAGTTACCAGGGCCAGCCCCCACAAATCCGTGCGAACCGGTTCCAACTTTGCTTCCCTCAAAGTCCTACCCATCCTCGAGAAATCACTCCTCGCCTGTTTTCCAAACACACAATCTTCGCAGATCCCCACGTCGACTGTCTTCAAACCCGGTAGTCTTCCCTTTGATCAAAGTACCTTCATCCCCTTCTCACTCATGTGACCCAATCGACAGTTCTACAAGTCCGTATCACCTTTGGATGACGCCACCGCGATACTATCCTTGGTGATATTCACCAAATACAATGTCCCTTCTTTATTACCCCGAGCGATCTCAGAATCCTCCTTGGTAATAACCCAGTTCTTGCAGCCAAAAGTTACCTTGTAACCTTCTTCATCCAACTGCCCAACTGATAGCAGGTTCTTTTTCAAACCCGGAATGTGTCTGACCCCATGTAGTGTAGGACCTTCCCGTCCGATGCTCCTATTATGACATCCCCCTTCCTCTTGATTTCCAAAGGCTCACCATCCGCCAGATAGACCTTACCAAAATCACCAGAAGTATAATTTTCCATCTCCTTTGCATGCCCACATGAGTGGAATGATGCCCCCGAATCCAGCACCCATGATTCTAGCGCACTACTAACACTTAGAACCAGTACATTATCACCTTCGACTGCCACATTCACTGATTTATCCCCTCGCATGGGACAATCCTTCTTGTAGTGTCCTAACTCCTTATAATGATAGCATTGAACTGATCCTTTCGTGACCCTTGGTTTGTCACTGATCTCCATGGCCTTGCCCTTACCACCCACTATGTTTTCCCTTGATTCAGTTCTCCCTTTATTGCTAGTACCCGGCCTTCCCCTGGTAGTAGTAGCTAAGGCCGATCCCGAAGTAGACGATGTTCCCAATTTCATCAAACGATTTTCCTCGCCCAACAGAAAGTCTTTAACATCATCATACTTCAATTTTTTCTTACCCGCTAAAGCATTGATCCCTGTCACTGTTCCGCTCCAACTTCCTGGTAAAGACGCTAGCAACAAACACGTATGAACCTCATCTTCAAACGTAATATCCAATGCAGTCAATGAGTCTATAACATCCATAAACTCATCGATGTGTTTAGCTAAGGATCCTCCCTCTTGCATCTTGACACTACCCATCTTGCGTATCAAATCAACCTTGTTTGTAGCAGATGGAGATTCAAATATCTCAGTAAGATAATCCAATAGCTCTTTTGTGGTTTTTGCCTTCTTGGTAGTCTTCGCGATCCACTTTGACAAAGTAGATCTAACCACCCCTAGGGCTTTCCGATCCATGAGATCCCAATCTTCCTGATTTTCTCCTTCCGGCTTGACTCCCTTTAGAGGCTTATAGAGATCTTTGTTGTACAAGAGATCCTCTATTTGCATCCTTCAAAACCCATAGTCAGACCCATCGAATTTCTCCACCGCTTGTTTATCCTTGCCCATTCTTGATTGCTGGAACAAACCATAATCGCCCTATAACCCGGAACGATAAAACAGAGCTCTAGATACTAGTTGTTGTGGAATTGACCCTCCAACACCCAAGAAATATCCCAAGAACAATATGGCACCACAAACAAGCACAAGAAATAAAGCACAAGAAAAGACACAGAAATTGTTTACCTAGTTCGTCAATATGTTTGACTACGTCTGGGGGCACTACCAAGCCAGGATCTTGCACTATAATATGTTTGTATCAAGTTACAATGAGTTATAGGGCGGAACTTTATTTATATAGCAAACCTAGAATGAGACCTAAACCTAAATATAAGAGAAAACCCGTCAAAACTGCAATTCCCCGAATTCACATCGGGGCACCGAGCGCCTGCTTGGGTTATCCCAAGCGCCCGCCTGAATTAATATTTCCAGGAACCAAAGTCTTCTGCCCGCTAGGGCACCTGCCTGGTCTATACCAGGCGGCCGCTTGGTTGCTCCGCCAGTTTGACCTCCTCTTTGTTCCTTAGAAGATCTCTACTCCAACATGAATGTGGAGGTAAAAAGATGTTTTTGTGATCAAGAAAAATGAGGGAAATAAGGTGCAATCCGTTACTGCCATAGTGGGAGGCGCGCGAGTCCGGCTTTAGGGGCAAGACGTGCGCGCATCCCACAAGCAGTCCCGGAGGCACCCGCGGGTGGAAAAGACAGAATGACGGAAATGACTCTAAAAGTTAACTCTGTTATGCAGTTTAGTCCAAAACTAACGGAATCAGTTAGGAACTTAACCGAAGTAACAGAAATTAACAAAAACAAGTTAAATAAAAATACTATGTATGCAATCGGGGTGAGAGGTCCAAGGCGGGGTGTCTAAAATGGACCGTGGAAGTTCAAGGTCATCTTTAACGGGCTGAGGAGGGGATAATGAAGCTTAAGGCTGAATTGGAAGCAGCTAAGAAATCCCCCATGGATGAGGTTTCAGTCATAGCTCGCTATGAGAAGAGCGAGGACTATGAAACCAAGGTATTGAAGAAGGTCATGCCTTACTTCGAGACCGATCATAGGCACGGGATTAGGGATGCCTACGGCCACGGTTACTTGCCCAATGATCCAGAGGTTCTTGCTGACCTTATCGAGCTACCCCAGTTCAACAAACAAGTAAGGGCTGCCCATGTCATGATCCCTTTCAATGAGGAAGAGTTGGGTTAGCTCGATGAAGAAGACGAAGAGGATGGTTTACCAATTTGGGTGAGGGTGGAGCTTTTGCCAGTGAATGTTGATACCGTTCTTGCCCGTCGGGCCTTAGAGCGAGTTGAAGCCGCCAAGGATGTGGAGAATGAGGTTGGGGATGTTGCAGAGGAGGAAGCCGTTATGCCAGAGGAATCTGAGGCAGTGTTGTAGATTAGTTTTTCTTTTTCTTTTTGTAAGAAACCAAGGTCGGCTATTGACCTCGTTTAGCAATATAACGTTCCTTGATAGATGTTTGTGTTAATGACGTTGACCATTGCTTCACAATTTAAATTTCTTGTTTTCAAAGATTGTTCAAGACAAACTTTAACTCGTTCAGGGTGAGATCGAGGGTTGCTTGCTTAAGATAAGAAGTAGCTCATATAAGACGAGGTAAAATGATTGCTTGTTAAAGACAAGACTTAGCTCGTTCAAGAAGAGGTAAAAGATTGGTTGTTCAAGACAAGACTTAGCTCGTTCAGATGAGGTAAATGATTGCTTGTTCAAGACAAGACTTAGCTCGTTCAAGACGAGGTAAAAGATTGCTTGTTCAAGAGAAGACATAGCTCGTTCAAGACGAGGTAAAAGATTTCTTGTTCAAGAAAAGACTTAGCTCGTTCAAGAAGAGGTAGAAGGACTATATGAATAATATTGTAATCGATATTATAAAACAGCATGCACGATACTATTAGTGTCCGAAAAGGACTATCCTCGAATAGTTCATTAAATAAACTGAGTGCCAGAAAGTGGCCACCCTGTACAAACTGAAAGAAAGCTTTCAAGTGCTCGAAAAGAGCTACCCTTGGTAAATACTAACTATCTATGAAATGAGGAAATCTAATGATAGTATTTGCGGAGGTTGTTTGAGTTCCATAGATTCTTGAGGTGATGCCCTTCAGGAGTCCTCAACATGTATGTTCCGTCACAGACAATCTTTACTACTACGAAAGGGCCTTCCCAGTTCAGGGAGAGTTTGTTATAATGAGCTTTCCTACTCGTTGCCTCAATTTTCCTGAGAACCCAATCTCCAACCTAGAAGATTCGTTTCCTCACCTTCTTGTCATGATAGCTCTTAGTCTACTGTTTGTAATTGGCAGATCTGAGATGAGCATCCAACCTTCTTTCATCAATCAAATCCAAATCAATCCTTCCCCTCTCTTCATTCAGTTCTTCATTAAAGAAGGTTACTCGGGCTGTGGGGAATGGCTAACTCAGCGGGAGCCATCGCCTCAGAGCCGTAGGTCAGTGCAAAAGGAGTTTCTCCCTTTGGCCCCCGAGAGGTAGTTCGGACGGCCCATAGAGCCAGAGGGATCTCGTAGACCCATCTTCCTGCTCTTCTGGTCAAATTCATATGCAACGCATGCATCACCAACTTGTTGTCCGCCTCTGCTTGGCTATTACCTTGAGGATAAGATACCGATGACTTATTATATTTGACTCCTAAACGAGCATACTCCGCTATGAAGGATTCAGAGAATTGCAGTCCTCAGTCCGATACGATGTGTTTTGGTACTCCAAACATGCACCAGATCTGGCTATGAACAAAATTTAGGGTATTCTCCTTGATAATTTTAGCCAATGATTTATCTTCTATCCACTTAGTAAAGTAGTGTACGACCACCACGGCATACTTAAGTTTCCTACAGGCTAATGGGAATGGTCCTATCAGGTTGACTCCCCACATATGAAAAGGCCAGCATGCCACAACTGGGGTTTGCTCAGTGGCCGGCACTCTAGGTATGTCGGTGAACCTTTGACACTTGTCACATTTCTTGAAATAATCTAGCGCCTCGCTTCTTATGGTCGACCAATAGTAACCTATAGTGATAATTTTCTCAGCCAAGGTCCTTGCTCCGGGGTGACCACCACATACCCCCTCATGTACTTCCTCTAATAGGCTTTGAGTTTGCTAGGGATGCACACATCTCAAAAGGGGTTTGACAAAAGACCTCCTATACATATTTCCCTCCAAAATAATGAAACGAGCTACTTTCTTCTTGATTGTTATTTCTTTTTCGGTACCAATAAGAAGCTCTTCTCGTTCAATGAAGTTCTTGAAATCATCAATCCAATTTTCAATAGGAGCGTCTATTTCCATGATCTGAGCTCGTTCTATGGCTGGTCGGTCCAAAAATTCCACCCATTTAAGCTGATCTATCTCACCTGTCTCTATTGTGGCCAGCTTTGAAAGCAGGCCAGCTCGCGCATTGTCTTTCCTACCGACCTGAATAATCTTCCAATAATTAAATTCATGCACAAGCTCTTTGACAAGGTCTGTTAGGCCCAATTGGTAGGAAAATAGGCTAGAGGGGGGGGGTGAATAGCCTAATTAAAACTTTTCCAAAGAAACACTTTATAAATGCAAAGTCACTAATCAGTTTGCAAACTATTATCACTAAGCGCATCGGAGAAGATATGACTAAGTTTAACTCACACAAAATCAGTTATGAAAAGGTTTTGAGAGCTTGGTTTAACACAAAGTGATTTCACAAAGTTCAATACAGTTTCAAGAGATTGGTCAAATGAAATAACAATGAATCATTATGATAACGAGTTGCCGGTGATAAGTTTCCAAACCGGCAAGATCAAAACAGGAATAAAGTAAACACGAAGGGGATACAGGTATTTGGAGAGGTTCACATTGTAAATACTGCTACGTCCTCTACCAAGTTTGGTCAGAACATAGATTTGGGTTAAGGGTACTATTAGATATCTCTAGTCTATTACAAGCACGGCTTTCCCGGTTACAAAGACCTAAACTCTAAAGATCACTAATGGATCGTGATACAAATCTGACCAAGTGTATTTGAGTGGCAGGTCTATAAGAACTTATCTCACTCAGGTGGGTGTGTGAAAAACTCAAACAACGTATTCCTTAAAATAATCTAGTTCTGGAATACTGACATTGTTGATGAGTTTGTACACAAGTGTATGTCCTATTAAATGTCTAATAAATTCTGGGACAAGGAATGTTTGAGCTTCAATGAATGCTTCAAAAAATTCTATTCTCTTCAATGCACTACTTTCACCAACCTTCTTCAATGCTCTGAGTCCTCTATTTATATGAGGAGTTAATGACTTGAGTCTTATGGAAGAAGACTTGAGTGCTTTATGCGAATTGATATTTTGTCGCCTCATTATGACCGCGCGTTGTGATTTTGATGAGTGAATTCGCGGGCGAATTCTTTTTAAGGAGGGTAGATTGTAACGACCCGAAAACACGCCTCTATTTTTTTTAAGTGATAATTATTTATTATTATGGTTTATTTATTCATTTAAGTTATTTATTTATTTAAATGATATTGTGTGCATTTTGTGGGTTAATGTTTTATGACTAGCATTTAATTTGTTATTTGTGCTAGTGTAGAATAGTTGGGTCTTAATTGTTAGTGGGGAGTATAAGAATTTGTGAGTAGTAGGGGAGGGGCCCTAAGTGTAACTTGTTAAAAAACCATCTTACTTACTCTCTCATCCTCCCTCCCTCACCTCCCCCACTCTCATTTCCCTGCACCCTCCATCTCTCTCTCTCTTCCATTGCCAAAGAAAGGTAAGTTTCTCCCTCTCTCCTTCTCTCTTCTTTTTAGTCCTCTTCCTCTCATTGTTTCTCATTTCTCATAAAATGAAACTTGATTAGATCGTCGATAGGATCGTAGAGAGCAAAGAAAATTCGGATTCCGTCAACTTTCATAAAATCCGGGTAAGTTGCTTTTCCCCCATTTATGTTAAAAATGCTCATCTTTAACTCTATTGATGTTCTTGTTGATATCTATGTCATTTTGGTTGAGTTTAGAAATTAGTTGGAATTTATTTGGATTTTTGGTTAAAAGTTGTGATAATATGAATGTTTAGATTAAATCTTGATTTGTGTGGTTAAATGTTGTTATTTAGGTCTCCTAGAGGTTTATATGTTGTTTTAGTACATTGTTAAGAGTATTGGAAGTGTTGATTTTGGGTGTATATGTATTAGCAAGATTTTGGATTTGATTTTGGGTATGAATGTGTTAAACCCAACTTATTTCTACCCAGCCCGACGACCGGGCGCCCGCCCAGGTGAAGCCACGCGCCCGCCCGTCTACCCTTTTTCCTTGGGCCAACCTTCTGGCGAAATGAGCGCCCGCCCGCCCCTTGGCGAGCGCCCGCCCGCCCCCTTTTTCTGGAAATCATATTTGTGTTTGTTTAACACTAGGTTGTATTTTTTGTTTGGGTTTTAGAGGCACATGAATTGAGTTTTCTTGTCTTTAAATGTTAGGATAGAAGTATATATAGGTACTCCTAAGATTTAGAACGAAAGGAGTGAATTTCGGAGCTAAAACAGGGATTTTTCATAATGTCCGGCCGAACACTTTATAAAAATTGTCCGTTTTACGTTCAATCTTCCGGAGACCATAACTTCTTCGTCCGGACTCCGTTTTGGACGTGTAAACTATCGTTGGAAAGCTCCTTTCGAGTACTACGCAATGGTTCTATTGTATGGATGGGTACAGATCATAATGGTTGTCTTATTGTTGAGGTTTAAGATCAAGGTGTAGTCTCGGTCTAGGTTCCGTAGTACTATTCTAGTTGACTTAGTTGGGCACTGTGGAACACTTTAGTAATTAAAATTGGTTCCTTTGTGAACAATGGTGTTATGTAATTTGATCAAGTATTGTTTGGGAATGTTTGGGCATCGTATGATGTGTTCGTGATTGTTCCAATCGAATTGATTTTCGAGTAAGACTTGGTCTAGGTTTTAGGCGATGTCCTATAGTACCTAGAGGGTCGTTATTGAACACCAAAGTGTAGGGTTTAGTCCGGTCGTGATCATGTTCTAATAAGAGTAACCTTGGATTCGTTTGGGGTGTTTAGAATTGGTTCGTTATGGACGGAAGTAAAGCGTGAATTGGCAATTGGGTACTTACGGTTTGATTAACCTTATGGTGTATTCATTCCGATTTCCTACTTTGGAATTCCAGGTGTGATGAGATGGTTGAGTTCATAGTCCTAGTATATCTTTATGAGTAAATGTTTAGGGTCATTTTGGTAATAGCCATTGTGCCATTTGTGAGCGACCGTTTGGGTTGTGCTCTTTATGATTAACTTGTGGGTATCATGCTTAGGATGTATTTGGTACGTGCCTTATCTTGGAATCATTATGTTTTAATGGTCAATGTTGTTGGGCTCTTTTATGAGAAACTCCTTGTGTTTATTGTTGTTGAACTCTTCTTGAGTAATCGTTGCATCTTTTATGGTGATTAATTGGTATGGTTCCCTACTTTGGAACTGTAGATACCCCGGGGAACCACGGCTTGGCTAGAGCGGTGAATTATCCTAGGATGTCTAACTTGTTTTTAGAGTCGCCACCTATGTTTTGAGGAACATAAGAAAAACCTATAGATTGTAGCCTAAGTTTAATTACGAAAACAGAGATTCTTTGTTTTGAGGTTCGGGGGTTAGATTACGAGATGGGAAGTACCGAAACACCCATCTCGCCCAACTAAAGTTGGTCTTGCTTGATCAAAATCTACATGAATGAAAATGTTCTTCTTCTTCTTCTTTAAGTCATGAAAAGGGGGGATTTAAAATAGGATTTGGAATGTAGGAGATAACTCCTTAACCAACCTCAATGAGATGAGGTGATCATTAGAGTCATGTCCCAAAATGATTTGGGTGATTGCACATTTGATTAAAGTAAAAAGAGAGAGAGGAGATGAAGTAGAAAAGAAAGGAAAGATGGACTTTTACCTACAATTTGAAGAACTTCAAATGTTGCTTAATGAGATCATTGGAGAACCTTTAGAAAGTGATTTTTGTCTAGTTTTCGATCTTTTTGATTGGGTTTTTCTGATGATTTTTTTGATGATTTTTCGATCCTTCAAAATGGAGGAAAATAGAGGTTTTTATAGGTGAAAGAGGGGTGTTTTTGGTGCCAAAACTCAGTCACCAAGAAATCCTTCCCGGGCAAAATCCTGTAAATTGAGCAAGGGAGGGAATCCTGTCCAGAAATCTGTAACTGACGCCCAGAGGCGCGCGCTTCCTGCTTTGGGGCGGGAGGCGCGCGCGCGCCTCCTTCCTCCTGTCGGAGGCGCGCGACTCAAAGAAGGCAATTTTGACAGAATGGACTAGAAAGTCAGCCCTGTCATTCAGTTTAGTCCCTGGACTTAACGAAGTCAGTCAGGAACTTAACGGAAGTGACAGAAACTAACGAGAAACACTTAAAATGGGGAGAAACACAAAATCAAATGTGCAATCGGGGTGAGCGGTCCAAGGCGGGGTGTCTACAGAGCCCCTCGGCGACGTGGACTGCAAAGCAAAATGCGTCGACGAAAGTTAAAAACACCCGCCGAGGACATCACCAAGAAAAAGCAAAGACTCGATGAAAGCAGGAATTTGAAATTGCGAGAGATAGTGGTGCGCTCCCTGTGTGAGCGGCTTTTGTTGATAGAGGGGGTAGCATGATCCGTTAGGTGAACCTGCCGGCTGAATGTTTTGAATGAGGCCGTTAGTGAACCGGTTTGATGAATCCGTTAGTGAATCCCTTGGATGAGTCCGTTGGTGAACCCTTGTTGACGAATCCGTTAGTGAATCCCTTGGATGAGTCCGTTGGTGAACCCTTGTTGACGAATCCGTTAGTGAATCCGTTTGATGAATCCGTTAGTGAATCCCTTGGATGAGTCCGTTGGTGAACCCTTGTTGACGAATCCGTTAGTGAATCCGTTAGTGAATCCATTGGATGAGTCCGTTGGTGAACCCTTGTTGACGAATCCGTTAGTGAATCAGTTTGATGAATCCGTTAGTGAATCCCTTGGATGAGTCCGTTGGTGAACCCTTGTTGACGAATCCATTAGTGAATCCGTTTGATGAATCCGTTAGTGAATCCCTTGGATGAGTCCGTTGGTGAACCCTTGTTGACGAATCCGTTAGTGAATCCGTTTGATGAATCTGTTAGTGAATCCCTTGGATGAGTCCGTTGGTGAACCCTTGTTGACGAATCCGTTAGTGAATCCGTTTGATGAATCCGTTAGTGAATCCCTTGGATGAGTCCGTTGGTAAACCCTTGTTGACGAATCCATTATGAATCCGTTTGATGAATCCGTTAGTGAATCCCTTGGATGAGTTCGTTGGTGAACCCTTGTTGACGAATCCGTTAGTGAATCCGTTTGATGAATCCGTTACTGAATCCCTTGGATGACTCCGTTGGTGAACCCTTGTTGACGAATCCGTTAGTGAATCCGTTTGATAAATCCGTTAGTGAATCCCTTGGATGAGTCCGTTGGTGAACCCTTGTTGACAAATCCGTTAGTGAATTTGTTTGATGAATCCGTTAGTGAATCCCTTGGATGAGTCCGTTGGTGAACCCTTGTTGACGAATCCGTTAGTGAATCCGTTTGATGAATCCGTTAGTGAATCCCTTGGACGAGTCCGTTGGTGGACCCTTGTTGACGAATCCGTTAGTGAATCCGTTTGATGAAATATTGCTTTGAAGTCTCGTGCCATTTGGAGTCACACTTGACTTTTTGAATTGTGGGGTACGGGCACAGTTGACCGCGACCAGAAAGATGTTCCTGCTGGGGATGAAATGTTGAGATTGACTCTTGAGGGGGGTGTGGCACCCGTGACAGAACTTAGGGAGTTCGTAATTTTGAAGAGGACAACCTACTTTTGAGTGGGAGTTTCTATCCTACTTTCGATTTTTGACATGCCTTAAGGGCGGACCAGAAAAAGGTGTGCCCAACTGGGTGTCCGAGGATCGGGACAGTGTCTTGATTTAGGTTGGAGATCTCTGACAAGGCCCTTTTCTTGAAGCGATTTAGACCTGGGAGGCGCGCGCCTTCCTATGTAGGCTTGGGACGCGCGCGCACTTCAGACTGCTGGCGGGTGGCGCGCGCTTCTGGACTGCTGAATTACAGCCCCTTTCTTTTCTAATCAGAATGTTCCAACAGCTATAAATTTGAACCATTTTTCGACCAGAATGGCCACACAGCATTCTTTTGCAAACACTTTCTCCACAAAATTCTTGTCATAATGGTTCCAATGACTTTCTCCTTTGAAGTTAAGGTTTCCGTCCCCGAGGGTGACAAGTCCGTTCCAATGGTGAACGCCTTTCCAGCTGTGGGGTCCGTCTCGATGGGGGAGAGGCGTCCGAGCGTTTTTGATCATTTGGGAAGGCCCAATGACGATATTGTTGACCCCGTGAGACCGGTGGTTCATGTGCGGGACTACAGACCCCGTCATTTTCCCAAGAAGAAGAAAGGTAAAGGAAATTCCTCCTATGTGTGGAAGCGTCCCATGGTTGTCCCCGCTAAGGCTCCGCTTGATAAGGGTAAAGGGACAGCCGTTGATGAAGCTCCGCCCCGTCCTAGTGTTTTCTCCCGTCTTGGCGATCCCAAGAATGTTCCGTCCCCGTCCAAGAAGACTAAAGGACATAACAAGAAGCAATGGGTTCCCAAACCTAAGAAAGATTAGATTTTTCTTTGTACCCCAAGAGATTGCAATTAGACCACTTTGTTTTAGGATTTAATATTTTGATGTCTTTTGTTGCTCAGTAAATCCGTTGTAATGGTTTGAATAATTCATTGAATGAATAAAAATTGCATTTTGTTATTTGAAGTGAATTGGGTATTTTTGATATGTTTTAGACCGCACCCGAAGGTTGCCTACGTTCCTCCAGTTGGGAGGCTCAGGTCTTCGTAGTTCAAACAAACAAAGACCATTTTTTTTTTTTGTTTTTTTTTTTTTTTTTTGTGCACCCTGTTTTTTGCCTAGACCGCCCTTTCGGGTTTTCAATCTAGCCGGCTTCTTTTTTGCACGTGCTCTAATTTTTGCCTAGGCCGCCCTTGCGGGTTTTCAACCTAGCGAGCGATTTTTTTTTTTTTTTTTTTTTTTTTTAATGGTCTTTGTTTATTAAGCGTAGAACTTCTTGAGCTTGTCGAGGTTGACCTCCTTTGGCAGCTGGTCACCATCTAAATCCACGAGCCGGACTGCACCACCGCTTAGTATCTTTTTGACCACGTACGGACCGATCCATCGGGTCCCCATTTCCCCAGGGGATTCATGGCATTAGGAGGATGTTGTCTTAAGACCAAATCTCCCACATTGATGTTTCGAGGCTTCACTTTTTGTTGTTGAAAGCTCTTGCCATCCTTTGCTGATATGCCCTCGTGCGTTCGAGTGCTCTTAACCTTTTCTCGTCGAGTAAGGCTAGCTGTTCGTATCGACTTTGCATCCAGTTGACCTCGTTGACTTGATTCTCGAGGAGGACCCGTAGAGATGGGACTTCAAGTTCGATAGGGAGTACGGCTTCAGAACCATAGACCAATGCATAAGGATTTTCTCCTGTTGCGGATCGTATTGATGTGCGGTAGCCCCACAATGCTAATGGTAGCTTCTCGGGCCAATCCCTTCCTGTTGAGGCCATTTTCTTGACGATGGTCTCGATGGTCTTATTTGCTGCTTCGACTGCGCCATTTGCTTGGGGCCGGTAAGGAGATGACTTGTGCTTGGTGATCTTGTATTCCACCAAAAGTGTATCCATTTCCTTCTCAAAGTGAGAGCCGTTGTCGGAAATGATTTCATGAGGCACGCCGTATCGGCACATGATATTAATCTTTACAAATTCGGCCACTTTCTTGGCGTTGAGGGTTCGATAGGCTTGTGCCTCGACCCACTTTGTGAAGTAGTCGACTGCCACTAGGACGAATGACTGCCCATTGCTCCCGGCATGATGAACTTTACCGATGATGTCTATCCCCCAACAAGAGAAAGGCAAGGTGTGACCATGTTGTAAAGTTGTGAGGATGGAGCATGTTGCAGATTAGCGTGGAATTGGCACTTGGCACACCTTATGACTTTCTCGATACAGTCTCGTTCCATAGTGCTCCAATAGTAACCAATGCGAAGTATCTTCTTGACTACCATAAACCCATTCATGTGGGGTCCACATTCTCCTTCGTGCACTTCACACATTATCTCTTGAGATTCGGTCTCATTGGCGCATAGGAGATTGATCCCGTCGTGGTGCCTTTTATAGACTCGGTCCCCAATCAGTACGTACCGAGAGGCTAACCTTTGCAGAGCTGCTTGAGATTTCTTATTGAAGTTCTCGGGATAAGTGCCGTCTTTGAGGAAGTTCATGATATCCGAATACAACGGAGAGTTTGTTTGAACCTCGTTGATCTCGATACTCATGCAATATGCCGGACTGTTCCTTCGAGCAATTTTGAAAGGCTTCAGCATTTTCCCTTTGGGCATTTCAACTAATGAAGCTATAGTGGCCAGTGCATCGGCGAAGCGATTCTTATCCCTTGGCAGGTAGTTGAAAGTGATCTCTTGGAATTGTTCAACCAGTTCATCAAGGTGCTGACCATACTGTTGGAGAGTCGGATCTTGGGTTCGCCATTTACCCGATTGCTGATTGATAAGGAGCAAAGAGTCGCCGAACACTTCTAGTTCCGTGACGTTTCTTTCGAGAGCTGCTTCGAGCCCTGCTATGCATGCTTCGTACTCGGCAATGTTGTTGGTACTTCGAATTCCAGGCGTATGGCAATGGGAGTGTAGATGTCTTTTGGATCGACAAGCAATACCCCTATACCAATCCGTGTTTATTGGCGGCGCCATCGAAAAAAGTTGCCACTTGTTTTCCTCGGTTGCAGTACAAATTAAATGCTCGTCGGGGAACTGTGCATCTTCCCCCTTCACTTCGTCACACGGGAATTCGGCAAGCTGGTCACTGAACACTTTCCCCCTGACGGATTTTAGTGTGACGTAAGTGATATCATAGCCGGCGAGCATGAAGTACCATTTGGCTATTCTTGTTGACATGAAAGGCTTCTCGAAGATGTAGCGGAGCGGGTCCACCTTTGCTACTAGCTTAATCGGAAAAGCTTCCATATAGTGTTTGAGCTTTTGAGTGACCCAAACCAATGCTGCACATGACTTCTCTAAGACAGAGTAGTTCTTTTCGCCTCCTTGGAATCGGCGACTGACATAGCCCCTAGGGCTTCATCATTGACAGTGAGATAAAGCAACAGAGGTTTCTCCTTGTGCGGCGGAACTAGAACAGGAGGGCACGTCAAGTAATGCTTTACTTGATCGAAGGCTTCTTGGCACGCGTCGGTCCATTCTAGAGCCACATTCTTCTTGAGTAGCTTGAAGATTGGCTCGCACATGGAAGTGAGTTGGTGCACAACCGACTGATGTATTGTAGTCTTCCCATGAAACCTTTAATCTCTTTCTGCGTCTTTGGAGGAGGCATGTCAATGATTGCCTTGATTTTGGAGGGGTCTACTTCGATTCCCCTTTCAGTGACCATATAACCAAGAACTTTGCTCGGATAACCCCGAATGTGCACTTTGCAGGGTTGAGCCTCATCTTGTGTTGACGAAGCCTTTCGAAGAACTTGCGGAGATCGATTAGGTGTTGACCATCGGTTCCTTTGGAGTGAATGATCATGTCGTCCACATAGACCTCGATTTCTTTGTGAATCATATCGTGGAACAAGTCTGTCACGGCTCTTTGGTAGGAAGCCCCAGCATTTCTTAACCCAAATGGCATGACTGTGTAGCAAAAGGTACCCACGGTGTTGTGAAGGCTGTCTTATGTTGATCTTCCTTAGCCATAAGAATCTGATTGTACCAGCGAACCCATCCACGAATGAGCGAACCTCGTAGGAAGCAGTGGAGTCGACTAGCATGTCGATATTAGGGAGTGGAAAATCATCCTTTGGGGAAGCTTTGTTTAAATCCCGGAAGTCTACACAAACTCGAACCTTGCCGTTCGCCTTCCTGACTGTCACAATGTTGGCTAACCATGTCGGATACTCGATAAACTTGATGAAGCCTACACTGAGGAGCTTCTCAATCTCTTCTTTGACCTGCAGAGACCATTCTGGCTTGATCTTTCTGAGCTTCTGCTTTACTGGGCCTGGCATCTTCTCTGATCGGAATCCTGTGCTCCGCTACCTTTCTGTCTAAACCTGGCATATCTTTGTATGACCATGCGAACACATCCACGAACTCCCGTAGTAATGCAGTCAATCTGTCTCTGTCGTCTCCCTTAAGAAGCTTCCAATCTTGGTTTCTTTTGGCTCTTCTTCGGTACCCAGATTAACAACAAGCAATTCTTCGTCAGCCTTTGGACCATTCTCGCCACGACTACGGACTTGTTGAGCAAGTTCATTTAAGTATGTTGTGTTTTCGTGGTCTATTTCATCATAATTTGAATCGTTATTAACTTGTTTGTTAAGTTCATTATTAGTTAATTCATCATTTATGATGTTTGCAATCTCAGGGTACTCAGAAATATCAAATTTTTCATTAGCAAAGAAAGGAAACACACGCTCGGCTATGGCCTCCAAATCCTCTTGGGTGAGGGTATTAGAGACACTCTCGGACTCGAAAGTAAGTGTGAGCTGCTCTTCCTTTGTTGTTGTGCGGGGTATGCAACCCATTTCTTGGACTAAGAATTCCTCGGATACCACGGGCCCTTTTGTTGAATACCAATTGTTGATCGGCTCGGAGCTTGGCGGGATCTCACTGATAGTCTCATTCATGATGACGGTGTCATGGATGGCGTTAACTTGGCATTCATTCATCATGGCAAGCTCTTCAAACATGGAGGCTAAATCTGTCAGTTCTTCCCCCATGGCGATTTCTGTCTCGGACTCTATAGTCATCTTCCTTCCCCACCATTCACGGGGCGACATGGGAGTTGGTTCCCTTTCGGATTTCTGGATCTCACAATCGGAGAAGATTTCGAGGCCGGGCTTTTTGACACCTTTATTGTTAACCCACGGCTCGGGAAAGATCATGTATGGAACGTCTTCCCCTTGCCGGACAAAATAACCATTCAACGTCTTGCGGTAAGGCCTCAGATTAGGGACTTCATAACGACGGCCTTCTTTACGAGCTCGGGCCTTTTCGTTCTTGATTGCTTGCTCTTGTTTCAAGTCTTCTTTGGAAGGCTCATACCCCAAACCGAAGGTGTTCTTGACAAATGGGACATGCACGGGATGTAGGATTCCTTGTTGATATTTCCCTAAGCCTAAACCAGGGAAGTAGTCCATATTCCTCATCATGCGGAGGACTTTGTGATTGCTGGGGGTCCATGATCCGTTTCCCCTTTCTTTGTCAATGGCGTTGATTGAGACGCCGGAGAGAGTGGAGTCTGGTAGACCATGCTGAACTTGGTGGACGGGCTCACCTTTTCTGTGGATAGTGATGTTTTCAGCCATTACGGTCACTATTTCGTCACCATTTCGGATCTTGACACATTGGTGGAGAGTTGACGGTACGGCATTAGCACTATGAATCCATGGTCGACCCAACAGTAAGTTGAACGAGGCCGGGATATCAAGTACTTGGAATGGAACGGACATGACCATGCTCCCAAACTCAATGTCTATTTCGATCATACCCATGACTGTACGGGCGGTGCTGTCATAACCTCGGATTACTTGAGTAGAAGGCTTCAAATCAGAATCCTTAAGCCCCAGTATGCCCATGATTCTACCAGGCATGAGATTGAGTGCGGAACCACCGTCCACTAAGACTCTTGAGACGGGCCTCCCCCGTGCTCGTACCTTGAGGTAAATAGCTTCGTTGTGGTCGGAACCAAACGGTGGAAGGTCCATATCGGCAAAGGTGATGACGTTGCTAAAATGAATGTGACCAATCATTGCCGTGAGGTCCTCGGGAGTAGTATCGGGAGAGACTGATGTATCATCGAGATTGCGGATAATAAGATCTCGGTGTTTCTTTGAGGATGCAATGAGGTCCCAAATAGAGATGTTGGCTTGAGTTTTCTTGAGTTGGACAAGTAGAGGATCTTCGGGAGCGTTGTGAGCTTGCGGCTTTTGAGAAGAGGAGCTCGGTGCGGAAGTGGAAGGGTTGCTTACTATGACTCGACCGGATCGGGTTAGCATGTTGACGTTCCCATCTTGCTTCTTTTTCCTATTCTCTAGTACTTCCCTCATTACCTCATCGTAAGCCACTACATAACAAGAATTGTCAAGTTTATTCATAACATTGGGGCCCCCATTCACAATTGGGATTGAATGGGTGGTCCCCTCGAGTTCTCCTATCTCTATTACATTGACATGCTCGTCATTAGTCACTACAAATTATTTCTTATCTATGAGATCTTGAATGACATTGTGGAGAACGAAGCATTCCTCGGTGGTGTGGCCACTATATTGGTGGTAGCCATAATATTTATGGTGAGCATGATTGGAGAGGATCGTCTTGGGTTGGTACCCTTGCACGGGTGTGACTTGACCCTTTGCCTTGAGGACCTCGAACACTTCGGTTTGAGTCATGCCTTGGAGAGGCGTGTAGACACGGTCACTTCGGGACTTCTTCCCTTCAGGTGGAGGAACCTTTTTGTAATTCCCCTTGTCAATAGTGATGGCGTTGACCGAGGCCTCTTTTGTGGAGTTGGAAGCGGCCTTGTAGCGGTAAGTAGGAGTGGTCTTCTTAATCTCCTTGAGCAAGTCATCCATGCGTACCCCCGCCTCATACATTTGGGAGAAGTCGGAGTAGCAAGCCCACTTAGGTGAGTGCGGAGATCAATCTTGAGACACTTGAGAAATATGTCCATTTGCTCTTTTGTGTTCGGCCTCTCAACAATTTTAGAGAGTTTGTCATTCCATCTCCTTGTGAAGTCGATGAAGGACTCATTGTCTCGTTGAGTAGTGTTCTCTAGCTCTTTCCTTGTGGGCCGGTGAGTGGTGTTGCCTTGGTATTGGTTCTTGAAGGCAAGCATGGCGGAGTCCCAATCAAGACGGACAGTGAGCGGGAGAGTAGCATACCAATCTTTTGCCGCCCCCTCGAGAGTGAGAGGAAAGCATTGAGCCATCACCTTGGTGGAGACCTTCTTTGGAACCATTGCCCAAATATAAGTCTCAATGTGAGCCATAGGACAAGAGTTGCCCTTGAATTTGCTTATGTCGGGCATCTTGAACTTATCGGGAAGAGCGGCCATAGTACTCATGAGGATGGATGATTGATAAAGGCTTGTTTCGGAGCCTTTCCCCATGTTGAGCCCATTGAATTTTTGGTCGATGTAGGCCATGATAGAATCCACCATTTTGGGCTCATTGTTCTCGGAACTTGGTTCCCCTATTTTCTTGTGCAGGTGTTGACATAAGGACTCTTGAACAAACCCTCGGTCCATTCGGATTCATCATCATTGTTCTTGTCTTTCCCTTGGCAAGGTTGGTGAGCTTTTCTTTCATTAGTTCCATTTCGGCCTCATGGGCCTCCCTTTGGCTGTCGAGGTGGGATTGCCAAATGTCGTCTTTGCTTTGTGCCTCTTTGTTAAGGGTGGAGACTTGCTCTTGGAGGAGTTGGACCATAGTTGAGAGCTGTTCGAGAGACATGGTGTTGCTGCTGCCGGTCATGGTTGATGTTGGAGCTGTTGGAGTGATCTCTTCACGGACTAACCGATTTGCTGAATCCCGGTAGACTTTGTAAGTACCAATTGAACCTATATTGCAGAAGAGGCCCTTGTCAGTCTTGAGTAACACTTGCGGTCCATGAAGAGGCTTAGAACACACAGTTGGGCACACGACTCGAACCACATAAGAAAAGACTCTTTTTTTTTTTTTATAAATCGGAGGGAATGAATCACTTTTGGGGTTTCTAAGAAAATAACGGAATCGTCACACTAGTATATAGACCATCTCGCGGTCCCATATACTCATCGGATTCCATCGAGCTTGTGAATCCTACATGCATCGGGATTAAACTAAATTAATGTAGTAAAGCATACATGCGGGGACGGATTTTTATTTTCGTCCAAAATAACCACTTTTGGGGACGGATTTTTATTGCGTCCCTTTCAACAAGTTGGCATGTATGATTTGAAGACATTAGTTTAGGGAAATCTCGGTACATGGAAACCGACTTGAGTCACGGAGTGTTAGACCCTAACTAGAATTGTGTGGTTTGTGCTCGGCTTGAATATGAGGCTCAAAGGTCACCCCCGGCATGTAGTCTTGAACTACGCCACGGGCTGAGGTTTACCGCTTCGAAAGAGCCAAGGTCTGGTGGAGCTTGAAACTTTCTAGGACGGGCCTCGACGGGTTTGGGGTTGGACTTGTGCGACTCGATAGTGAGCAGTTCATAGGAATATATGCATGTAGTGTGAGGTCTAACAAGTGACAAATTTTTTTTTTTATATTTTTTTTTTTTTTAAAGAAAGAAAAACACACAAAACACACAAGCACATAAAATTACAACTCCCGAATCACCCGTGTGACCGGTAAATAAAACACAAATTAAAACAGTCTGAGGGTTCAATTCTGTTCAGATGCAGGCAACTGTGCCCACACCCCACTGTTCTGCTCAGTCACTGAAACCTGTTTCTCTTCTGGGAACCAACCCAGAAGCGTGCGCCTCTGAGTGCTGATTGGGGACGCGCGCGCATGTCGCAATGCTTATGGGAGGCGCGCGCTTCTGGGGCACACCTGTCAGAATGTCAGACTTTGGACTCAGGGGATTGCCCTGGTCCCCATGTTCATATTGTAACCCCTGCAGAAGTGATTAGTGCAGAATAACAAAGAAGAAGATGAAGAACATGAAGAAGTGGGTGATTCTGGTTCTTGATGCGGGATGCGCGCGCCTTAGGCTTAAAAGGCCAGACGCGCGCGCCTCCCCTATCAGGAAACAGAATGCCCAGAAAAGATGTAGATTTCGATCAGAATGCAAGTTTAACCCTCAAATAAATGTCCCCAGCGGAGTCGCCACTGTAGATACCCCGGGGAACCACGGCTTGGCTAGAGCGGTGAATTATCCTAGGATGTCTAACTTGTTTTTAGAGTCGCCACCTATGTTTTGAGGAACATAAGAAAAACCTATAGATTGTAGCCTAAGTTTGATTACGAAAACAAAGATTCTTTGTTTTGAGGTTCGGGGGTTAGATTACGAGATGGGAAGTACCGAAACACCCATCTCGCCCAACTAAAGTTGGTCTTGCTTGATCAAAATCTACATGAATGAAAATGTTCTTCTTCTTCTTCTTTAAGTCATGAAAAGGGGGGATTTAAAATAGGATTTGGAATGTAGGAGATAACTCCTTAACCAACCTCAATGAGATGAGGTGATCATTAGAGTCATGTCCCAAAATGATTTGGGTGATTGCACATTTGATTAAAGTAAAAGAGAGAGAGGAGATGAAGTAGAAAGAAAGGAAAAGATGGACTTTTACCTACAATTTGAAGAACTTCAAATGTTGCTTAATGAGATCCTTGGAGAACCTTTAGAAAGTGATTTTTTGTCTAGTTTTCGATCTTTTTTATTGGGTTTTTCCGATGATTTTTTCGATGGTTTTTCGATCCTTCAAAATGGAGGAAAAGAGAGGTTTTTATAGGTGAAAGAGGGGTGTTTTTGGTGCCAAAACTCAGTCACCAAGAAATCCTTCCCGGGCAAAATCCTGTAAATTGAGCAAAGGAGGGAATCCTGGCCAGAAATCTGTAACTGATGCCCAGAGGCGCGCGCTTCCTGCTTTGGGGGCGGGAGGCACGCGCGCCTGGCTCCTCCTGTCGGAGGCGCGCGACTCAGAGAAGGTAATTTTGACAGAATGGACTAGAAAGTCAGCCGTGTCATTCAGTTTAGTCCCTGGACTTAACGAAGTCAGTCAGGAACTTAATGGAAGTGACAGAAACTAACGAGAAACACTTAAAATGGGGAGAAACACAAAATCAAATGTGCAATCGGGGTGAGCGGTCCAAGGCAGGGTGTCTACAGGAACCCTAAGTTGTTTAATTAAGCTAGTATTTATTACTTAGCATTTATTTGAAAAGTCCAACTGGTATTTATGGTTGTGTCGGGCGATGTGAGATATTGTGATGGCACCGGCCAAGTCCATTATGGTGTCGACCATTGTTTTGCCCTTATTTTCCTCTTCTAGATCGGCCTTGGTTGAGGCGTTTGGAGCATGACTTTGTGGCATGGCTCCCGCCCTTTGTGGCACGTTACTTTGTTATTGGTTCCAGTACCGGGGGTTTTCTCTTTAGCTATTATGCTACTACTAAGATGGTTCGATTGGTTGATTGATTGATGGGTCGGTTCTGACAGGGGCTCTCTTCAGCTGTTATGCTGCTATTGTTGACTGGTTTATCGGTTGAAGCTGCGCAGTGATTGTTCTATTGGTTTGGTGAAACCTTGGCTCAGTATCCTTTGTAACGTGTTTATTTCAGTCTTATGTGCTGCATGATGAGTCAGTCGTTATTTCCAACTGGTATGGGACAGTTGGCGATAGGGAGCTTTCTCATTTGTTGTTATGTGATTTACTTGTTCAGTTATATAATTGATTTGCATGATATTATGCCATGTAGATGCATTTAGTAACTTACTGAGATTTTATCTCACCCCATTTCTTGTTTCAAATTGTTTTTCCTTAACCCCCCCCCCCAAGGAAAGCAAGTGGTATCATTTGAGGTCCGTTGTATCGGGAGTCTTCTGAGCAGGTTTATCGCCTTTGGGGTAGTTGCTCTTCAGAGCCTCTTTGTATATGGTTGAAAGGTCGTGGTCGTCCAGGGTTATGTATTTACTGTGGTCCTTTGGGAATTTATATTATTAATAGTTGTTCTTGCTTCCGCGTTTGTTTCTAGTCTCTGAGTTATAATCTCGTTGAGGTATTGTTTGTTGGTATTGGTTTATAGTAGAATTCACGCGCCCGGTTTGGTATTTAGCATTTTTGAGATGTATATTGTAAATTTTATATTTATGGATTTTTGGAATTTCCGGGGCGTGACAGTTGGTATCAGAGCAATGGTTTTAGATCTTGAAGGAGAATAAGAACTCCGATATTGAATAGGGTTCAATACCTGGGTGCTATAACTTTGAGCGGTTTAGGAAACTATGTTTTCTTGGAAGATGAGGTTAAGGTAGAAGTTGGTTGACTTATGGGTCGTGATATTGACGTCGAGTGTTTCTTTTCTTGTGGTATATCAATAATAGGATTGGTGTCGATAGTGTTGGTTCCATTGGGGTTAGTTGGTCTGGGGATCGAGAGCACGAGTTTTGAAGGCTTGGGCGTATCTATTTCGTAAGGTGGACAACGTTTCGTGCTATGTTCGCATGTTTGTTATAATTGATGGATTCATGTTGAGGTGTATTCGCGAATGGGGAACTATGTGATTGCTACTGGTATATATAGGGTGATTAGTTATGTCACCTATGCGAGACATTTATGAGTTAAGTGGTATGGTTTGGCTTTCCATGTGTTACGAATTTCTTGTGTGCCATCGATAGGTGGAGAATATTTCTATATTGGTATGTTTGACTCGTTTAGGAGCATACTAAGTATATATATAATGTTCAGGTTCTATATTGGAAATCAGAAAATCTTTATTATAAGGTTATGCTGGGAATTTAGCTTATTCAGTTGGCAATACTAATGTTGAAGTCTTGAGTATAATTTATACTAGGTGCGATATGTCGCTTGACCGATAGGGAACTTGGGTTATATGATGAGTGGATATGGGCTATAATGCTGATAGGTAAATCGGTGAACATATAGTATCGGTTGGGTTAAAAGAGTTAAAGATTCAATTTGAGAATTTCTCAATAAGAGATTTTTCTTTACTTTTGGTACATCTTTGTGAGTGCATCAGAATTGTTTAGTATGAGAAAATACTTAACTTGTTTGGGATCATTTTAGTACATGATTGGAATTGAGTTAAAGCAAAATGAGTTATGAGTATATTGTGGAAGTTATAATCATTTTTTTTTATGGTAAACACGGATTATTAATTTAAATGGGAGTAATGTATTGATGGTAGTTTAACGTGGATTTAAGTGGACATTTTGTGTTAAGAATTTTGGGCTTATATTGTACCTTTAGTTTAAGGTGTTAATTAGAGTGAAAGAACTATAGTGGTAATCCTTGAAGATATAGCCACTACGGTGAAAATTTTGGGGATGGAAAATTTCTTTCGCCTTGTATAGTAAGAAGTTGATTAAGCTCGAGATGGTTTCGAGATGGTTTAAATATTTTGAATTTCTGAGGAGAAATCCTAAATATCCGATCTAATGGAGTATCCTTGCAGTGCAATTAAGGTCATGGGTAAGACGAGTCTATAGTATCTCGAGAATTGTGTTTAGGAGTAATCTGGATTCTGCGATTTGGGGTGATAAAGTATTTGCATATATTTTGAGGATTAACGCTTGATAAGTGGAACTATCTGTGACTTGGAATTGGTTGTGATTCTAGTGACTTTACCTTAGCGGGTTATATTATATTTTATTTTGGGATCAAGCTGAAACGTTATGATAACGGACTATCAAAAGTTGATGGATATATTTCCTTAGAAAACTAAGTATGAGGTAATGCAAGTAGTTTGAGAAATTCAAAGATTATGACTGTATGATGTTTCATCTCATGAGGAAGTGAGTGTGGTAGTGGAATCTCATTTGATCGGATAGTTGATGACGGTAAATTTTTGAGTATATTATTGAGTTATTGGGTGAGAGTAATCGTTAGCCCTATTCCTTCTCTTATTTATTCGGGTAGTAGTATGATTACGTGGGTTGATGTATAGATCGTCAATGCGTGCGGATGAACCGGAAAAGTAAAACTTATAGATGTTGATGATATAAGGGTTGATGGAGAGCGTAATGCTAATCAGGATCGAATCAGCTATGTCTTAGAATTGGTGAACAAGTGATAGTCTTGAGAATTTGAAATTCGGGATGAAAGAGGAAGTTAACTTTAGAATGTTTGATACGAGTATACTTGAGATGCGTATGCGTTCAAATGTGTTGGTTTAGTTTATTTGAGTCGTGGGGACGATGTATGAAATATTTAATTGGTACTTGATAGAGGTTATGAGTGCTTTATGCGAATTGATATTTTGTCGCCTCATTATGACCGCGCGTTGTGATTTTGATGAGTGAATTCGCGGGCGAATTCTTTTTAAGGAGGGTAGATTGTAACGACCCGAAAACCCGCCTCTATTTTTTTTAAGTGATAATTATTTAATTATTTATTTATGGTTTATTTATTCATTTAAGTTATTTATTTATTTAAATGATATTGTGTGCATTTTGTGGGTTAATGTTTTATGACTAGCATTTAATTTGTTATTTGTGCTAGTGTAGAATAGTTGGGTCTTAATTGTTAGTGGGGAGTATAAGAATTTGTGAGTAGTAGGGGAGGGGCCCTAAGTGTAACTTGTTAAAAAACCATCTTACTTACTCTCTCATCCTCCCCCCTCACCTCCCCCACTCTCATTTCCGTGCACCCTCCATCTCTCTCTCTCTTCCATTGCCAAAGAAAGGTAAGTTTCTCCCTCTCTCCTTCTCTCTTCTTTTTAGTCCTCTTCCTCTCATTGTTTCTCATTTCTCATAAATGAAACTTGATTAGATCGTCGATAGGATCGTAGAGAGCAAAGAAAATTCGGATTCCGTCAACTTTCATAAAATCCGGGTAAGTTGCTTTTCCCCCATTTATGTTAAAAATGCTCATCTTTAACTCTATTGATGTTCTTGTTGATATCTATGTCATTTTGGTTGAGTTTAGAAATTATTTGGAATTTATTTGGATTTTTGGTTAAAAGTTGTGATAATATGAATGTTTAGATTGAATCTTGATTTGTGTGGTTAAATGTTGTTAGTTAGGTCTCCTAGAGGTTTATATGTTGTTTTAGTACATTGTTAAGAGTATTGGAAGTGTTGATTTTGGGTGTATATGTATTAGCAAGATTTTGGATTTGATTTTGGGTATGAATGTGTTAAACCCAGCTGATTTCAGCCCAGCCCGACGACCGGGCGCCCGCCCAGGTGAAGCCAGGCGCCCGCCCGTCTACCCTTTTTCCTTGGGCCAACCTTCTGGCGAAATGAGCGCCCGCCCGCCCCTTGGCGAGCGCCCGCCCGCCCCCTTTTTCTGGAAATCATATTTGTGTTTGTTTAAGACTAGGTTGTATTTTTTGTTTGGGTTTTAGAGGCACATGAATTGAGTTTTCTTGTCTTTAAATGTTAGAATAGAAGTATATATAGGTACTCCTAAGATTTAGAACGAAAGGGATGAAATTTAGAGCTAAAACAGGGATTTTTCATAATGTCCGGCCGAACACTTTATAAAAATTGTCCGTTTTACGTTCAATCTTCCGGAGACCATAACTTTTTCGTCCGGACTCCGTTTTGGACGTGTAAACTATCGTTGGAAAGCTCCTTTCGATTAATACGCAATGGTTCTATTGTCCGCATGTTTCCAGATCAGAATGGTTGTCTTATTGTTGAGGTTTAAGATCAAGGTGTAGTCTCGGTCTAGGTTCCGTAGTACTATTCTAGTTGACTTAGTTGGGCACTGTGGAACACTTTAGTAATTAAAATTGGTTCCTTTGTGAACAATGGTGTTATGTAATTTGATCAAGTATTGTTTGGGAATGTTTGGGCATCGTATGATGTGTTCGTGATTGTTCCAATCGAATTGATTTTCGAGTAAGACTTGGTCTAGGTTTTAGGCGATGTCCTATAGTACCTAGAGGGTCGTTATTGAACACCAAAGTGTAGGGTTTAGTCCGGTCGTGATCATGTTCTAATAAGAGTAACCTTTGGATTCGTTTGGGGTGTTTAGAATTGGTTCGTTATGGACGGAAGTAAAGCGTGAATTGGCAATTGGGTACTTACGGTTTGATTAACCTTAAGGTGTATTCATTCTGATTTCCTACTTTGGAATTCCAGGTGTGATGAGATGGTTGAGTTCATAGTCCTAGTATATCTTTATGAGTAAATGTTTAGGGTCATTTTGGTAATAGCCATTGTGCCATTTGTGAGCGACCGTTTGGGTTGTGCTCTTTATGATTAACTTGTGGGTATCATACTTAGGATGTATTTGGTACGTGCCTTATCTTGGAATCATTATGTTTTAATGGTCAATGTTGTTGGACTCTTTTATGAGAAACTCCTTGTGTTTATTGTTGTTGAACTCTTCTTGAGTAATCGTTGCATCTTTTATGGTGATTAATTGGTATGGTTCCCTACTTTGGAACCCTAAGTTGTTTAATTAAGCTAGTATTTATTACTTAGCATTTATTTGAAAAGTCCAGCTGGTATTTATGGTTGTGTCGGGCGATGTGAGATATTGTGATGGCACCGGCCAAGTCCATTATGGTGTCGACCATTGTTTTGCCCTTATTTTCCTCTTCCAGATCAGCCTTGGTTGAGACGTTTGGAGCATGACTTTGTGGCATGGCTCCCGCCCTTTGTGGCACGTTACTTTGTTATTGGTTCCGGTACCGGGGGTTTTCTCTTTAGCTATTATGCTACTACGAAGATGGTTCGATTGGTTGATTGATTGATGGGTCGGTTCTGACCGGGGCTCTCTTCAGCTGTTATGCTGCTATTGTTGACTGGTTTATCGGTTGAAGCTGCGCAGCGATTGTTCTATTGGTTTGGTGAAACCTTGGCTCAGTATCCTTTGTAACGTGTTTATTTTAGTCTTATGTGCTGCATGATGAGTCAGTCGTTATTTCCAACTGGTATGGGACAGTTGGCGATAGGGGGCTTTCTCATTTGTTGTTATGTGATTTACTTGTTCAGTTATATAATTGATTTGCATGATATTATGCCATGTAGATGCATTTAGTAACTTACTGAGATTTTATCTCACCCCATTTCTTGTTTCAAATTGTTTTTCCTTAACCCCCCCCCCCAGGAAAGCAAGTGGTATCATTTGAGGTCCGTTGTATCGGGAGTCTTCTGAGCAGGTTTATCGCCTTTGGGGTAGTTGCTCTTCAGAGCCTCTTTGTATATGGTTGAAAGGTCGTGGTCGTCGAGGGTTATGTATTTACTGTGGTCCTTTGGGAATTTATATTATTAACAGTTGTTCTTGCTTCCGCGTTTGTTTCTAGTCTCTGAGTTATAATCTCGTTGAGGTATTGTTTGTTGGTATTGGTTTATAGTAGAATTCACGCGCCCGGTTTGGTATTTAGCATTTTTGAGATGTATATTGTAAATTTTATATTTATGGATTTTTGGAATTTCCGGGGCGTGACAGTTGGTATCAGAGCAATGGTTTTAGATCTTGAAGGAGAATAAGAACTCTCATATTGAATAGGGTTCAATACCTGGGTGCTATAACTTTGAGCGGTTTAGGAAACTATGTTTTCTTGGAAGATGAGGTTAAGGTAGAAGTTGGTTGACTTATGAGTCGTGATATTGACGTCGAGTGTTTCTTTTCTTGTGGTATATCAAGAATAGGATTGGTGTCGATAGTGTTGGTTCCATTGGGGTTAGTTGGTCTGGGGATCGAGAGCACGAGTTTTGAAGGCTTGGGCGTATCTATTTCGTAAGGTGGACAACGTTTCGTGCTATGTTCGCATGTTTGTTATAATTGATGGATTCATGTTGAGGTGTATTCGCGAATGGGGAACTATGTGATTGCTACTGGTATATATAGGGTGATTAGTTATGTCACCTATGCGAGACATTGATGAGTTAAGTGGTATGGTTTGGCTTTCCATGTGTTACGAATTTCTTGTGTGCCATCGATAGGTGGAGAATATTTCTATATTGGTATGTTTGACTCGTTTAGGAGCATACTAAGTATATATATAATGTTCAGGTTCTATATTGGAAATCAGAAAATCTTTATTATAAGGTAGTGCTGGGAATTTAACTTATTCAGTTGGCAATACTAATGTTGAAGTCTTGAGTATAATTTATACTAGGTGCGATATGTCGCTTGACCGATAGGGAACTTGGGTTATATGATGAGTGGATATGGGCTATAATGCTGATAGGTAAATCGGTGAACATATAGTATCGGTTGGGTTAAAAGAGTTAAAGATTCAATTTGAGAATTTCTCAATAAGAGATTTTTCTATACTTTTGGTACATCTTTGTGAGTGCATCAGAATTGCTTAGTATGAGGAAATACTTAACTTGTTTGGGATCATTTTAGTACAGGATTGGAGTTGAGTTAAAGCAAAATGAGTTATGAGTATATTGTGGAAGTTATAATCATTTTTTTTATGGTAAACACGGATTATTAATTTAAATGGGAGTAATGTATTGATGGTAGTTTAACGTGGATTTATGTGGACATTTTGTGTTAAGAATTTTGGGCTTATATTGTACCTTTAGTTTAAGGTGTTAATTAGAGTGAAAGCACTATAGTGGTAATCCTTGAAGATATAGCCACTACGGTGAAAATTTTAGGGATGGAAAATTTCTTTCGCCTTGTATAGTAAGAAGTTGATTAAGCTCGAGATGGTTTCGAGATGGTTTAAATATTTTGAATTTCTGAGGAGAAATCCTAAATATCCGATCTAATGGAGTATCCTTGCAGTGCAATTAAGGTCATGGGTAAGACGAGTCTGTAGTATCTCGAGAATTGTGTTTAGGAGTAATCTGGATTCTGCGATTTGGGGTGATAAAGTATTTGCATATATTTTGAGGATTAACGCTTTATAAGTGGAACTATCTGTGACTTGGAATTGGTTGTGATTCTAGTGACTTTACCTTAGCGGGTTATATTATATTTTATTTTGGGACCAAGCTGAAACGTTATGATAACGGACTATCAAAAGTTGATGGATATATTTCCTTAGAAAACTAAGTATGAGGTAATGCAAGTAGTTTGAGAAATTCAAAGATTATGACTGTATGATGTTTTATCTCATGAGGAAGTGAGTGTGGTAGTGGAATCTCATTTGATAGGATAGTTGATGACGGTAAATTTTTGAGTATATCATTGAGTTATTGGGTGACAGTAATCGTTAGCCCTATTCCTTCTCTTATTTATTCGGGTAGTAGTATGATTACGTGGGTTGATGTATAGATCGTCAATGCGTGCGGATGAACCGGAAAAGTAAAACTTATGGATGTTGATGATATAAGGGTTGATGGAGAGCGTAATGCTAATCAGGATCGAATCAGCTATGTCTTAGAATTGGTGAACAAATGATAGTCTTGAGAATTTGAAATTCGGGATGAAAGAGGAAGTTAACTTTAGAATGTTTGATACGAGTATACTTGAGATGCGTATGCGTTCAAATGTGTTGGTTTAGTTTATTTGAGTCGTGGGGACGATGTATGAAATATTTAATTTGTACTTGATAGAGGTTATGAGTGCTTTATGCGAATTGATATTTTGTCGCCTCATTATGACCGCGCGTTGTGATTTTGATGAGTGAATTCGCGGGCGAATTCTTTTTAGGGAGGGTAGATTGTAACGACCCGAAAACCCGCCTCTATTTTTTTTAAGTGATAATTATTTATTATTTATTTATGGTTTATTTATTCATTTAAGTTATTTATTTATTTAAATGATATTGTGTGCATTTTGTAGCTTAATGTTTTATGACTAGCATTTAATTTGTTATTTGTGCTAGTGTAGAATAGTTGGGTCTTAATTGTTAGTGGGGAGTATAAGAATTTGTGAGTAGTAGGGGAGGGGCCCTAAGTGTAACTTGTTAAAAAACCATCTTACTTACTCTCTCATCCTCCCTCCCTCACCTCCCCCACTCTCATTTCCTTGCACCCTCCATCTCTATCTCTCTTCCATTGCCAAAGAAAGGTAAGTTTCTCCCTCTCTCCTTCTCTCTTCTTTTTAGTCCTCTTCCTCTCATTGTTTCTCATTTCTCATAAAATGAAACTTGATTAGATCGTCGATAGGATCGTAGAGAGCAAAGAAAATTCGGATTCCGTCAACTTTGATAAAATCCGGGTAAGTTGCTTTTCCCCCATTTATGTTAAAAATGCTCATATTTAACTCTATTGATGTTCTTGTTGATATCTATGTCATTTTGGTTGAGTTTAGAAATTATTTGGAATTTATTTGGATTTTTGGTTAAAAGTTGTGATAATATGAATGTTTAGATTAAATCTTGATTTGTGTGGTTAAATGTTGTTATTTAGGTCTCCTAGAGGTTTATATGTTGTTTTAGTACATTGTTAAGAGTATTGGAAGTGTTGATTTTGGGTGTATATGTATTAGCAAGATTTTGGATTTGATTTTGGGTATGAATGTGTTAAACCCAGCTGATTTCTGCCCAGCCCGACGACCGGGCGCCCGCCCAGGTGAAGCCAGGCGCCCGCCCGTCTACCCTTTTTCCTTGGGCCAACCTTCTGGCGAAATGAGCGCCCGCCCGCCCCTTGGCGAGCGCCCGCCCGCCCGCCCCCTTTTTCTGGAAATCATATTTGTGTTTGTTTAAGACTAGGTTGTATTTTTTGTTTGGGTTTTAGAGGCACATGAATTGAGTTTTCTTGTCTTTAAATGTTAGAATAGAAGTATATATAGGTACTCCTAAGATTTAGAACGAAAGGGGTGAAATTCAGAGCTAAAACATGGATTTTTCATAATGTCCGGCCGAACACTTTATAAAAATTGTCCGTTTTACGTTCAATCTTCCGGAGACCATAACTTTTTCGTCCGGACTCCGTTTTGGACGTGTAAACTATCGTTGGAAAGATCCTTTTGAGTACTACGCAATGCTTCTATTGGACGCATGTTTCCAGATCAGAATGGTTGTCGTATTGTTGAGGTTTAAGATCAAGGTGTAGTCTCGGTCTAGGTTCCGTAGTACTATTCTAGTTGACTTAGTTGGGCACTGTGGAACACTTTAGTAATTAAAATTGGTTCCTTTGTGAACAATGGTGTTATGTAATTTGATCAAGTATTGTTTGGGAATGTTTGGGCATCGTATGATCTGTTCGTGATTGTTCCAATCGAATTGATTTTCGAGTAAGACTTGGTCTATGTTTTAGGCGATGTCCTATAGTACCTAGAGGGTCGTTATTGAACACCAAAGTGTAGGGTTTAGTCCGGTCGTGATCATGTTCTAATAAGAGTAACCTTTGGATTCGTTTGGGGTGTTTAGAATTGGTTCGTTATGGACGAAAGTAAAGCGTGAATTGGCAATTGGGTACTTACGGTTTGATTAACCTTAAGGTGTATTCATTCTGATTTCCTACTTTGGAATTCCAGGTGTGATGAGATGGTTGAGTTCATAGTCCTAGTATATCTTTATGAGTAAATGTTTAGGGTCATTTTGGTAATAGCCATTGTGCCATTTGTGAGCGACCGTTTGGGTTGTGCTCTTTATGATTAACTTGTGGGTATCATACTTAGGATGTATTTGGTACGTGCCTTATCTTGGAATCATTATGTTTTAATGGTCAATGTTGTTGGACTCTTTTATGAGAAACTCCTTGTGTTTATTGTTGTTGAACTCTTCTTGACTAATCGTTGCATCTTTTATGGTGATTAATTGGTATGGTTCCCTACTTTGGAACCCTAAGTTGTTAAATTAAGCTAGTATTTATTACTTAGCATTTATTTGAAAAGTCCAATTGGTATTTATGGTTGTGTCGGGCGATGTGAGATATTATGATGGCACCGGCCAAGTCCATTATGGTGTCGACCATTGTTTTGCCCTTATTTTCCTCTTCCAGATCGGCCTTGGTTGAGACGTTTGGAGCATGACTTTGTGGCATGGCTCCCGCCCTTTGTGGCACGTTACTTTGTTATTGGTTCCGGTACCGGGGGTTTTCTCTTTAGCTATTATGCTACTACGAAGATGGTTCGATTGGTTGATTGATTGATGGGTCGGTTCTAACCGGGGCTCTCTTCAGCTGTTATGCTGCTATTGTTGACTGGTTTATCGGTTGAAGCTGCGCAGCGATTGTTCTATTGGTTTGGTGAATCCTTGGCTCAGTATCCTTTGTAACGTGTTTATTTCAGTCTTATGTGCTGCATGATGAGTCAGTCGTTATTTCCAACTGGTATGGGACAGTTGGCGATAGGGAGCTTTTCATTTGTTGTTATGTGATTTACTTGTTCAGTTATATGATTGATTTGCATGATATTATGCCATGTAGATGCATTTAGTAACTTACTGAGATTTTATCTCACCCCATTTCTTGTTTCAAATTGTTTTTCCTTAACCCCCCCAGGAAAGCAAGTGGTATCGTTTGAGGTCCGTTGTATCGGGAGTCTTCTGAGCAGGTTGATCGCCTTTGGGGTAGTTGCTCTTCAGAGTCTCTTTGTATATGGTTGAAAGGTCGTGGTCGTCGAGGGTTATGAATTTACTGTGGTCCTTTGGGAATTTATATTATTAACAGTTGTTCTTGCTTCCGCGTTTGTTTCTAGTCTCTGAGTTATAATCTCGTTGAGGTATTGTTTGTTGGTATTGGTTTATAGTAGAATTCACGCGCCCGGTTTGGTATTTAGCATTTTTGAGATGTATATTGTAAATTTTATATTTATGGATTTTTGGAATTTCCGGGGCGTGACACTTTGTCTCAACCGGTCACCTGCAAAAAGCACGTAGGGATAGAGTAGAGCTAAAAATAGCTCGGTGTTAGACTGGCATAGAAAACTTAGCAGACAGATAGCAGTTATTGGAAAGACAATACAAGAGACAATCGGTAAAATCAACTTAAAGTTAGAACGATATAACCTGGAGATATTCAAGTGAACAATATCATGAGCTGACTACCAGTGAACTTCAGTTTGTCCTTGCTGATTGGTGATTTGCCGGTAACTTGTATTATATACTGAGTAGATCTTTGGTCGGCAACTTGGATACTGATCTGCTAATTTATTTTCTGTTGTCCTCTAGCTGGTTTGCCTTGTGTAGACACCCCGCCTTGGACCTCTCACCCCGATTGCACATTTGATTTTGTGTTTCTCCCCATTTTTAGTGTTCCTCGTGAGTTCCTGTCACTTCCGTTAAGTTCCTGACTGACTTCGTTAAGTCCAGGGACTAAACTGAATAACAGGGCTGACTTTCTAGTCCATTCTGTCAAAATTGCCTTCTCTGAGTCGCGCGCCTCCAACAGGAGGAGCCAGGCGCGCGCGCCTCCCGCCCCCAAAGCAGGAAGCGCGCGCCTCTGGGCGTCAGTTACAGATTTCTGGCCACGATTCCCTCCCTTGCTCAATTTACAGGATTTTGCCCGGGAAGGATTTCTTGGTGACTGAGTTTTGGCACCAAAAACACCCCTCTTTCACCTATAAAAACCTCTCTTTACCTCCATTTTCAAGGATCGAAAACTAGACAAAAAATCACTTTCTAAAGGTTCTCCAAGGATCTCATCAAGCAACGTTTGAAGTTCTTCAAATTGTAGGTAAAAGTCCATCTTTTCCTTCCTTGTTTTACTTCATCTCCTCTCTCTCTTTTACTTTAATCAAATGTGCAATCACCCAAATCATTTTGGGACATGACTCTAATGATCACCTCATCTCATTGAGGTTGGTTAAGGAGTTATCTCCTACATTCCAAATCATATTTTAAACCCCCCATTTTTATGACTTAAAGAAGAAGAAGAAGAAGAACATTTTCATTTATGTAGATTTTGATCAAGCAAGACCAACTTAAGTTGGGCGAGATGGGTGTTTCGGTACTTCCCATCTCGTAATCTAACCCCCGGACCTCAAAACAAAGAATCTCTGTTTTCATAACTAAAACTTAGGCTATTTCTAGGTTTTTCTTATGTTCCTTTAAAAACATAGGTGGCGACTCTAAACAATCTAAAACAAGTTAGACATCCTAGGATAATTCACCGCTCTAGCCAAGCCGTGGTTCCCCGGGGTATCTACAGTGGCGACTCCGCTGGGGACGATAGAGGGTTAAACTTGCGTTTTCATTTTTGGTGTTCTTTTATTCTATTTTCTGGGCATTCTGGTAAAAAGGGTAGGAAGCGCGCGCCTTAGGCCTTCTTGGCCTAAAGCGCGCGCGTCCGACCCTTATTACCAGAATCGCCCGCCTCCTTTCTTGTCCTTCAATTCCATGTTTCTGTGCTAACAAATTCTGCAGGGGAAAGTTTTCTTAATTAAGGGTCAAGGCAATCCCTTGAACCCACTGATTTGCAGGTTCTCACCCAGAAGCGGGCGCCTCTGCCCTTCTTCCTCTCACGCGCGCGCCTTCCGCATAGGCAACCCAATGCGCGCGCTTCTGGGCGCATTCCCAGAACAGAACAGTGCACAGAAACAGAACAGAATGACAGTGTGTGGGCACCGGGCCTTCATACAATTTCTTTTACTTTCTGTTTATTTTTATCGGTCACACGGGTGATTCGAAAGTTGTAAATTACGTGCTTATTTGTTTTTTTATTTCCTTTGAAAAAAAATAAAAATGTTTTGTCACATGTTAGACCTCACACTACATGCACATATTCTTATCAATTGCTCACTATCGAGTCGCACAAGTCCAACCCCAAACCCGTCGAGGCCCGTCCTAGAAAGTTTCAAGCTCCACCCGACCTTGGCTCTTTCGAAGCGGTAAACCTCAGCCCGTGGCGTAGTTCAAGACTACATGCCGGGGGTGACCTTTGAGCCTCATATTCAAGCCGAGCACAAACCACACAATTCTAGTCTAGGGTCTAACACTCCGTGACTCAAGTCGGTTTCCATGTACCGAGATTTCCCTAAACTAATGTCTTCAAATCATACATGCCAATTTGTTGCAATGGACGAAATAAAACTCCGTCCCCAAAAGTGGTTATTTTGGACGAAAATAAAAATCCGTCCCCGCATGTATGATTTATTACATTAATTTAGTTTAATCCCGATACATGTAGGTCTCACAAGCGTGGTGGAATCCGATGAGTATATGGGACCGCGAGAAGGTCTATATACTAGTGTGACGATTCCACTATTTTTTCTAGAAACCCCAAAAAGGACTCCGTCCTTCCGACTTTTGTAAATAATAAAAAAAAAAAGAGTCATTTTCTTTATGTGGTTGAGTCTTTCCTTGTTTGTGGGTGAAATCATTTTACTCAAAAGGTGTTTTGGGGCCATCCTAAGATCACCCGTGTTCTCTCAATAGGTCCAATGGCTTCAAACGGCAACGACAACGGCATTCCCGTGTCCAACGAAGGGTTATTCCGCATGGTGGAAGCATTGAAAGGGAAAATTGGTACACTAGCCGAGAATATTCGCCGCAAGGATGATTTATGGAAAGCCCGTTACGAGCATATGGAAATGGCCCATAAAAGAGAAGTATCCAAACTCGAGGAGCAATTGAAGGGGCTCACGAATGAAAGAAAGGTCCAAAGCATTGATACCGGTTTGGTCAACACTCTCATGTCCTACATTGACCAAAGGCTTAGTGGGCTAAATTTGCACAAGGGCCCAAACACCGATCTTCATCAAGCTTCTCTCCTCATGAACACAATGGAGGCTCTTCCCGAAAAGTTCAAGATGCCCGATATTGGCAAGTTCAACGGCAACTCTTGCCCCAACGCTCATGTCGACTCCTACATTCGGGCCATGCTACCAAAGAAAGTGTCTCCTCAAATAATGGCACAATGCTTCCCGCTTACTCTCGAGGGGGTCGCAAAAGATTGGTATATGGGTCTTCCAGTTTCCACCCGCCTCAATTGGGATGCCGCTATGCTTGCCTTCAAGTCACAATACCAAGGCACCTCCATGTTTCGTCCCACCAAGAAAGAATTGGAGAGCACCGTGCAAATGGGTGATGAATCATTTGGGGGCTTCTATCGCCGTTGGAACGACAAGCTAGCCGAGATGGTTGATAGGCCTTCCAAGAAGGAACAAATGGACATCTTCTTGAAGTGTTTGAAAATGGACTACCGCACTAATCTTAGTGGGGCTTTTCACTCCGATTTTGCAAGCATGTATGATGCGGGAATTAGAGTCGACAATTTGCTCCGAGAAATGGCCGAGTCTTCCTACGAGACAAGCTTCAACGATGAAGGGTTCCCAAACAATGACATGGAAGAATGTAGTGACATGGAAGACTACAACGACAATGAGGACTACAATGACATGGGGGATGACGACAACAATCTCCGTTTCTCTTTCTCTACCTAGTAGTAGGAATAAAAAAAAAAAAAAAAAAGAGTCAAAAGTCCACTTTTGTGTGCATTAATGTTTTCTCTCGTCCCATGTTAAGTGTCGAGTCTTCTTATCAAATAAAAGTCGTTCTTATCCTTATACACTCTTCCAAGTTGTTCATAACTCTTGGTAAAATGATGAAAAGATGTCTAAACAAGTTTTAGAACGAAGGCCATCGCTTGAACGCCTAGGGGCTAAACATCGACGCCAACATCAACGACGAAGCCAAGACAAACAAGGTGGAGCAACAATCATGAAGAAGTCAAGCAAAGTTTTCAAAGGGGGATTAAAAAAAAAAAAAAAGAGCTCGCTAGGTTGAAACCATCAAATCAACCTAGGCAAAAGTTAGAGCACAAAAAAAAAAAAAAAAAAAAAAAAAAATCCCCCTTCATCAAAGAAGTTCACATCAAGATCATCATCATCATCCACCAACGAAGGACGAAGCAACAATCCATCCCGAAGAATGGAGAATCGACAAGAACTACGGTGACCTGAGCCTCTACACTGGAGGAACGTAGGCAACCTGCGGGTCCGGTCTCATGAAAAAAAGAAGATATGTTTAGCCCTAGCGCGTTATGGTGATTGGCCTTCATCTTGAACTTGTCAAGACATCTTTGTACGATTCATTTGCCAATGAATTAATCACCAAAAAGATTGAACAACTATCTTAGATTTGAAATCATTTCGCGCTCCTTGTCGAGTCTAGGGACTTCTATTCTTTCTGCATACTCCCAATTTCTTGCAATCAAATTGGGGCTTTCCTTCTCTTCTCTCTTAATGACTTACTTGCCTTCGCGAGTCATTCAATTCAATAAAAAATACATGTCAATACTAGGGACACTTCCCTAGTCAAGTCAATGTCACTCATCATTAGTGACAAAAGGTCTCCACCGCAAAATCACATGTCTTATCTCCTCAGCTAGAGTCAATGCACACTTCCTCATCAATTGAGTCAAAAAAAAATTATGAAGACGCAAAAGAGATGCCCGCTAGATTGAAAACCCGAAAGGGCGGTCTAGGCAAAAAACAGGGTGCGTCATAAAAAAAAAAACGATGAGAGAGTGAGAGAGAGAAGGGAAAGAGAAATGGAGATCCCCGGCCTCTAAAGAAGATAAGTTCTACATTGAATCTCCTCAGCAAGTCAATTCCCCACCGAGTCAACTTTGGGATTGCAAAAGGCTCGACAAGATATAGCACCATCAAAGGTTGTCTTGGGTTATCGGCATCATTCTCCAGCAGTGTGCATTTTTGGGTTCATGAAAAGAAGGCCCGTGGTTACCAAGATCCATCCGAGAACAAGCCCATCATAAAAGGGCACGAGGTTGCACAAATAATCCCTAGCTAGTCAATTGGCTTGGGCAGCAAATAGCAACAACATGTGTCTCAGTTTTCAAGGCTTCTTCAAGTATGTGCTTCTAAAGTACGCCGAAAGGCTCCCGAGAAATGGAGTAGCTCTTGCCATATCCTCTCATGTTTATTCTCTCACACGAGGACGAGTCACTCTTGCTTTGCTCAATAAATGGTGACGCCCTAGGGGCTATGTGACTCAAGAACAAGGGATTGTTTTGCTTCATTTGGCAATCAATACGCCCTAGGGGCTATGCTCAAGAAAGATGTGTGAGACTATCCTCAAAGTCCCTCAAAAAGGATGTCAAAAAGCCCTCTTGACACGTGTGCCCGTGCTCGTTCCCCCAATCAAGGATGGACCTTTCTCGCAATCAATGATGGCACTCTAGGGACTACGGTCAAGTCTTAAAGGCTCCCTCGGCAAAGAGCAATTAACTCCCCAGCAGTATCCCCAGCCAAGTCATGTGCAACATTGGAAGCCTCCTCAATTCGGCACCGAATGTCTCAATGGGCCTCGCAATCTACAATCTTTTGGGCTACGGCATTACAGTAATCCGAGCAAAGGGCAATATTGAGGCTTCGCGACCGACAGTCTTTTGGGCAACAATACTCAAGCAACGCAATTTGGGAGTAGTCTCCATGAAAGGGATCAAGCTTCAAAGGGTCTCTCAACACTTCAAGTCAAAGGCCTCTTGGTTTTAAATGAAGACTCCGATGTTATGAATGAAGTTGACGATTTTTGTTAGAACTCACAGCGAGATTTTGAAGGAAGTCTTAGAGAAAAGGAAAAAGATTCAATATGCTAAACTCTAATCAAAACAGGGTTATAGCGGGAAATGCCACGGCCAATCCCAATGTTTCTGCAATTCAGCACCCCCTTCTCCAAGATCAAAAGCACAAGGTGCAGCTCAGATAAAGTTGGGCCACAGCACTAGTTGCATCCGAAGATCCGTCATTAGTTCAACTCAAGAAGAGTCAAGCAAGCATACTCATTTGAGACTTTATCACGCCAAGACCTTATCCTCCGCGACATCGACGGCACCGCAAGACATTACTGCATCCTTTGACATAAGCCCTCAGCCATTTGGGTATCGACCACAATGAGGCCATTCATCTCCCCAGTAAGAGCAAGAAGGAGATCTCTATCAAGAATTCTACCAAACGGTACATCCGCTCTCAATGCCGAGCCAATCACGAGATAATTTGGGGCTTTACAATGAAAGGTCTTCACATCCCGCCATCTACAAGCCCACGACACTTGGGGCTTAGCAATTTCTCGAAGCTTGGCATCCATAATCTTCTCTTGGGGCTTGCTCACTACAACAACAAAGGGCGATTTACTCGAATGGGCCAAGAGCTGATTTATCTTGGAGCTATGCAAGTCCCTCAAAATTTGGCATCAAAGGCATTCTAGGGGCTTTACAATCAGCAACCCCTCATCTCGGCATCAAAAGCCTTTTGAAGCCCCATAATCGACAA
This sequence comes from Campanula takesimana, assembly GCA_026119855.1. Classification (NCBI taxonomy): domain Eukaryota; kingdom Viridiplantae; phylum Streptophyta; class Magnoliopsida; order Asterales; family Campanulaceae; genus Campanula; species Campanula takesimana. The sequence continues at coordinate 539,175 of JAOWBW010000916.1, forward strand.
ATCTCTTGGGGATAGACATCAATCTTCGTTGGGCACGACGACGACAACGACAGAATTAAAGCGAAGCAATCTGGACTTCGAATGAGCATGACTTGATCTTGGGTCGGCTTCATAAACACACAATGGCTAAAATGGTTCACCCACGAACTAAAAAAAAAAAAAAAAAAAAAAAAAGATTTTTTCTTTCTTTTTCTCCTTCTATGTGCAAAATTATGTGCTTTACTTTGCTTTGCTCCTAGCCTCTCCTCCAGCGTTCTCCATCATCTTTGAACTACGCTGGTCTGATTCTCTTAAAGGGATACGTAGGCAGCCTCTTGGCACGACCAACCCATCATCCAGAGTACCATCTCGCCAACCCAACATCAAGGGCATTCTCTCATCAACATCTAAAGAATGGACATTCTCCATCAAAGCATCCTCCGCGGACATCAAGAATCCATCTCCACTCAAGCGGCAATGGTAAGTGAAGGTATGAATACATCCAATGCTTTCCTCAAAATCACACCGCACACAAGATCACTTTCTACATTCTTACTTCTCTCTCATTACAAAGGTGCTTTCAAATCACATGTCACACCACAATCACAATTTTCTTTCGCAATTCCTATTTCACATCTCACACAAGCACATATATCTGCAAAGCATACACATAACAGGTGCCGCACAGAGCACCAGGTGCCGCACAGAGTACCAGAATCAACAGGTGCCGCACAGAGCACTAGGTACCGTACAGAGTACCAGAATCAACAGGTGCCGCACAGAGCACCAGGTACCGCACAGAGTACCAGCATCAACAGGTGCCGCACAGAGCACCAGGTGCCGCACAGAGCACCAATTTTGGTCGATGGTGGACCGCTCAAATCACCATACCGCCGCACAGCGCATCAGAATATGCCGCACCGCGCACCAATTCTGGTCGATGGTGGACCGCTCAAATCACCATACCGCCGCACAGCGCATCAGAATATGCCGCACCGCGCACCAATTTTTGGTCGATGGTGGACCGCTCAAATCACCATACCGCCGCACAGCGCATCAGAATATGCCGCACCGCGCACCAATTTTGGTCCATGGTGGACCGCTCAAATCACCATACCTCTTCCATCAGCAAAAGTCGCTCACACAGGGAGGGCACTTCTATCCTTTGTAATTTCAAATTCCTGCTTTATCGAGTCTTTGTTTTCTCTTGTCGATGTCCTCGGCGGTTGTCTTTCTTTCGTCGACGCGTTTTGCCTCGCAATCCACGTCGCCGAGGGGCTCTGTAGACACCCCGCCTTGGACCTCTCACCCCGATTGCATACATAGTATTTTTATTTAACTTATTTTTATTAATTTATGTTACTTCGGTTAAGTTCCTAACTGATTCCGTTAGTTTTGGACTAAACTGCATAACAGAATTAATTTTAGAGTCATTTCTGTCTTTCTGTCATTTTTAAAATCGCGCGCTTCCGGCACAGCCAGTGAGCCGCGCGCGCGTCCCGCCCCAAAATCCGGACCCGCGCGCTTCCCACTTTGGCAGTAACGGATTGCACCTTATTTCCCTCCCTTTTCTTATTTACAAACATCTTTTCTTGATCACAAAAACCATCTTTTTACATCCACATTCATCCCCCCTTTTCTCATTAACTCCCAATCCCACACTTCTAGCCTTTTCATTAAAACAAAATATTTCCTTTTTATTTTATTTGATTTTCTTTTATTTCTTTTATTTATTATTTTATTTATCTTATTTTTGATTGGTCAATTCCATTTCACATGGATGATCATCTTTTCCCTCCAACCTTTCCCTCTCTTTTTTACCTATAAAAACCATCATCTTCTACCTTGAAAGAGGACCCAATTTTTGAGACTTGAACAAAAACTCTACACAAATCATCTCAACAATCTTTCTCTACAAAACACTACACAAAGTGTTTGCACAACATTTTCTCTACAACAACATCACTTTCAAGTCCAAGTTTGAAGTCTTCTTTCTAAAGGTACAACTCTTCTTCTTTTATTTTGTTTGTCTAGTCTTACTAGTATGCAATCTCCATAAAAAGGGATACAACCAAAAGGCCACTTCACTATTGAAGTTTGGCCAAGGTTACATCCCAACATTCCAAACTTCATTTAATTTATATTTCATTTCTTAATGTAATCATTTAGCACTAGTCCAACATGTAACTATTTAGCATTAAATTAATAAAATCATTCTTTTCCCCTTTTTCTTTACATTATAATTGTTAGCATTGTTAATAAATTGAAGGACATTTAGCATTAGAACACCAATAGTAGCAAGACCCGCGTAAGCGGGGCGGAGTGGGTGTTTAAGTACTTCCCACTCCGTCACCTAACCCCCGAACCCTTCTCTCCCGAATCTCTGGTTTTGTACATAAATTAGGCTATTTCTAGGTTTTTCTTATGTTCCTTTAAAAACATAGGTGGCGACTCTAAACAATCTAAAACAAGTTAGACATCCTAGGATAAATCACCGCTCTAGCCAAGCCGTGGTTCCCCGGGGTATCTACAGTGGCGACTCTGCTAGGGAACCACGGCTTGGCTAGAGCGGTGAATTATCCTAGGGTCTAACACTCCGTGACTCAAGTCGGTTTCCATGTACCGAGATTTCCCTAAACTAATGTCTTCAAATCATACATGCCAACTTGTTGAAAAGGACGCAATAAAATCCGTCCCCAAAAGTGGTTATTTTGGACGAAAATAAAAATCCGTCCCCACATGTATGCTTTACTACATTAATTTAGTCTAATCCCGATACATGTAGGATTCACAAACGTGGTGGAATCCGATGAGTATATGGGACCGCGAGATGGTCTATATACTAGTGTGACGATTCCATTATTTTCTTAGAAACCCCAAAAGGGATTCATTCCCTCCGACTTATAAAAAAGAAAAAAAAAAGAGTCTTTTCTTATGTGGTTCGAGTCGTGTGCCCAACTGTGTGCTCTAAGCCTCTTCATGGACCGCAAGTGTTACTCAAGACTGACAAGGGCCTCTTCTGCAATGTAGGTTCAATTGGTACTTACAAAGTCTACCGGGATTCAGCAAATCGGTTAGTCCGTGAAGAGATCACTCCAACAGCTCCAACCATGACCGGCAGCAGCAACACCATGTCTCTCGAACAGCTCTCAACTATGGTCCAACTCCTCCAAGAGCAAGTCTCCACCCTTAACAAGGAGGCACAAAGCAAAGATGACATTTGGCAATCCCACCTCGACAGCCAAAGGGAGGCCCACGAGGACGAAATGGAGCTAATGAATGAAAAGCTCACCAACCTTGCCAAGGGAAAGAACAAGAACAATGATGATGAATCCGAATGGACCGAGGGTTTATTCAAAAGTCCGTATGTCAGCACCCGCACCAAAAAGATGGGGGAACCAAGTTCCGAGAACAATGAGCCCAAAATGGTGGATTCTATCATGGCCTACATCGACCAAAAATTCAATGGGCTCAACATGGGGAAAGGCTCCGACACAAGCCTTTATCAATCATCCATCCTCATGAGTACTATGGCCGCTCTTCCCGATAAGTTCAAGATGCCCGACATAAGCAAATTCAAGGGCAACTCTTGTCCTATGGCTCACATTGAGACTTATATTTGGGCAATGGTTCCAAAGAAGGTCTCCACCAAGGTGATGGCTCAATGCTTTCCTCTCACTCTCGAGGGGGCGGCAAAAGATTGGTATGCTACTCTCCCGCTCACTGTCCGTCTTGATTGGGACTCCGCCATGCTTGCCTTCAAGAACCAATACCAAGGCAACACCACTCACCGGCCCACAAGGAAAGAGCTAGAGAACACCACTCAACGAGACAATGAGTCCTTCATCGACTTCACAAGGAGATGGAATGACAAACTCTCCGAAATTGTTGAGAGGCCGAACACAAAAGAGCAAATGGACATCTTTCTCAAGTGTCTCAAGATTGATCTCCGCACTCACCTAAGTGGAGCTTGCTACTCCGACTTCTCCCAAATGTATGAGGCGGGGGTACGCATGGATGACTTGCTCAAGGAGATTAAGAAGACCACTCCTACTTACCGCTACAAGGCCGCTTCCAACTCCACAAAAGAGGCCTCGGTCAACGCCGTCACTATTGACAAGGGGAATTACAAAAAGGTTCCTCCACCTCAAGGGAAAAGGCCCCGAAGTGACCGTGTGTACACGCCTCTCCAAGGCATGACTCAAACCGAAGTGTTCGAGGTCCTCAAGGCAAAGGGTCAAGTCACACCCGTGCAAGGGTACCAGCCCAAGACGATCCACGACAATCATGCTCACCACAAATATTATGGCTACCACCAATATAGTGGCCACACCACCGAGGAATGCTTCGTTCTCCGCAATGTCATTCAAGATCTCATAGATAAGAAAGAATTTGTAGTGACTAATGACGAGCATGTCAATGTAATAGAGATAGGAGAACTTGAGGGGACCACCCATTCAATCCCAATTGTGAATGGGGGTCCCAATGTTATGAATAAAATTGACAATTCTTGTTATGTAGTGACTTATGATGAGGTAATGAGGGAAGTACTAGAGAATAGGAAAAAGAAGCAAGATGGGAATGTCAATATGCTAACTCGATCCGGTCGAGTCATAGCAAGCAACCCTTCCACTTCCGCACCGAGCACCTCTTCTCAAAGGCCGCAAGCTCACAACACTCCCGAAGATCCTCTACTTGTCCAACTCAAGAAAACTCAAGCCAACATCTCTATTTGGGACCTCATTGCATCCTCAAAGAAACATCGAGATCTTGTCATTCGCAATCTCGATGATACATCAGTTTCTCCCGATACTACTCCCGAGGACCTCACAGCAATGATTGGTCACATTCACTTTGGCAACGTCATCACCTTTGCCGATATGGACCTTCCACCATTTGGTTCCGACCACAACGAAGCTATTTACCTCAAGGTACGAGCAAGGGGGAGGCCCGTCTCAAGAGTCTTAGTGGACGGCGGTTCTGCACTCAATCTCATGCCTGGTAGAATCATGGGCATACTGGGGCTTAAGGATTCTGATTTAAAGCCCTCTACTCAAGTAATCCGAGGTTATGACAGCACCGCCCGTACAGTCATGGGTATGATCGAAATTGACATTGAGTTTGGGAGCATGGTCATGTCCGTTCCATTCCAAGTGCTTGATATCCCGGCCTCGTTCAACTTACTGTTGGGTCGACCATGGATTCATAGTGCTAATGCCGTACCGTCAACTCTCCACCAATGTGTCAAGATCCGAAACGGTGATGAAATAGTGACCGTAATGGCTGAAAACATCACTATCCACAGAAAAGGTGAGCCCGTCCACCAAGTTCAGCATGGTCTACCAGACTCCACTCTCTCCGGCGTCTCAATCAACGCCATTGACAAAGAAGGGGGAAATGGATCATGGACCCCCAGCAATCACAAAGTACTCCGCATGATGAGGGATATGGACTACTTCCCTGGTTTAGGCTTAGGGAAATATCAGCAAGGAATCCTACATCCCGTGCAAGTCCCATTTGTCAAGAACACATTCGGTTTGGGGTACGAGCCTTCCGAAGAAGACTTGAAGCAAGAACAAGCAATCAAAAACGAAAAGGCCCGAGCTCGTAAAAAAGGCCGTCGTTATGAGGTCCCTAATCTAAGGCCTTACCGCAAGACGTTGAATGGTTATTTTGTCCGCCAAGGGGAAGACGTTCCATACATGATCTTTCCCGAACCATGGGTTAACAATAAGGGTGTCAAAAAGCCTGGCCTCGAAATCTTCTCCGATTGTGAGATCCAGAAATCCGAAAGGGAACCAACTCCCATGTCACCCCGTGAATGGTGGGGAAGGAAGGTGACTATAGAGTCCGAGACAGAAATCACCGTGGGGGAAGAACTGACAGATTTAGCCTCCATGTTCGAAGAGCTTGCCGTAATGAACGAATGCCAAGTCAACGCCATCCATGACACCGTCATCATGAACGAGACTATCAGTGAAATCCCGCCAAGCTCCGAGCCGATCAACAATTGGTATTCAACAAAAGGGCCCGTGGTATCCGAGGAATTCTTAGTCCAAGAAATGGGTTGCATACCCCGAACAGCAACAAAGGAAGAGCAGCTTACACTTACTTTCGAGTCCGAGAGTGTCTCTAATACCCTCACCCAAGAGGATTTGGAGGCCATAGCCGAGCGCGTGTTTCCTTTCTTTGCTAATGAAAAATTTGATATTTCTGAATACCCTGAGATTGCAAACATCATAAATGATGAATTAACTAATAATGAACTTAACGAACAAGTTAATAACGATTCAAATTATGATGAAATAGACCACGAAAACACAACATACTTAAATGAACTTGCTCAACAAGTCCGTAGTCATGGCGAGAATGGTCCAAAGGCTGACGAAGAATTGCAGGTTGTTAATCTGGGTACCGAAGAAGAGCCAAAAGAAACCAAGATTGGAAACTTCTTCAAGGGAGACGACAGAGACAGATTGACTGCGTTACTACGGGAGTTCGTGGATGTGTTCGCATGGTCATACAAAGATATGCCGGGTTTAGACAGAAAGGTAGCGGAGCACAGGATTCCGATCAGAGAAGATGCCAGGCCAGTAAAACAGAAGCTCAGGAAGATCAAGCTAGAATGGTCTCTGCAGGTCAAAGAAGAGGTTGAGAAGCTCCTCAGCGTGGGTTTCATCAAGGTTATCGAGTATCCGACGTGGTTAGCCAACATTGTGACACTCAGGAAGGCGAACGGCAAGGTCCGAGTTTGTGTAGACTTCCGGGATTTAAACAAAGCTTCCCCAAAGGATGATTTTCCACTCCCTAATATCGACATGCTAGTCGACTCCACTGCTGCCTACGAGGTTCGCTCATTTGTGGATGGGTTCGCTGGGTACAATCAGATTCTCATGGCCGAGGAAGATCAACATAAGACAGCCTTCACAACACCGTGGGGTACCTTTTGCTACACAGTCATGCCATTTGGGTTAAGAAACGCTGGGGCTTCCTACCAAAGAGCCGTGACAGACTTGTTCCATGATATGATTCACAAAGAAATCGAGGTCTATGTGGACGACATGATCATTCACTCCAAAGGGACCGATGGTGTTCATTTGACCGATCTCCGCAAGTTCTTCGAAAGGCTTCGTCAACACAAGATGAGGCCCAACCCTGCAAAGTGCACATTTGGGGTTATCCGAGGCAAAGTTCTTGGTTATATGGTCACATAAAGGGGAATCGAAGTAGACCCCTCCAAAATCAAGGCAATCATTGACATGCCTCCTCCGAAGACGCAGAAAGAGATTAAAGGTTTCATGGGCAGACTACAATACATCAGTCGGTTTGTGCACCAACTTACTTCCATGTGCGAGCCAATCTTCAAGTTACTCAAGAAGAACGTGGCTCTGGAATGGACCGACGCGTGCCAAGAAGCCTTCGATCAAGTGAAGCATTACTTGACGTGCCCTCCTGTTCTAGTTCCGCCACACAAGGAGAAACCTCTGTTGCTTTATCTCACTGTCAATGATGAAGCCCTAGGGGCTATGTTAGCACAAGAGCAACGAGAGTCCACAAAGGAGAACGCCATTTATTTTGTCAGTCGCCGATTCCAAGGAGGCGAAAAGAACTACTCTGTTTTAGAGAAGTCATGTGCAGCATTGGTTTGGGTCACTCAAAAGCTCAAACACTATATGGAAGCTTTTCTGATCAAGCTAGTAGCAAAGATGGACCCGCTCCGCTACATCTTCGAGAAGCCTTTCATGTCAACAAGAATAGCCAAATGGTACTTCATGCTCGCCGGCTATGATATCACTTACGTCACACTAAAATCCGTCAGGGGGAAAGTGTTCAGTGACCAGCTTGCCGAATTCCCGTGTGACGAAGTGAAGGGGGAAGATGTACAGTTCCCCGACGAGCATTTAATTTGTACTGCAACCGAGGAAGACAAGTGGCAACTTTTTTTCGATGGCGCCGCCAATAAACACGGTTTTGGTATAGGGGTATTGCTTGTCGATCCAAAAGACATCTACACTCCCATTGCCATACGCCTGGAATTCGAAGCTACCAACAACATTGCCGAGTACGAAGCATGTATAGCGGGGCTAGAAGCAGCTCTCGACAGAAACGTCACGGAACTAGAAGTGTTCGGCGACTCTTTGCTCCTTATCAATCAGCAATCGGGCAAATGGCGAACCCAAGACCCGACTCTCCAACAGTATGGTCAGCACCTTGAAGAACTGGTTGAACAATTCCAAGAGATCACTTTCAATTACCTGCCAAGAGATAAGAATCGCTTCGCCGATGCACTGGCCACTATAGCTTCATTAGTTGAAATGCCCAAAGGAAAAATGGTGAAACCTTTCAAAATTGCTCGAAGGAACAGTCCGGCATATTGCATGACCATCGAGATCAACAAGGTCCAAACAAACTCTCCGTGGTATTCAGACATCATGAACTTCCTCAAAGACGGCACTTATCCCGAGAACATCAATAAGAAGTCTCAAGCAGCTCTGCAAAGGTTAGCCTCTCGGTACGTACTGATTGGGGACCGAGTCTATAAAAGGCACCACGACGGGATCAATCTCTTATGCGCCAATGAGACCGAAGCTCAAGAGATAATGTGTGAAGTGCACGAAGGAGAATGTGGACCCCACATGAATGGGTTTATGCTAGTCAAGAAGATACTTCGCATGGGTTACTATTGGAGCACTATGGAACGAGACTGTATCGAGAAAGTCAAAAGGTGTGCCAAGTGCCAGTTCCACGCTAATCTACAACATGCTCCACCCTCATAACTTTACAACATGGTCACACCTTGGCCTTTCTCTTGTTGGGGGATAGACATCATCGGTAAAGTTCATCCTGCCGGGAGCAATGGGCAGTCATTCGTCCTAGTAGCAGTCGACTACTTCATAAAGTGGGTCGAAGCACAAGCCTATCGAACCCTCAACGCCAAGAAAGTGGCCGAATTTGTAAAGATTAATATCATGTGCCGATACGGTGTGCCTCATGAAATCATTTCCGACAACGGCTCTCACTTCGAGAAGGAAATGGATGCACTTTTGGTAGAATACAAGATCACCAAGCACAAGTCATCTCCTTACCGGCCCCAAGCAAATGGCGCAGTCGAAGCAGCAAATAAGACAATCGAGACCATCGTCAAGAAGATGGCCTCGACAGGAAGGGATTGGCCCGAAAAGCTACCATTAGCATTGTGGGGCTACCGCACGTCAATACGATCCGCAACAGGAGAAACTCCTTATGCATTGGTCTATGGTTCTGAAGCCGTGCTCCCTATCGAACTTGAAGTCCCATCTCTACGGGTCCTCCTCGAGAATCAAGTCAACGAGGTCAACTGGATGCAGAGTCGATACGAACAGCTAGCCTTACTCGACGAGAAAAGGTTAAGGGCACTCGAACGCACGAGGGCATATCAGCAAAGGATGGCAAGAGCTTTCAACAAAAAAGTGAAGCCTCGAAACATCAATGTGGGAGATTTGGTCTTAAGACAACATCCTCCTAATGCCATGAATCCCCTGGGAAATGGGGACCTCGATGGATCGGTCCGTACGTGGTCAAAAAGATACTAAGCGGTGGTGCAGTCCGACTCGTGGATTTAGATGGTGACCAGTTACCAAAGGAGGTCAACCTCGACAAGCTCAAGAGGTTCTACGCTTAATAAACAAAGACCTTTAAAAAAAAAAAAAAAAAAAAAAAAAAAATCGCTCGCTAGGTTTAAAACCCGCAAGGGCGGCCTAGGCAAAAATTAGAGCACGTGCAAAAAAAGAAGCCCGCTAGATTGAAAACCCGAAAGGGCGGTCTAGGCAAAAAACAGGGTGCACAAAAAAAAAAAAAAAATTAAAAAATAAAAAAATAAAAAAAATAAATAAATAAATAAAATAAAATAAAAAATGGTCTTTGTTTGTTTGATCTACGAAGACCTGAGCCTCCCAACTGGAGGAACGTAGGCAACCTTCGGGTGCGGTCTAAAACATATCAAAAATACCCAATTCACTTCAAATAACAAAATGCAATTTTTATTCATTCAATGAATTATTCAAACCATTACAACGGATTTATTGAGCAACAAAAGACATCAAAATATTAAATCTTAAAACAAAGTGGTCTAATTGCAATCTCTTAGGGTACTAAGAAAAATCCAATTTTCTCTTGGCTTTCAAAGGACCGCCCGATCGTCTCTCAATCCTTTTCTTCTTGGGGAACGAAGGAGCACTAATACTCACCGAAACCTTCTGTGCTGCAACACGTCTCCTAGAATAAAAGTCATCCAAAGGAGTACCGAAAGGGTCAGCAAGAATGTTACTCGAATCAACAACAGCCTCTCTATATCTCAAAGTGCTGCTAGGCTCAAAACCCTGTCCCAACAACTCGGCACGAAGCACATCAACCCAAGTGGTGCCACGGTAAAGGGTGCCAAATAAATAATCCAAGTAGATCTCGGGAAGGAAGACACTCCCCCGATGCAGAGGAGCGAAAGCCCAACGATTGCGGTCATCTCCCCAAGCCGATTGAAGCTCACTCGAGAAGTCAGGACCCATGTAAGCAACTGGACGAAGCATTCCATCCCTCGGAAAAGGAATTGTCTGTTGGCGACCAAACTGCCGCAGAACCCGCTCTGGCTGGTAAAAGGAAGAATCCCTCAAACCAGGCACAACCACGTGCTGAAAACCAAGAGTCCATTCCACAAAAGGACGAAGACCCCAAGAAGGAGGACACCACTCAATATCGACGGTCACCCGAGAGGCAAAGAATTTCTTCCAATCCTCTTCAGATAAATCCCGGATCAACAACTTCCTCCTATGAACAGCAAAAGGAGACAAATCACCATCCGGAGAATAAATTCTGAAGTGTTCTCGGAGCCATATGGTCAAAAGCAAAGGGCTTCCCCGACACATCTTGCCCGTCCTGTGTAACTCATCAAGACCATGCAACGTCTCCCCTACAATAAGAGGAATTACACTGAATCGCTGGTCCTTAGCTTGCAAAATGATCTCAGCCAACTGCGCGTCCGCAGTCCCGAAAGGTGTAACAAACAGTACTTCGCTGAAGAGACAAACAGCCATGGCATTTCTTTTGAAAGATTGAACCACCGGGTCCTCCGAGTGCAAACTAAAGAACATCGGCAACTCAGTTACGTCAATCACGGTACCGTGCAACATCTTCCTCACATCCTCAACAGGGAGATTCAGTAACTCAACCCAAGAGTCGATGGCACCACGGTGATATTTGGGGACGGCAATCCGACCGGCCAAAGGCACGCCAAGGATGGCCCCGAAATCGTCAACAGTCGGCACCATTTCATTAGCTGAAAGATTGAAAGTATGGCTGTCGCAATCCCAGAAAGCCGCGGCAGCTCTCAACAAATCCCAATCCGGTTTCAACGTCCGCAAAGTGAAAAGAATTCGGAACCCGAAGTCTTTAATGAAGGCCTTCTTGGGATGGGTCTTGAAAGAATACACAAAAGTGCCCAAGTCCTTTTCATACACACTAACGACCTTGGCGTCAAGAGCAAAAGAATTGGAAGCCATGGAAAATGTTGATCACAAGCGAAGTTAATCAATAATATGATGTTCAAAAATGGCAGAAAGGAGCTGTGAGAATCAAGTGGTCGAACAGAAGATGATATTATAGCTGTTGGAGGCTCTTTTGGTCAGCAAATATCAAGCCCGGAATTCCGCCTCCCAGACGCGCGCGCCACCCGCCAGCAGTATGAAGCGCGCGCGCGTCCCAAGCCCACATAGGAAGGCGCGCGCCTCCCAGGTCTAAATCGCTTGAAGAAAAGGGCCTTGTCAGAGATCTCCAGCCTAAATCAAGACACTGTCCCGATCCTCGGACACCCAGTTGGGCACACCTTTTCTGGTCCGCCCTTAAGGCACGTCAAAAATCGAAAGCAGGATAGAAACTCCCACTCATAAGTAGGCTGTCCTCTTCAAAAATCCGAACTCCCTAAGTTCTGTCACGGGTGCCACACCCCCCTCAAAAGTCAATCTCAACACTTCATCCCCAACAGGAACATTTTTCCTGGTCGCAGTCAACTGTGCCCGGACCCCACAATTCAAAAGTCAAGTGTGACTCCAAATGGCACGAGACTTCAAAGCAATATTTCATCAAACGAATTCACTAACGGATTCGTCAACAAGGGTTCACCAACGGACTCATCAACAAGGGTTCACCAACGGACTCATCCAAGGGATTCACTAACGGATTCATCAAACGGATTCACCAACGGATTCGTCAACAAGGGTTCACCAACGGACTCATCCAAAGGATTCACTAACGGTTTCATCAAACGGATTCACCAACGGATTCGTCAACAAGGGTTCACCAACAGACTCATCCAAGGGATTCACTAACGGATTCATCAAACGGATTCACCAACGGATTCGTCAACAAGGGTTCACTAACGGACTCATCCAAGGGATTCACTAACGGATTCACCAAAACGGATTCACCAACGGATTCGTCAACAAGGGTTCACCAACGGACTCATCCAAAGGATTCACTAACGGATTCATCAAACGGATTCACCAACGGATTCGTCAACAAGGGTTCACCAACGGACTCATCCAAGGGATTCACTAACGGATTCATCAAACGGATTCACCAACGGATTCGTCAACAAGGGTTCACCAACGGACTCATCCAAGGGATTCACTAACGGATTCATCAAACGGATTCACCAACGGATTCGTCAACAAGGGTTCACCAACGGACTCATCCAAGGGATTCACTAACGGATTCATCAAACGGATTCACCAACGGATTCGTCAACAAGGGTTCACCAACGGACTCATCCAAGGGATTCACTAACGGATTCATCAAACGGATTCACCAACGGATTCGTCAACAAGGGTTCACCAACGGACTCATCCAAGGGATTCACTAACGGATTCATCAAACGGATTCACCAACGGATTCGTCAACAAGGGTTCACCAACGGACTCATCCAAGGGATTCACTAACGGATTCATCAAACGGATTCACCAACGGATTCGTCAACAAGGGTTCACTAACGGACTCATCCAAAGGATTCACTTCAAACGGATTCATCACTAACGGAAGGTTCACTGACGGCCTCATTCAAAACATTCAGCCGGCAGGTTCACCTAACGGATCATGCCACCCCCCTCTATCAACAAAAGCCGCTCACACAGGGAGCGCACCACTATCTCTCACAATCTCAAATTCCTGCTTTCATCGAGTCTTTGCCTTTTTTTTTGTGATGTCTTCGGCGGGTGTTTTTAACTTTCGTCGACGCGTTTTGCTTTGCAATCCACGTCGCCGAGGGGCTCTGTAGACACCCCGCCTTGGACCTCTCACCCCGATTGCACATTTGATTTTGTGTTTCTCCCCATTTTTAGTGTTCCTCGTGAGTTCCTGTCACTTCCGTTAAGTTCCTGACTGACTTCGTTAAGTCCAGGGACTAAACTGAATAACAGGGCTGACTTTCTAGTCCATTCTGTCAAAATTGCCTTCTCTGAGTCGCGCGCCTCCAACAGGAGGAGCCAGGCGCGCGCGCCTCCCGCCCCCAAAGCAGGAAGCGCGCGCCTCTGGGCGTCAGTTACAGATTTCTGGCCAGGATTCCCTCCCTTGCTCAATTTACAGGATTTTGCCCGGGAAGGATTTCTTGGTGACTGAGTTTTGGCACCAAAAACACCCCTCTTTCACCTATAAAAACCTCTCTTTACCTCCATTTTCAAGGATCGAAAACTAGACAAAAAATCACTTTCTAAAGGTTCTCCAAGGATCTCATCAAGCAACGTTTGAAGTTCTTCAAATTGTAGGTAAAAGTCCATCTTTTCCTTCCTTGTTTTACTTCATCTCCTCTCTCTCTTTTACTTTAATCAAATGTGCAATCACCCAAATCATTTTGGGACATGACTCTAATGATCACCTCATCTCATTGAGGTTGGTTAAGGAGTTATCTCCTACATTCCAAATCATATTTTAAACCCCCCATTTTTATGACTTAAAGAAGAAGAAGAAGAAGAACATTTTCATTTATGTAGATTTTGATCAAGCAAGACCAACTTAAGTTGGGCGAGATGGGTGTTTCGGTACTTCCCATCTCGTAATCTAACCACCGGACCTCAAAACAAAGAATCTCTGTTTTCGTAACTAAAACATAGGCTATTTCTATGTTTTTCTTATGTTCCTTTAAAAACATAGGTGGCGACTCTAAACAATCTAAAACAAGTTAGACATCCTAGGATAATTCACCGCTCTAGCCAAGCCGTGGTTCCCCGGGGTATCTACACCTTGTAATGAAGATTTGTTTAAACACCTGTGCTAGTCACTAGGAATCCTAAAGATACAATCAAAAATTGGGGGATCCTAAGTGATAACTATGATTGGGATTAAGCAATTCTATGTCCTAAACATATATTTGAACAATAATCTCCTCCTAATTGCTTAAGTCCAATCACCCTATCCAAGAACGTCTATCTTAGCTTAGTAAAAGAATGTATTGAGGGATATCAATTTATTATCATTCCCTAAGCCAAGTCACACACTAGATGTCTTAGAAAAGGAAAAAAAATAAAAAGAAAATAAAATACAGTAAAAGAGATAGAGGAAGAGGGAGTGCCGAATGCAAGGATTGGCAGAGAAATATTCTGCAAGACAAAGTTAGCATAAAGAACAGCAGAGATATATTTTAAGAACATAACATAAAATAAACACACAAAAAATGTTAGCAAAGAAGTTGTTGGATATAACTTTGAGGGTCTTCTACGATATCTATATCATCGGTTACATTGACTCAAGAACCGGCAGACTTGGGAAGGTCTTCTTGCTGGTCAGGAGCTGTAGCCTTTGATGTAGATTCTGATTTCTTGGCCTTCTTCTTTGCTCTGGAAGCTTCTTTATCAGCTTTCCTCTTTTGTCTTCTCTGTGCACTCTGTAACCTCTCAGTCAGCATTTTGTTATTGGCTTCAAGTGCTGCAATCTTCAGTTGAGCATCAGCAAGAGCGACTTTGGCAGCAGAACTGTTTCTCAATAGACTCTAAGCTTCTGATCTGCGATCTCTGCTCATCAATCAGTTGGTTCTGAATTGAATGCATACTCCCCAAACTTTCTGATAGAATGATCAGTCTTGATTCTCTGTTCTCTAGTAGATCTTTCAAGTCTTGGATTGTCTTATCTTCCTCCTCCAGATTGGACTTAAGAATCTTAGCAGAAAGATCTCGATGAGTGTCCCTGTAGATACCTCGGGGAACCACGGCTTGGCTAGAGCGGTGAATTATCCTAGGATGTCTAACTTGTTTTAGATTTGTTTAGAGTCGCCACCTATGTTTTTAAAGGAACATAAGAAAAACCTAAAAATAGCCTAATTTATGTACAAAACCAGAGATTTGGGAGAGAAGGGTTCGGGGGTTAGGTGACGGAGTGGGAAGTACTTAAACACCCACTCCGCGCCGCTTACGCGGGTCTTGCTACTATTGGTGTTCTAATATTTACATGTCCTTCAATTAATTAAATAGAAATGTGCCAACAATTGTGATGAGAAGAAAAGGGGAAATAAAATAGAATTGTTTTATTTATTTAATGATAAAGATTACATGTAACAAGTAATGTTAAAGAATTACATTAAGAAATGAAATATAAATTAAATGAAGTTTGGAATGTTGGGATGTAACCTTGGCCAAACTTCAATAGTGAAGTGGCCTTTTGGTTGTATCCCTTTTTATGGAGATTGCATACTAGTAAGACTA
The DNA here is from genome assembly GCA_026119855.1 of Campanula takesimana. Lineage (NCBI taxonomy): Eukaryota > Viridiplantae > Streptophyta > Magnoliopsida > Asterales > Campanulaceae > Campanula > Campanula takesimana. The sequence continues at coordinate 554,870 of JAOWBW010000916.1, forward strand.
GACAAATAAAATAAGAGAAGAAAAGAGATGTTGTACCTTAGAAAAGAGGACTTCAAACTTGGACTTGGAAATGGTGTTGTTGTAGAGAAAATGTTGTGCAAACACTTTGTGTAGTGTTTTGTAGAGAAGGATTGTTGAGATGATTTCTGTAGAGTTTTTGTTCAAGTCTCAAAAATTGGGTCCTTTTCCAAGGTAGGAGATGATGGTTTTTATAGGTAAAAAAGAGAGGGAAATGATGGAGGGAAATTGGTCATCCATGTGAAATGGAATGGGCCAATCACAAATAAGATAAATGAATAAAAGAAAAATAAAAGAAATAAAAGAAATCAAATAATAAATGAAAGAAATATTAGTTTTTTGGGAAAAGGCTTAGAATTTGAGATTGGGAGTTAATGAGAAAAGGGGGGATGAATGTGGATGTAAAAAGATGGTTTTTGTGATCAAGAAAAGATGTTTGTAAATAAGAAAAAGGAGGGAAATAAGGTGCAATCTGTTACTGCCATAATGGGAGGCGCGCGGGTCCGGCTTTAGGGGTAAGACGCGCGCGCGGCTCACTGGCAGTGCCGGAAGCGCCCGCGGGTGAAAAATGACAGAATGACCCTAAAAGTTAACTATGTTATGCAGTTTAGTCCAAAACTAACGGAATCAGTTAGAAACTTAACCGAAGTAACAGAAATCAACAAAAATAAGTTAAATAAAAATACTTTGTATGCAATCGGGGTGAGAGGTCCAAGGCGGGGTGTCTACAGAGCCCCTCGGCGACGTGGATTGCGAGGCAAAACGCGTCGACGAAAGAAAGACAACCGCCGAGGACATCGACAAGAGAAAACAAAGACTCGATAAAGCAGGAATTTGAAATTACAAAGGATAGGAGTGCGCTCCCTGTGTGAGCGGCTTTCGCGGATGGAAAGGGTGTGGTGGCTTGAGGCGGCCCACCACGGCCACAAAATTTTTTTAAAAGGTGTGGTGGCTTGAGGCGGCCCACCACGGCCACAAAAAATTTAAAAAGGTGTGGTGGCTTGAGGCGGCCCACCACGGCCACAATTTTTTTTTTAAAAAAGGTGTGGTGGCTTGAGACGGCCCACCACGGCCACAAAAAATTTAAAAAGGTGTGGTGGCTTGAGGCGGCCCACCACGGCCACAAAAATTTAAAAGGTGTGGTGGCTTGAGGCGGCCCACCACGGCCACAAAAAATTTAAAAAGGTGTGGTGGCTTGAGGCGGCCCACCACGGCCACAAAAATTTAAAAGGTGTGGTGGCTTGAGGCGGCCCACCACGGCCACAAATTTTTTTTTTTAAAACGCTCCCGTTTGCGAGCGGTTTGATGACGAACTCCCGTTTGCGAGCTGTCAAAGATAACATGCTCCCGTTTGCGAGCAAGTTGATAGAAAATGCTCCCGTTTGCGAGCGGTTGATGACGAACTCCCGTTTGCGAGCTGTCTGAGATAACATGCTCCCGTTTGCGAGCAAGTTGATAGAAAACGCTCCCGTTTGCGAGCGACTGATGACGAACTCCCGTTTGCGAGCTGTCAGAGATAACATGCCCCCGTTTGTGAGCAAGTTGGTAGAAAACGCCCCCGTTTGCGAGCGGTTGATGACGAACTCCCATTTGGGAGCTGTCTGAGATAACATACTCCCGTTTACGAGCAAGTTGATAGAAAACGCTCCCGTTTGCGAGCGGTTGATGACAAACTCCCGTTTGCGAGCTGTCAGAGATAACATGCCCCCGTTTGCGAGCAAGTTGGTAGAAAACGCCCCCGTTTGCGAGCGGTTTGATACACGCTCCCGTTTGCGAGCGAGTTGATGATTGAAATCTGCTGGGGAATGCTTGGTTGCTGATGACGTGTGGTTGCTTGATTTTATGGGGATGCAGGCATAGTTGACTGTGAATCACTTTCTGTTGGGGATGAAGTGCCTTGAGTAGCGGATGCTGTTGACTTCGTGGTGGTACCTGTTATGTGTTTTGCAGGTATATGTGCTTGTGCAAGAAGATGCATGAAATATGACGATTGAGAGAAATTGTGCCCGTGGTGTGATGTGATCTTGAAAGCACCTTTGTAATGAGAGAGAAGTAAGAATGTAGAAAGTGATCTTGTGTGCGGTGTGATTTTGAGGAAAGCATTGGATGTATTCATACCTTCACTTACCATTGCCGCTTGAGTGGAGATGGATTCATGATGTCCGCGGAGGATGATTTGATGGAGAATGTCCATTCTTTAGATGTTGATGAGAGAATGCCCTTGATGTTGGGTTGGCGAGATGGTACTCTGGATGATGGGTTGGTCGTGCCAAAGGCTGCCTACATATCCCTTTAAGAGAATCAGACCAGCGTAGTTCAAGGATGATGGAGAACGCTGGAGGAGAGGCTAGGAGCAAAGCAAAGTAAAACACATAATTTTGCACATAGAAGGAGAAAAATAAAGAATTTTTTTTTTTGTTTTTTTTTTTAGTTCGTGGGTGAACCATTTTAGGCATTGTGTGTTTGTGAAGCCAACCCAAGATCAATTCATGTTCAGTCGAAGTCCAGATTGCTTCGCTTGAATTCTGTCGTTGTCGTCGTCGTGCCCAACGAAGATTGATGTCTAGCCCCAAGAGATTTGTCGATTATGGGGCTTCAAAAGGCTTTTGATGCCGAGATGAGGGGTTGCTTATTGTAAAGCCCCTAGAATGCCTTTGATGCCAAATTTTGAGGGACTTGCATAGCTCCAAGATAAATCAGCTCTTGGACCATTCGAGTAAATCGCCCTTTGTTGTTGTAGTGAGCAAGCCCCAAGAGGAGATCGTTAATGCCAAGCTTCGAGAGATTGCAAAGCCCCAAGTGTCGTGGGCTTGTAGATGGCGAGATGTGAAGACCTTTCATTGTAAAGCCCCAAATTACCTCGTGATTGGCTCGGCATTGAGAGCGGGTGTACCGTTTGGTAGAATTCTTGATAGAGATCTCCTTCTTGCTCTTACTGGGGAGATGAATGGCCTCATTGTGGTCGATACCCAAATGGCTGAGGGCTTATGTCAAAGGATGCAGTAATGTCTTGCGGTGTCGTCGAGGTCGCGGAGGATAAGGTCTTAGCGTGATAAAGTCTCAAATGAGTATGCTTGCTTGACTCTTCTTGAGTTGAACTAATGACGGATCTTCGGATGTAACTAGTGCTGTGGCCCAACTTTATCTGAGCTGCACCTTGTGCTTTTGATCTTGGAGAAGGGGGTGCTGAATTGCAGAAACATTGGGATTGGCCGTGGCATTTCCCGCTATAACCCTGTTTTGATTAGAGTTTAGCATATTGAATCTTTTTCCTTTTCTCTAAGACTTTCTTCATGATCTCGTTGAAAGTTCTAACAAAAATCATCAACTTCATTCATAACATCGGAGTCTTCATTTAAAACCAAGAGGCCTTTGACTTGAAGTGTTGAGAGACCCTTGAATCTTGATTGTTCTCATGGAGCCATAAGACTACTCCCAAATTGCGTTGCTCGAGTATTGTTGCCCAAAAGACTGTTGGTCGCGAATCCCTAATACTGCCCTTTGCTTGAATTACTGTAATGCCGTAGCCTAAAAGATTGTAGATTGAGAAGCCCGTTGAGACCTTCGGTGCCGGATTGAGGAAGCTTCCAATGTTGCATATGGCTTGGCTGGGGATACTGCTGGGGAGTTAATTGCTCTTTGCCGAGGGAGCCTTTAAGACTTGACCGTAGCCCCTAGAGTGCCATCATTGATTGCGAGAAAGGTCCACCCTTGATTGGGGAAACGAGCACGGGCACACATGACAAGAGGGCTTTTTGACATCCCTTTTGAGGGACTTTGAGGATAGTCTCACACATCTTTCTTGAGCATAGCCCCTAGGGCGCATTGATTGCCAAATGAAGCAAAAGAATCCCTTGTTCTTGAGTCACATAGCCCCTAGGGCATCACCATTTGTTGAGCAAAGCGAGAGTGACTCGTCCTCGTGTGAGGGAATAAACATAAGAGGATATGGCAAGAGCTACTCCATTTCTCGGGAGCCTTTCGACGTACTTTAGAAGTACATAATTGAGGAAGCCTTGAAAACTGAAACACATGTTGTTGCTATTTGCTGCCCAAGCCAATTGACTAGCTAGGGATTATTTGTGCAACCTCGTGCCCTTTTATGATGGGCTTGTTCTCGGATGGATCTTGGTTACCACGGGCCTTCTTTTCATGAACCCAAAAAATGCACACTGCTGGAGAATGATGCCGATAACCCAAGACAACCTTTGATGGTGCTATATCTTGTCGAGCCTTTTGCAATCCCAAAGTTGACTCGGTGGGGAATTGACTTGCTGAGGAGATTCAATGTAGAACTTATCTTCTTTAGAGGCCGGGGATCTCCATTTCTCTTTCCCTTCTCTCTCTCACTCTCTCATTTTTTTTATGACGCACCCTGTTTTTTGCCTAGACCGCCCTTTCGGGTTTTTCAATCTAGCGGGCATCTCTTTTGCGTCTTCATTTTTGACTCGATTAATGAGGAAGTGTGCATTAACTCTAGCTGAGGATGAGAGACATGTGATTTTGTGGTGAAAACCTTTTGTCACTAAAGATGAGTGACATTGACTCGACTAAGGAAGTGTCCCTAGTATTGACATGTATTTTTTTTTTTATTGAATCGAATGACTCACGAAGGCAAGTAAGTCATTAAGAGAGAAGAGAAGGAAAGCCCCAATTTGATTGCAAGAAATTGGGAGTATGCAGAAAGAATAGAAGTCCCTAGACTCGACAAGGAACGCGAAATGATTCCAAATCTAAGAAAGTTGTTCAATCTTTTTGGTGATTAATTCATTGGCAAATGAATCGTACAAAGATGTCTTAACAAGTTCGAGATGAAGGCCGATCACCATAACGCGCTAGGGCTAAACATATATTCTTTCTTGCATGAGACCGGACCCGAAGGTTGCCTACGTTCCTCCAGTGAAGAGGCTCAGGTCACCGTAGTTCTTGTGGATTCTCCATTCTTCGTGATGGAATTTTTGCTTCGTAGCTTCGTCCTTTGTTGGTGGATGATGATGTTGATCTTCTTTGATTGCGGGGGATTTTATTTATTTATTTATTTATTTATTATTATTTTTTTGTGTGCTCTAACTTTTGCCTAGGTTGATTTGATGGTTTCAACCTAGCGAGCTTTTTTTTTTTTTTTTTTAATCCCCCTTTTTGAAAACTTTGCTTGACTTCTTCATGATTGTTGCTCCACCTTGTTTGTCTTGGCTTCGTCGTTGATGTTGGCGTCGATGTTTAGCCCCTAGGCGTTCAAGTGATGGCCTTGTTCTAAAACTTGTTTAGACATCTTTTCATCATTTTGCCAAGAATTAGATTGAACAACTTGGAAGAGTGTATGAGGACAAGAACGACTTTTTTATTTGATGATGAGATTTGACTCAAAATTTCACATTAATTGGACAAAGAAAACTTAATGCACACTTAAGAGGACTTTGACTCCTTTTTTTTTTTTTATCCTATCTCTAGGTAGAGAAAGAGAAACGGAGATTGTTTTCGTCATCCCCCATGTCGTTGTAGTGCTCATTGTCGTTGTAGTCTTCCATGTCACTACATTCTTCCATGTCATTGTTTGGGAACCCTTTGTCGTTGAAGCTTGTGTCATAGGAGGACTCGGCCACTTCTCGGAGCAAATAGTCAATTCTAACCCCCGCATCATACATGCTTGAAAAATCGGAGTGAAAAGCCCCACTAAGATGAGTGCGGTAGTCCATTTTCAAACACTTCAAGAAGATGTCCATTTATTCCTTCTTGGAAGGCCTATCAACCATCTCGGCTAGCTTGTCATTCCAACGACAATAGAAGTCCCCAAATGATTCATTACCCATTTGCACGGTGCTCTCCAATTCCTTCTTGGTGGGGCGGAATATGGAGTTGCCTTGATATTGTGACTTGAAGGCAATCATAGCGGCATCCCAATTGAGGCGGGTGGAAACTGGAAGACCCATATACCAATCTTTTGCGACCCCCTCGAGAGTAAGCGGGAAGCATTGTGCCATTATTTGAGGAGACACTTTCTTTGGTAGCATGGCCCAAATGTAGGAGTCGACATGAGCGTTGGGGCAAGAGTTGCCGTTGAACTTGCCAATATCGGGCATCTTGAACTTTTCGGGAAGAGCCTCCATTGTGTTCATGAGGAGAGAAGCTTGATGAAGATCGGTGTTTGGGCCCTTGTGCAAATTTAGCCCACTAAGCCTTTGGTCAATGTAGGACATGAGAGTGTTGACCAAACCGGTATCAATGCTTTGGACCTTTCTTTCACCCGTGAGCCCTTTCAATTGGTTCTTGAGTTTAGCAACTTCTTTCTTGTGGGCCATTTTCACATGCTCGTAACGGGCTCGCCATAAATCATCCTTGCGGCGGACATTCTCGGCTAGTGTATCAACTTGCCATTTCAATGCTTCCACCATGCGGAATAACCCTTCGTTGGACACGGGAATGCCGTTGTCGTTGCCGTTTGAAGCCATTGGACCTATTGGAAGAGCACGGTTGATCTTAGATTGGCCCCACAAACACCTTTTGGATAAAATAAATTTAGCCCACAAACACGAAAAAGACTCAACCATATAAAGAAAATGACTCTTTTTTTTTTTTTTGTTTACAAAGTCGGAAGGACGGAGTCCTTTTTGGGGTTTCTAGAAAAATAGTGGAATCGTCACACTAGTATATAGACCTTCTCGCGGTCCCATATACTCATCGGATTCCACCACGCTTGTGAGACCTACATGTGTCGGGATTAAACTAAATTAATGTAGTAAATCATACATGCGGGGACGGATTTTTATTTTCGTCCAAAATAACCACTTTTGGGGACGGAGTTTTATTTCGTCCATTGAAACAAGTTGGCATGTATGATTTGAAGACATTAGTTTAGGAAAATCTCGGCACATGAAAAACCGACTTGCTCACGGAGTGTTAGACCCTAGACTAGAATTGTGTGGCTTGTGCTCGGCTTGAATATGAGGCTCAAAGGTCACCCCCGGCATGTAGTCTTGAACTACGCCACGGGCTGAGGTTGACCGCTTCGGAAGAGTCAAGGTCGGGTGGAGCTTGAAACTTCCTAGGACGGGCCTCGATGGGGTTGGACTTGTGCGACTCGATAGTGAGCAGTTGATAGGAATATGTGCATGTAGTGTGAGGTCTAACATGTGACAAAACATTTTTTTTTTTCAAAGGAAATAAAAAAAAAACAAATAAGCACATAATTTACAACTTTCGAATCACCCGTGTGACTGGTAAAAATAAACAGAAAGTAAAAAAAAAAATTGTATGCAGGCCCGATGCCCACACACTGTCATTCTGTTCTGTTTCTGTGCACTGTTCTGTTCCGGGAATGCGCCCAGAAGCGCGCGCATTGGGTTGCCTATGCGGAAGGCGCGCGCGTGAGAGGAAGAAGGGCAGAGGCGCTCGCTTCTGGGTGAGAACCTGCAAATCAGTGGGTTCAAGGGATTGCCTTGACCCTTAATTAAGAAAACTTTCCCCTGCAGAATTTGTTAGCACAGAAACATGGAATTGAAGGACAAGAAAGGAGGAGGGCGATTCTGGTAATAAGGGTCGGACGCGCGCGCTTTAGGCCAAGAAGGCCGGAGGCGCGCGCTTCCAACCCCTTTTACCAGAATGCCCAGAAAACAGAATAAAAGAACACCAAAAATGAAAACGCAAGTTTAACCCTCTAAATCATCCCCCAGCAGAGTCGCCACTGTAGATACCCCGGGGAACCACGGCTTGGCTAGAGCGGTGAATTATCCTAGGATGTCTAACTTGTTTTAGATTTGTTTAGAGTCGACACCTATGTTTTTAAAGGAACATAAGAAAAACCTAAAAATAGCCTAATTTATGTACAAAACCAGAGATTCGGGAGAGAAGGGTTCGGGGGTTAGGTGACGGAGTGGGAAGTACTTAAACACCCACTCCGCCCCGCTTACGCGGGTCTTGCTAATATTGGTGTTCTAATATTTACATGTCCTTCAATTAATTAAATAGAAATGTGCCAACAATTGTGATGAGAAGAAAAGGGGAAATAAAATAGAATTGTTTTATTTATTTAATGATAAAGATTACATGTAACAAGTAATGTTAAAGAATTACATTAAGAAATGAAATATAAATTAAATGAAGTTTGGAATGTTGGGATGTAACCTTGGCCAAACTTCAATAGTGAAGTGGCCTTTTGGTTGTATCCCTTTTTATGGAGATTGCATACTAGTAAGACTAGACAAATAAAGTAAGAGAAGAAAAGAAATGTTGTACCTTAGAAAAGAGGACTTCAAACTTGGACTTGGAAATGGTGTTGTTGTAGAGAAAATGTTGTGCAAACACTTTGTGTAGTGTTTTGTAGAGAAGGATTGTTGAGATGATTTCTGTAGAGTTTTTGTTCAAGTCTCAAAAATTGGGTCCTTTTCCAAGGTAGGAGATGATGGTTTTTATAGGTAAAAAAGAGAGGGAAATGATGGAGGGAAATTGGTCATCCATGTGAAATGGAATGGGCCAATCACAAATAAGATAAATGAATAAAAGAAAAATAAAAGAAATAAAAGAAATCAAATAATAAATGAAAGAAATATTAGTTTTTTGGGAAAAGGCTTAGAATTTGGGATTGGGAGTTAATGAGAAAAGGGGGGATGAATGTGGATGTAAAAAGATGGTTTTTGTGATCAAGAAAAGATGTTTGTAAATAAGAAAAGGGAGGGAAATAAGGTGCAATCCGTTACTGCCATAATGGGAGGCGCGCGGGTCCGGCTTTAGGGGCGAGACGCGCGCGCGGCTCACTGGCAGTGCCGGAAGCGCCCGCGGGTGAAAAATGACAGAATGACAGAATGACCCTAAAAGTTAACTCTGTTATGCAGTTTAGTCCAAAACTAACGGAATCAGTTAGAAACTTAACCGAAGTAACAGAAATCAACAAAAATAAGTTAAATAAAAATACTTTGTATGCAATCGGGGTGAGAGGTCCAAGGCGGGGTGTCTACAGTCCCTAATCAGGTCGGCAAGGGAGAGAGCCATATCACCAAAATCAGCACGAGTAGCAGGCACTTGCTGATTTGATAAGTCACCGTCACCAAAACGGAGGTACTCATACAAGCTATGCATCACTACTGGCTTCTCAACAATAACCGGCTGAACAAGGCTGAGAGAAGATGGAACCACCAAGGAAGGGATAAAATCTTCATTCATTAAGTCAGCATCTTCTACAAGAACATCATCAGCAGCAGACATCTCATCATCCGAGGAAAGAAAAATCAGCACTGGGGATGCTAGAAGAGAAATAGGAGCAGGAGGCAAAGGCAAAAACTGTTGAAGTACAGCATCATCAGCAACGTGGAAGTAATCAGCAGAAACAGATGTAGAGACAATGATAGAGTAATCAGTAGCAGCGTAACCGGCACGGAGAATTGGCATGGGAAAATCCAGATGAACAATAATAGCACGATCCTCCGGTAGATGGAACACACCATTGTCTTCCATGGAAATAAATAAGGCAAGAATGAAGTTCATGTTGGGTTTCCAAGTAACATGCGCAGCGGAATATAGCAATTAAAATTTTAAGAAACCCAAAGCCATGGATCCGTTCATATGATTAAATCAAATACAATATGATGAATAAAGGAAAAACTAACCCTTGATGGCTATCAAATTTTCTCTTGGTCTTTGGTGGAGATTTGAAGACTTGATCACGATCACAAAGCTTGAACACGAACTTTGAAGATGATGATTTTCACCCTCTAGCGGTATCCACACTTCGAACGAATATCAAAGGAACTTCTTTGATCTTGGTTGCTAGACCAATATTATGAAACACACTTTCACAATTTAATAAAGAACTATATGGAATTTATTTGTGAATTATTTTGTTCCTCAATCAAGGATATCTTAGAACAAAATAAAATCTCTCTCAAACTCTTTGAGACTCACAAAAGCACTAGTCAATATGGTCTGGCCGAATTGGGGTTTTTATACACAATTAAGACCTATTCCAAATAGGTAACTTGTGCCAAAAACCATTCCTAATCGAATTAGGAATTTTCCTGTCGGCATACCGGGCGCCCGCCTGGTCCAACCCAGGCGCCCGCTCATTTGAACAGAAGGTCCAGGTCTTCCAGACTTCATTCAGGCGCCCGCCTGGTCTAACCCAAGCGCCCTCTTGGTTGACCAGGAGGCCCAGAATATTTCCAGAAATTCCTTGGAGGTCCTCCGACCCTAAATGCCAATATAGTCCTCTTATTTAAGATTCGTTCTATTGTGTGTGACCCTCTAGGATTATACTAAGTTGGCAATGGGCTCAAACATGATCCCATAAGATATGATTAGGTTCTAGCAAACTGTCATACCTACCCAAATAGTATAACTAGATACAAGTTCGCATTCCTTTAGAATATGTCACAATCCTTTTGTCCACGATGTCATTGAACACAAGTCATGGTCAAACAGTCAACTTGTTTTGGTTCAATACTTTCTCGATTCTGAATATGTTGATAATTCAAATGCTATTGATCCAATCAATCCATTTGAGTCCGGCCGAACATTTCATCAACATCATTCCTTCGAGGGGCCCAAGCTTGACATCTCTCCGTGGAGGGACAAATCCATTTAGCTTATTATTCTTCCCAACCGGAATCCGATTATGCCAATCATACCCTTCATAACTACCGTGTTAAGGTAGCGTTTGAATATGTCAAACACAATGTTCATCAAGTGGAAGACCATAATAACTTCATGTCTAAGGATTCGAATGACATAACTAATATGAGATATATGTACGACATAGACCATGACATAAATCTCATACAGCGGGTCATGTCCAATACCTTGTTCCAAACAAGTACCCATAAATCTAACATGATCATCTCATGATCATTTAGCCTTTATACTAGTGCTTAATAAGTACTAGGGACGGGGATTATTATAAGTAAACATGAACAACAATAATAATCAAAACATCTCTTTATTGATATGAAATAAATGATAACAATTACAACGTTTATTAAACGTGCCTAGGGCACCACTACCAACAGTTCAAGCAGGCACGACCTTCAAGAATCATGTTGACTAGATTTGCAATCATCAATTTTGAAGTAAAGACATGGTGGTCAGTGTTTGCGCGCGGGTTTCTTTGAGGCGGTTTTCGTCCTTCGATTTACCTTTTTGATTTGTTTTGAGAGTCGCCACCATATTGTTGTCGGAATAGGGACCGAGATATCTGGATTCAGGGGTTAAGTTATGAATTGGGAAGGTCAAGGAGCACCCAATTCACGCAATCTAGGATTGGTCTTGCTAAGAAATCATCATCATTATTTCAAAATCATGCAAAATGTACGCAAAAGGAAAACGAACAAATAAATAATTGCTTATTTATTTGGGATGTTGGATCTTGTGCTTTGAGACCATCTCCATGGATTGGAGAGGCTCTAGGCTGATCCTTTGATGGAATCACACTACTTCAAAGACAAAAAAGGAGATGAGAAGGTAGAAAACATAGAGTTTTACCTAAGCATTCTTCAAGAATCCTATGGATGGCCTTGACTAAAAGCCTTGAATCTCCAATAAACTTGGCTTGAATGGTTTTGTGGAGGCTTGAATTTCGTGGGTGAGGAAGAGGGACTGATTATGGGGACCTCTTTGATCAGATTTGGAATGGTTTTCAGGTGAATGAGGATTCTAGCCTCTTTTTGGTTCAAGAAGCTTTATATTTATTGGAGTTCTAGACCTAGGGTTTTGGCCAAGAAGGTAAGTTGTGGTGGGAATCCAAGACTTGATTCCCACATAGGTATTTTTGGACTCTAGGATCGTCCATTAGGTTTTCCCAGATTGCTTAAGTGTTTGCCAAGAAAAGGGGTCAAGATCAATAAGGAAACTGACCAAAACCCGACTGTCAATGGAGGATACCTCGTACGAGACATCAATGTCTCGTATAAGACATCCATGTGCTGGAATCACATTTTTCCCTCTGCAGCAGTTTTACTGTTCATTTTGGCCCCTAACTAACGGAGTCAGTCAGAAACTTAACGAAATATGTCTAACTTAATGAGTTTCGACCCAAATCAAAGGCGAGACACAGTAGTAGTGTGATTATGAATGAGTGTCCAAAATGGGGTGTCTACAGAGCTCCTTATAGACACCCCGCCTTGGACCGCTCACCCCGATTGCACACTTGATTTTGTGTTTCTCCCTCTTTTAAGTGTTTTCTGTTAGTTTCTGTTACTTTGGTTAAGTTCCAGACGGACTTTGTTAAGTCCCGGGACTAAACTGAATAACAGTTCTAACTTTCTAGTCCATTCTGTCAAAAATTGCTTTTCAGAGTCGCGCGCCTCCGCCTCTTGAGGCCAGACGCGTGCGCCTTCCGCCGCCTAGGTGGGATACGCGCGCTTCTGGGGTGTGTCAGTTACAGATTCTGCCCAAGAATCTCTCCCTTGATCATTATACATGATTTTGCCCGGGAAAGATTTCTTGGAGACTCCGTTTGGCTCCAAAAACTCCCCTCTTTCAACTATAAAAACCCCTCCAATCCATCATTGGAAGGGACCTTTTTTCCTCACTTCTTTTCTAGACTTTTCCTTGGGACTTCTTCAACTAAAAAACTTTGGACCTTAAGAAGTGTTCTCTCCAAGTGTTCAACCTCTTCTTCAAGGCTTTTCAAGAGGCTCTCTTTGAAGGATACTATAGGTAAATGTCTTAAACTTTCTTCTTCTTCTTCTTCTTCAATCAAATGTGCAATCACCCCAAAACCACTTGGGACATGACACCAATGGTCCTTTCATTACATTGAATTGGCCTAGGATTCATCTCCCTACATTTTAAACTTTAAAACCCCTTTTTTATCATCATTCAAATAGGAATAACACATTTATCTTTAAAGTGAATTATGAACAAACAAGACCGACTTTGCTCGGGCGAAATGGGTGTTTAAGTACTTCCCATTTCGTAACCTAACCCCCGAACCCCTCATCCCAAAGAATCTCTGTTTTCGTAAATCAAACTTAGGCTCATAAACATTAGGTTTTCTTACGCTCCTCAAAAACGTGGGTGGCGACTCTAAAACACAATTAGACATCCTAGGACGAGCTCGCGCGCTCTAGCCTAAAGACGCGGTCTCCGCCCCCGGGGTATCTACAGTGGCGACTCCGCTGGGGACTGCTTGAGGGTTAAACTTGTGTTTCTGTTCGTAATTCACTTTTCTGGGCATTTTGGAAATTGATATGGGAAGCACGCGGCTCGGACCTTCATGGTCCAAAGCGCGCGCGTCCCGCGTCAAATTCCAGAATCGCCCGCCTTCCATGTGTTCTTCCTATTCTTCCTATTATTTCGTGCTAACAAACATTGCAGGGGTTTCATCACACAATCAGGACCAGGGCAATCCCCTGAGTCCATAAGTTTCTGATAATCTGACAGGTTAGCCCAGAAGCGGGCGCCTCCCAGATACAATGCGCCAGGCGCACACTTCCCACAACACCAGTCCGAGGCGCTCGCTTCTGGGCCAATTTCCAGGGCAAGAACAGGTTTCAGTGACTGAACAGAACAGTGGGGTGTGGGCACAGTTGCCTGCATCAGAACAAAATTGAACCCTTGGACTGTTTAACTTTGTGTTTATTTACCGGTCACACGGGTGATTCGGGAGTAGTAATTTACGTGCTTATGTGTTTTTTTTTATCTTTTCTTTTCAAAAAAAAATAAAAAAAAATGTTGTCACGTGATAGACCTCACACTACATGCACATTACTCCTATAAATTGCTCACTATCGAGTCGCACAAGTCCAACCCCAAACCCGTCGAGGCCTGTCCAAGAAAGTTTCAAGCTCCACTCGACCTTGACTCTTTCGAAGCGGTAAACCTCAGCCCGTGGCATAGTTCATGACTACATGCCGGGGGTGACCTTTAAGCCTCTCTTTAGCCAAGCACAAACCACACAATTCTAGTTAGGGTCTAACACTCCATGACCAAGTCGGTTTCCATGTACCGAGATTTCCCTAAACTAATGTTTTCAAATCATACATGCCAACTTGTTGAAACGGACGCAATAAAAATCCATCCCCAAAAGTGGTTATTTTGGACGAAAATAAAAATCCGTCCCCGCATGTATGCTTTACTACATTAATTTAGTTTAATCCCGACACATGTAGGATGCACAAACATGATGGAATCCGATGAGTATATGGGACCGCGAGATGGTCTATATACTAGTGTGACGATTCCATTATCTTCTTAGAAACCCCAAAAGGGACCCATTCCCTCCGACTTATAAAATAAAAAAAGAGTCTTTTTCTTATGTGGTTCGAGTCGTGTGCCCAACTGTGTGTTCTCAACCTCTTCATAGACCGAAAGTATGAACCGAGACTGACAAGGGCTACTTCTCTAATTATAGGTCCGATTGGTACTCTCCGCATCTACAGGAATTCATCCAACCGGCTTGTTCATGAACCAACCACTCCTACAGCTTCTGCATCATCAATGGCCGGCGACTCCAGCACCAACAACGCCATGACTCTCGAGCAACTCTCTGCCATGGTCCAAACTCTTCAACAATAAGTCACCACTCTCCACAACGAGGCTCAAACCAAAGAAGCCTTGTGGCAAGCTCATGTCGACAGTCAAAGGGAGGCCCACGAGGCCGAGGTAGACCAATTGAAAGCCAAGCTCCTCAACTCTCCAAGAACAAGTGGGTTAATGACAATGAGGAATCCGAGTGGACCGAAGGTTTGTTTGAAAGCCCATATGTCAGTGCCCGTACCAAAAAAATGGGGGGACCAAGCACCGACAACAACGACCCCAAAATGGTCGATTCCATCATGGCCTACATTGATCAGAAATTTGACGGCCTCAACATGGGAAAAGGCTCCAACACAAGCCTTTATCAGTCATCCATCCTCATGAGCACGATGGCCGCTCTCCCCGACAAATTCAAGATGCCCGACATTAGCAAGTTTAAGGGCAACTCATGCCCAATGGCTCACATCGAGACTTACATTTGGGCTATGGTTCTGAAGAAGGTCTCCCCAAAAGTTATGGCTCAATGCTTTCCTCTCACCCTCAAAGGGGCGGCAAAGGATTGGTATGCATCTCTCCCGCTCACTGTCCGTCTTGATTGGGATGCCGCTATGGTTGCCTTCAAAAATCAATATCAAGGCAACACCACTCACCGACCCACAAGGAAAGAGCTCGAGAACACCACCCAAAGAGACAACGAGTTGTTCATTGACTTCGCAAGGAGATGGAATGACAAGCTCTCTAAAATTGTTGAGAGGCCAAACACAAAAGAGAAAATGGACATCTTTCTCAAGTGTCTCAAGATTGATCTCCGCACCCACCTAAGTGGGGCTTGCTACTCCAACTTCTCCCAAATGTATGAGGCGGGGGTAGGCATGGATGACTTGCTCAAGGAGATTAAGAAGGCCACTCCTACCTATCGTTACAATGCCGCCTCTAATTCAAACAAAGAGGCTTCTATCAATGCCGTTACTACCGACAAGGGGAATTACAAGAAGGTCCCTCCACCACAAGGCAAGCGGTTCCAAAATGACCGCGTCTACATTCCTCTCAATGTAATCATCACCGAGGCCTATGAAGCTCTAAAGGCCAAGGGACAAATCACTCCTCTTCATGGGTACAAGCAACCACAACCGCTCCGTCCCAATCATGCCCACCACAAATGGTGTGACTACCATCAATGCACCGGCCACCTCACCGAGGATTGCTTCTCCATCCGTAACACCATCCAAGACCTCATAGACAAGAAGGAATTCATAATCCCTAATGAGGGTGGTGTCAATGTAATAGAGGTAGGAGAGTTTGAAGGAACCACTCATTCGATCCTAATTGTGAATGAGGGCTCCGATGATATGAATAAACTTGATAATTCTTGTTATGTTGTGACTTATGATGAGATTATGAGGGAAGTCTTAGAGAATAGGAAGAAGAAGCTACACGGGACCGTGAACATGCTCACTCGCAGTGGCCGAGTAACAACGAGCACAATCCCTCCCAATACCGCAACAACCAACACCTCTTCTTAAAGATCGCAAGCACACGACGTACCTGAAGATCCTTTGTTAACACAACTCAAGAAGACGCAAGCCAACATATCCATCTGGGACCTTATTGCATCATCAAAGAAACACCGAGACCTCGTTATCAAGAACTTGGATGACACATCAGTCTCTCCCGACACGACTCCTGAGGACCTCACAGCAATGATAGGTCACATTCACTTCGGTAATGTCATCACTTTTGCCGACATGGACCTCCCACCATTTGGGTCCAAACACAATGAAGCCATCAACCTCAAAGTAAGGGCAAGGGGGTGAGATACCCCGGGGGGACCACGGCTTGGCTAGAGCGCGTTAATTATATAGGATGTCTAATTGTGTTTTAGAGTCGCCACCCACGTTTTTGAGGAACGTAAGAAAACCTAATGTTTATGAGCCTATGTTTGATTTACGAAAACAGAGATTCTTTGGGATGAGGGGTTCGGGGGTTAGGTTACGAAATGGGAAGTACTTAAACACCCATTTCGCCTGAGCAAAGTCGGTCTTGTTTATTCATAATTCACTTTAAAGATAAATGCGTTCTTCCTATTTGAATGAGGATAAAAAGAGGGTTTTAAAGTTTAAAATATTGGGAGATGACTCCTAGGCCAATTCAATGTAATGAAAGGACCATTGGTGTCATGTCCCAAATGGTTTTGGGGTGATTGCACATTTGATTAAAGAAGAAGAAGAAGAAGAAGAAGAAGAAGAAGAAGAAGAAGAAGAAGAAGAAGAAGAAGAAGAAGAAGAAGAAGAAGAAGAAGAAGAAGAAGAAAGAAGAAGAAAAAGAAGAAGAAGAAGAAGAAGAAGAAGAAGAAGAAGAAGAAGAAGAAGAAGAAGAAGAAAGAAAGTTTAAGACATTTACCTATAGTATCTTCCAAAGAGAACCTCTTGAAAAGCCTTGAAGAAGAGGTTGAATACTTGGTTGGAAGAAGTCCCAAAGGAAAAGTCTAGAAAAGAAGTGAGAAAAAGGTCAAAAAGGATTGACGTCCAAGGTCCCCTCCAATGATGGATTGGAGGGGTTTTTATAGTTGAAAGAGGACTGTTTTTGGAGCCAAACGGAGTCTCCAAGAAATCTTTCCCGGGCAAAATCATGTATAATGAGCAAGGGAGAGATTCTTGGGCAGAATCTGTAACTGACGCACCCCAGAAGCGCGCGCATCCCATCTAGGCGGCGGAAGGCGCGCGCGTATGGCCTCAAAGGGCGGAGGCGCGCGACTCTGAGAAGAAATTTTTGACAGAATGGACTAGAAAGTTAGAATTGTTATTCAGTTTAGTCCCGAGACTTAACGGAGTCCGTCTGGAACTTAACCAAAGTAACAGAAACTAAAAGAAAACACTTAAAAGAGGGACAAACACAAAATCAAGTGTTTAATCGGGGTGAGCGGTCCAAGGCGGGGTGTCTACAGAGCCCCTCGATGGCGTGGATTGCGAAGCAAACGCGCCGACGAAAGACAGACATCCGCCTAGGACATCACCAAGAAAAGACTCGATAAAAGCAGGAATTTGAAATTGCAGGGGATAGAGGTGCGCTCCTAGTGTGAGAGGCTTGGAGAGATAAAGGTGCGCTCCCTGTCTGAGCGACTTTGCCAATAGCGGGATCCGTTTGCTGAGAGCGGGATCTGTTTGCTGGAAGCGGGACCTGTTTGCTGATAGCGAGATCTGTTTGCTGGAAGCGGGACCTGTTTCCTGATAGCGAGATCCATTTGCTGGAATGCGGGACCTAGAGGACCGTTTGCTGTAGTGCGGGACCCAGAGGACCGTTTGCTGGAGTGCGGGACCCGGAGGGCCGTTTGCTGAAGTGCGGGACCTAAAGGACCGTTTGCCGAAGTGCGGGGCCTGGAGGACCATCTGCTGTAGTGCGGGACCCAGAGGACCATTTGCTGGAGTGTGGGACCCGGAGGGCCGTTAGCTGAAGTGCAGGACCCGAAGGACCGTTTGATGAAGTGAGGGACCTGGAGGACCGTTTGCTGAAGTGCGGGACTTGGAGGACCGTTTACTGAAGTGCGGGACCCAGAGGACCGTTTGCTGAAGTGCGGGACCTGGAGGACCGTTTGCTGAAGTGCGGGACCCAGAGGACCGTTTGCTTTGAATGGATGTAGATCTTGCTTGATAAGGAAGCGGTGATTCTGTGGCTCACCCCGAACCAAGTTGTTGTCGTGAGTCGTACTTTGATGTTGACTGTTTGACTTTGACTTTCGATAGGGCGCGGGCACAGTTGACTACGGAGTGCTTTGTGCTGGGGATGAATTGTAAAAACTGATTTTTTTGAGAAAAATAACAGACACCCTACCTTGAGTGGGAGTTTCTATCTTATTTCAGTTTTTTAGACATGCCTTAAGGGCGGACCAAATTAATGTGCGCCCAGCTGAGTGTTTGATGTCATCGTTTGAGCTTCTCTTGTAGACTGGTGTCGGGAGGCGCGTGCCTCTGGGAGGCGAAATTCAGGGCCTGATTTTTGCTGACCAAAAGATCCCCCAACAGCTATAATATCAGCTTTTGGTCGGTAATTCGATTCCAACAGCCTTTTTCTGCCATTTTTGAACACCACTTTATTGCCCAATTTTGCTTATAACCTTCTTTCCTATGGCCTCTAACCCTTTTAGTTTTGGTGCCGAGGTTTTCAAGAGTTATGAGAAGGATTTATTGTTGGGTTTCCAAGTAACATGCGCAGCGGAATATAGCAATTAAAATTTTAAGAAACCCAAAGCCATGGATCCGTTCATATGATTAAATCAAATACAACAAAGATGAATAGAGGAATAACTAACCCTTGATGGCTATGAATTTTCTCTTTGATCTTGGTGGAGATATTGAAGCTTTATCACGAACAAATCACGAACTTTGTAAGATGATAAAATTCACCCTCTAGCGGTATCCACACTTCGAACGAATATCAAAGGAGCTTCTTTGATCTTGGTTGCTAGACCAATATTATGAAACACATTTTCACAATATAATAAAGAACTATATGGAATTTATTTGTGAATTATTTTGTTCCTCAATCAAAGATATCTTAGAACAAAATAATATCTCTCTCAAACTCTTTGAGACTCACAAAAGCACTTGTTAATATGGTCTGGCCGAATTGGGGTTTTTATACACAATTAAGACCTATTCCAAATAGGTAACTTGTGTCAAAAACTATTCCTAATCGAATTAGGAAATTTCCAATCGGGAGCACCAGGCGCCCGCCTGGTACCACCCAGGCGCCCGCCTGTTTGGGCAGAAACTCCAGTTCCTTTCTGGCTTGAACAGGCACCCGCCTGGTGCAATCCAAGCGCCCGCTTGGTTGACCAGGAGGCCCAGATCTTTCCAGAAATTCCTTGGAAGTCCTCCGATCCTAAATGCCAATATAGTCCTTTTATTTAAGATTCGTTCTATTGTGTGTGACCCTCTAGGATTATACTAAGTTGGCAATGGGCTCAAACATGATTCCATAAGATATGATTAGGTTCTAGCAAACCGTCATACCTACCCAAATAGTATAACTAGATACAAGTTTGCATTCCTTTAGAATATGTCACAATCCCTTTGTCCACGATGTCATTGAACACAAGTCATGGTCAAACAGTCAATTGTTTTGTTCAATACTTTCTCGATTCCGAATATGTTGATAATTCAAATGCTATTGATCTAATCAATCCATTTGAGTCCGGCCGAACATTTCATCAACATCATTCCTTCGAGGGGCCCAAGCTTGACATCTCTCCGTGGAGGGACAAATCCATTTAGCTTATTATTCTTCCCAACGGGAATCCGATTATGCCAATCATACCCTTTATAACTACCGTGTTAAGGTAGCGTTTGAATATGTCAAACACAATGTTCATCGAGTGGAAGACTATAATAACTTCATGTCTAAGGATTCAAATGACATAACTAATATGAGATATACGACATAGACCATGACATAAATCTCATACAGCGGGTCATGTCCAGTACCTTGTTCCAAACAAGTACCCATAAATCTAACATGATCATCTCATGATCATTTAGCCTTTATACTAGTGCTTAACAAGTACTAGGGACGGAGATTATTATAAGTAAACATGAACAACAATAATAATCAAAACATCTCTTTATTGATATGAAATAAATGATAACAATTACAACGTTTATTAAACGTGCCTAGGGCACCACTACCAACAATCTCCCACTTGCCCTAGGCCCAATCTCCCATGTATCTAATACCCATGGACCTAACATGACCATCATGTTTAGCTTGTGGAAGTCCCTTTGTTAGCGGGTCCGCAACATTGTCATCAGTAGGCACTCTGCATATATTTACGTCTCCCCTATCAACGATCTCTCGAATGATATGAAAACGCCTAAGTATGTGTTTGGATTTTTGATGTGCTCTTGGTTCCTTTGCTTGAGCAATAGCACCATTATTATCGCAATAAAGGTCTATTGGATTAGAAATACTAGGAACCACTTCAAGTTCAGTTATGAACTTCTTAATCCAAACAGCTTCCTTTGCAGCATCCGATGCAGCAATATACTCAGCTTCTGTTGTAGAATCAGCGGTTGTACTTTGCTTGGAACTCTTCCAGCTTACAGCTCCACCATTTAACATAAACACAAAACCTGATTGCGATCGGCTATCATCTTTGTCGGTTTGGAAGCTTGCATCCGTGTAAGCATTTACAACGAGATCATCTTCCATTCCTCCATAGACTAAAAACGAGTCTTTAGTTCTTCTCAAGTACTTAAGAATCGCTTTTACAGCTATCCAATGATTTTCGCCAGGGTCGGATTGGTATCTACTTGTCATGCTCAAAGCATAAGATACATCTGGCCTAGTACAAATCATGGCATACATGATGGACCCAATTGCCGAAGCATATGGAACATCATTCATTTTCTCACGCTCATCGTTTGTCTTAGGACATTGAGTCTTGCTTAGAGAAACTCCATGTAACACGGGCAAGGTTCCTCTCTTAGAATTTTCCATACAGAATCTTCTAATGACCTTGTCAATGTATGTACTTTGGCTTAAACCAAGTAGCCTCCTTGATCTATCTCTATAGATCTTAATGCCAAGAATATATGCGGCTTCACCCATATCTTTCATTGCGAAGCACTTTCCTAACCAAGTCTTCACAGACTGAAGTGTAGGAATGTCGTTTCCAATGAGCAATATGTCATCCACGTATAAAACAAGGAAAAGCACTATGCTCCCACTAATCTTCTTGTATACACAAGGCTCATCTTCGTTCTTGATGAAACCAAACTCTTTGACCGATTCATCAAAACGGAGATTCCAACTCCTAAAAGCTTGCTTCAATCCATAGATGGATCTCTGCAATTTGCATACCTTAGAATCTTGTTCAAAACCTTCTGGTTGTGTCATATACACATCCTCTTGTAGTTTTCCATTCAGGAAAGCGGTTTTGACGTCCATCTGCCATATTTCATAGTCATGATATGCGGCAATGGCAAGCAAAATTCTTATAGACTTGATCATTGCTACGGGTGAAAAGGTCTCATCATAGTCAATACCATGAACTTGCCTATAACCCTTCGCTACAAGCCTAGCTTTGTAAGTATGCACCTTCCCATCCATGTCAGTCTTCTTCTTGAAGACCCATTTGCATCCTATGGTTTTTACACCTTCGGGCGCATCAATCAAATTCCAAACTTGATTGTCTTGCATAGATTGCAATTCGGATTTCATGGCTCCAAGCCACTTGTCAGAATCAGGAGAAGACATCGCCTCTTGGTAGGTTGACGGTTCATCATTCTCAATGATTTCTACCTCATTACTATCCGTTACGAGAAATCCATATCTCTCGGGCTCGGATCGTAACCTACTAGATTTGCGAGTTGCTTGTGTATTTTGAACAGGTTCCACAACTCCTTGTGGTTCTTGTTCTTGTTCCATTATTGGTTCAATGTTATTTTCTGGGTCTCGAATTTCTTCAAGATTTATTTTACTCCCACTGATTTCTTTGGAGAGAAACTCTTTCTCTAGAAAGACACCAGTTCGGGCAACAAACACTTTGTTGTCCTCACGGTTGTAAAAGTAATATCCTTTAGTTTCCTTAGGATATCCCACGAAAATACATTTATCAGATTTGTGTGCTAGTTTGTCAGAGATAAGTCTTTTGACAAAAGCTTCGCAACCCCAAATCTTCATGAAAGACAGACAAGGCTTCTTTCCGCTCCACATCTCATATGGAGTCTTTTGAACCGATTTAGTTGGAACACGATTTAGTGTGAAAGCAGCGGTTTCTAGAGCGTAACCCCAAAAGGATATTGGAAGATCAACTTGACTCATCATTGATCGAACCATGTCTAACAAAGTCCGATTTCTCCTCTCAGACACACCATTCCATTGTGGTGTTCCAGGCGGAGTCAATTGTGAAACTATTCCACAATTCTTTAGATGATCATCAAATTCTTGACTTAAGTATTCACCACCACGATCTGATCGAAGTGCTTTAATACTTTTGCCAAGTTGTTTTTCTACTTCATTTTGAAATATTCTAAATATCTCAAATGCTTCACTCTTATGTTTCATTAGGTAAACATACCCAAATCTACTATAATCATCGGTGAAGGTGATGAAGTATTGAAATCCTCCCCTAGCATTGCTACTTAATGGTCTGCATACATCGGAATGTATCAACCCCAATAAGTCGCTTGCCCTTTCACCCAACTTGGTAAAAGGTGTCTTGGTCATTTTTCCAAGAAGACACGACTCACAAGTATCATATGACTCTAAGTCACATGAACCCAAAAGTCCGTCCCCATGGAGTTTTGAGATACGCTTCTCATTAATATGACCAAGACGGCAATGCCACATATAAGTATGATTTACATCATTAGGTTTAGATTTCTTATTTACATGATAGACATTATTTTCATTCTTGACATCCAAGATATAAAGGCCATTAAATGAATTAGCAATACCATAAAGCACATCATTTAAATAAATAGAAAATTTCTTATTCTCAATAAGAAACTTAAAACCTTCATTATCCAAACAAGAAATTGAAATAATATTTCTGCTTAAATCCGGAACATAATAACAATTGTTCAAAACAAGAATTAATCCGGAAGGTAAAGTGACTTCATAAGTCCCTACGGCTAATGCAGCAACTCTTGCTCCATTTCCCACGCGTAGATCTACTTCACCTTCTTTAAGCAGTCTCCTATTCTTTAATCCCTGCACATTTAGACAAACGTGAGAACCACATCCGGTATCCAATACCCAAGAATCAGTGGTAGAAAGGAGAATATCTATCATATAGATACCTGAAGTCGACGCAGCCTTGCTGCTCTTCTTCTTCTTTTGCTCTTCCAAGAAAGCCTTGCAATTACGTTTCCAATGACCAATTTCTTGACAATGGAAACAGATTGCATCCTTTTGTGAATCAGGTTTTGCCTCAGAAGCCTTGGCAACCTTTGCCTTGCTTATCTTGGGTTTGACAACTTTTGCCTCACCCTTTCCTTTGGCACTAGCCTTCTTCCCATCATGAACCAAGAGCACGGGAGAACCTTTCACCACAATTTTCATCTCTGCAGTTTTGAGCATCCCATGCAACTCAGAGAGATTCTTATCCATTCCATGCATGTTATAATTCATCACAAACTGATTATAACTTTTAGGCAATGAATTAAGAATGAGATCCGTGGCTAGCTCCAATGGGATTGGATAGCCAAGTTTCTCAAGGTGCTCTACATAACCTTTCATTTTAAGAAAGTGAGGACTCACTTGTTGCCCTTCATTCATTTTACTAGTAGTGAATGCAACAATGGTCTTGTACCTCTCTTGCCTAGCTTGCTCTTGAAACATGGTTCTCAACTCCACGCCTATCTCATAGGCTTCCAAATGTTCCAAACTTTGTTGGAGTTTTGAACACATAGCAGCAAGCATGAGACAACTTACATCTCTATAATCATTACGATGTTTATTGTAATTGTCTCTTTCCACCCTAGGGGCAGTAGGCGGTGGTTCAGCAGGGAGAGGCCCATCGAGAATGTACAACTTATCTTCTTGCCTAAGAACGATTCTTATGCTACGGATCCAATCCATAAAGTTAGTACCATTCTCTTCGAGCTTATCCTTCTCAAGGATCGATCGCAACGACATTGATTGAGTGTTATTAGTCATTATCTACAAATATGCAAAATTTCCAAAATTTAATAAGTACCGATTTTCATTGAAGAGATAAATAATGTATTTTAAACAAAATACTCCCACTAAATTATATAACCTTCTTATACATCCAATGTATAATATAATTTAATTGGGTTGAGATCCCGCTTTAATCTAATTTTGAGTACGCTTTGGCGCACCGCTCAAAATTAAATCAATTAGGTCCAACCATTTTAAACGCATAATTAAGTCCAACCATTTTAAACGCATAGGAAACTCTTATTCACTCATCTTGCTCAAACATGAATAAAATCAATGCACCTCGCTTTGGCGAGCCCACATAAAATTACTCATGTATAAACAAGTGTTTTAATCATGGCATGGCAAAAGGACTTAAAACTTTTTTTGAAGGTTCATCACATATAGCATATAACACATTTATGAGCACATAATATAAACATGTTACAAATATCAGTTTAGCCACTTAATTAATCTCCATTAATTTTAAGCATGGTATTTATGTGTCATTAGTTTCTCTATAATTATGAGGATGAGACTATTTCAACTTTGGTTATTATCTTCAAATCAAGACAACAAGAAGT
>JAOWBW010000916.1:579694-639282 GCA_026119855.1 Campanula takesimana
TAAAAGCCATCTTCTTCTACCTTAGAAAGGACCTTGGCCTCCATTCTTGGACCTTGACCTTTGAACCTTTCTCTTTACACAAACTCTACACAAATTCTCCCAACAAGAGTTTTAACAACAAAAACTCTACACAAGGTCTACACACCATTTCTCTACAACAACACCACTTTCAAGTCAGGTTTCAAGTTCTCTTTTCTAAAGTACAACTTTTCTCTTTCTCTTTTATTTATAGTATGCAATCTCCATAAGGAATACAACCAAAGGCCACTTCACTATTGAAGTTTGGTCAAGGTTACATTCCAACATTCCAAACACTAATTAAATTCTATTTCATTTCTTATGTAATTGTTTAGCATATTCAACATGTAATCTTTTAGCATAAATTAATTAATAAAATCATTCTTTTATTTCTCTTTTTCTTCTCATCTCATTGTTAGCACATTTTAATATCAATAGAAGGACTTTTTAGCATTAGAACACCAAAGTAGCAAGACACGCGTAAGCGGGGCGGAGTGGGTGTTTAAGTACTTCCCACTCGTCACCTAACCCCCGAACCCATCTTTTCCCGAATCTCTGGTTTTCGTACATAAAAAATTGGCTTTTCTTAGGTTTTCTTATTTCCTCTAAAACATAGGGTGGCGACTCTTAAAATCAAGTAGACATCCTAGGTAATTCACGCGCTCTAGCCAAGCCGTGGTCCCCCTGGGTATCTACAGTGGTGACTCTACTGGGGATATAGAGGGTTAACTTGTGTTTTTCATTGTTGGGTGTTCTTATATCTGTTTTTTCTGGGCATTCTGGTAAAAAGGGTAGGAAGCGCGCGCCCCCCGGCCTTCTTGGCCTAAAGTGCGCGCGTCCGACCCTTATTACCAGGATCGCCCGCCTCCCATCTTGTCCTTCAATTCCATGTTTCTGTGCTAACGTTTACTGCAGGGAAGTTTCTGTAATTTAGGGTCAAGGCAATCCCTTGAACCCTTTGATTTTGCAGGTACGGCCTAGAAGCGGGCGCCTCCACTTATCTCAGTATAACGCGCGCGCCTCCCGAGTAGGCATCTGAATGCGCGCGCTCCTGGGAATTTCCCAGAAACAGAAACAGTGAACGAGATGACAGTTTTGACAGTGTGTGGGCACCGGGCCTGCACAGAACAACTTTTCTTTCCTGTTCATTTTATCGGTCCCACGGGTGATTCGAAAGTTGTAAATTACGTGCTTATTTGTTTTTTTTATTTCCTTTTAAAAAAATTGTCACTTGTTAGACCTCACACTACGCGCACATTCTTATCAACTGCTCACTATCGAGTCGCACAAGTCCAACCCCAAACCCGTCGAGGCCCGTCCTAGGAAGTTTCAAGCTCCACTCGACCTTGGACTCTTCCGAAGCGGTCAACCTCAGCCCGTGGCGTAGTTCATGACTACATGCCGGGGGACCTTTAAGCCTCTCTTTAGCCGAGCACCAACCACACAACTCTAGTTAGGGTCTAACCACTCCGTGACTCAAGTCGGTTTCCATGTGCCGAGATTTCCCTAAACTAATGTCTTCAAATCATACATGCCACTCGTTGTTATGGACGAAATAAAATCCATCCCCAAGTGGTCATAATGGACGCTAATAAAAAATCCGTCCCCGCATGTATGCTTTACTACATTAATTTAGTTTATCCCGACACATGTAGTATTCACAAGCGTGGTGGAATCCGATGAGTATATGGGACGCGAGAAGAGCTATATACTAGTGTGGACGATTCTACTATTTTTCTAGAAACCCCAAAAGGACCACATCCTTCCGACTTTTGTAAATAAAAAAAAAAGAGTCTTTTCTTTATGTGGTTGAGTCTTTTTTTTTTTGTTTGTGGTGAAATCATTTTACTCAAAAAGTGTTTGTGGGGCCATCCTAAGATCAACCGTGTTCTCTCCATAGGTTCAATGGCTTCAAACGGCAACGACAACAACGACATTCCCGTGTCCAACGAAGGATTATTCCGCATGGTGAAAGTATTGAAAGGGCAAATTGATACACTAGCCGAGGATGTTCGCCGCAAGGATGATTTATGGGCGCCCGTTACGAGCATGTAGAATGGTCCATCAAAGAGAAGTATCCAAACTCGAGGACCATTGAAAGGGCTCACGAGTAAAAGAAAGGTCCAAAGCATTGATACGGTTTGGTCAACACTCTCATGTCCTACATTGATCAAAGGCTTAGTGGGCTAAATTTGCACAAGGTCTCAAGCACCGATCTTCATCAAGCTTCTCTCCTCATGAACACAATGGAGGCTCTTCCCGAAAAATTCAAGATGCCCGATATTGGCAAGTTCAACGGCAACTCTTGCCCCGACGCCCATGTCGACTCCTACATTTGGGCCATGCTACCAAAAAAGTGTCTCCTCAAATAATGGCACAATGCTTCCCGCTTACTCTCGAGGGGGTCGCAAAAGATTGGTATATGGGTCTTCCAGTTTCAACCGCCTCAATTGGGATGCCGTATGCTTTCCTTCAAGTCACAATATCAAGGCAACTCCATATTCCGCCCCACAAGAAGGAATTGGAGAGCACCGTGCAAATGGGTAATGAATCATGTTGGGGACTTCTATCCACCGTTGGAATGACAAGCTAGCCGAGATGTTGATAGGCCTTCCAAGAAGGAACAAATGGACATCTTCTTGAAGTGTTTGAGAATGGACTACCGCACTCATCTTAGTGGGCTTTTCACTCCAATTTTTCAAGCATGTATGATGCGGGGTTAGAATTGACAATTTGCTACAAGAAGTGGCCGAGTCCTCCTATGACACAAGCTTCAATGACAAAGGGTTCCCAAACAATGACATGGAAGAATGTAGTGACATGGAAACTACAACGACAATGAGGACTACAACGACATGGGGGATGACGACACAATCTCCGTTTCTCTTTCTCTACCTAGAAATAGGATAAAAAAAGAAAAAAAAGGAGTCAAAAGTCCTCTAATGTGTGCATTAATGTTTTCTCTCGTCCAATGTTAAATTTTGAGTCAATCATTAAAAAAAGTCGTTCTCGTCCTCATACACTCTTCCAAGTTGTTCAATCTATTCTTGGCAAAATGATGAAAATTTGTCTAAACAAGTTTTGGAATGAAGTTCATCGCTTGAACGCCTAGGGCTAAACATCGACGACGGCATCAACAACGAAGACATCAACATGATGAAATCAAGACAAGAAAGGTGGAGCAACAATCATGAAGCAAAGTTTTCAAAAGGGTTAAAAAAAAAAAAAAGAGCTCGCTAGGTTGAACTCTTCAAATCAACCTAGGCAAAAGTTAGAGCACACACACAAAAAAAAAAAAAAAAATCCCCCTCAACCAAAGAAGTACAAGATCAACATCATTCCACCGATGAAGGACGAAGCAACAACCATCTCGACGAATGAGCACCGACAAGAACTACGGTGAACTGAGCCTCTTCACTAGAGGAACGTAGGCAACCTTCGGGTCCGGTCTCATGCAATAAAGAAGAATGTTTAGCCCTAGCGCGTTATGGTGATCGGCCTTCCTCTCGAACTTGTCATGACATCTTTGTACGATTCATTTGCCAATGATTAATCACCAAAAGATTGAACAACTTTCCTAGATTTGGAATCACTTTCCGTTCCTTGTCGAGTCTAGGGTTTTCTCTTCTTTTTGCGATACTCCCAGTTTCTTGCAATCAAACTGGGGCTTTCTTTCTCTTCTCTCTTAATGACTTACTTGCCTTCGTGAGTCATTCAAAAAAATATACATACATGAAGTCAATACTAGGGACACTTCCCTATTCGAGTCAATGTCACTCATCTTTAGTGACAAGAGGTCTTCACCGAAAAATCACATGTCTTATCTCCTCAGCCAGAGTCAGTTGCACACTTCCTCATTAATTTAGTCAAAAAAAAAAAACGCAAAAGATATGCCCGCTAGATTGAAACCCGAAAGGCGGTCTATGCAAAAAACAGGGTGCGTCATTAAAAAAATGAGAGAGTGAGAGAGAGAAGGGAAAGAGAAATGGAGATCCCCGGCTTATAAAGAAGACAACTACACGAGCTTCTACATTGGATCTCCTCAGCAAGTCAATTCCCCACCGAGTCAACTTTGGGATTGCAAAAGGCTCGAAAAGATATGGCACCATCAAAGGTTGTCTTGGGTTATTTGCATCATTCTCCAGCAGTGTGCATTTTTGGTTCATGAAAAGAAGGGCCGTGGTAACCAAGACCCATCTGAAAACGAGCCCATCATAAAAGGGCACGAGGTTGCACAAATAATCCTTAGCTAGTCAATTGGCTTGGGCAGCAAATAGCAACAACATGTGTCTCAGTTTTCAAAGCTTCTGCAAGTATGTGCTTCTAAAGTACGCCGAAAGGCTCCCGATAAATGGAGTAGCTCTTGCCATGTCCTCTCATGTTTGCTCCCTCGCACGAGGATGAGTCACTCTTGCTTTGGTCAACAAATGGTGACGCCCTAGGGGCTATGTGACTCAAGAACAAGGGCTTCTTTTGCTTCTTTAGACAATCAATAAGCCCTAGGGGCTATGTGTTGGTAGTGGTGCCCTAGGCACGTTTAATAAACGTTGTAATTGTTATCATTTATTTCATATCAATAAAAGAGATGTTTTGATTATTATTGTTGTTCATGTTTACTTATAATAATCCCCGTCCCTAGTACTTGATTGAGCACTAGTATAAAGGCTAAATGGTCATGGGGATGATCATGTTAGATTTATGGGTACTTGTTTGGAACAAGGTACTGGACATGACCCGCTGTATGAGATTTATGTCATGCTCTATGTCGTACATATATCTTATATTAGTTATGTCATTTGAATCCTTAGACATGAAGTTATTATAGTCTTCCACTTGATGAACATTATGTTTGACATATTCAAACGCTGCCTTAACACGGTAGTTATAAAGGGTATGATTGGCATAATCGGATTCCCGTTGGAAGAATAATAAGCTAAATGGATTTGTCCCTCCACGGAGAGATGTCAAGCTTGGGCCCCTCGAAGGAATGATGTTGATGAAATGTTCGGCCGGACTCAAATGGATTGATTGGATCAATAGCATTTGAATTATCAACATATTCGGAATCGAGAAAGTATTGAACAAAACAAGTTGACTGTTTGACCATGACTTGTGTTCAATGACATCGTGGACAAAGGGATTGTGACATATTCTAAAGGAATGCGAACTTGTATCTAGTTATACTATTTGGTAGGTATGACGGTTTGCTAGAACCTAATCATATCTTAGGGATCATGTTTGAGCCATTGCCAACTTAGTATAATCCTAGAGGGTCACACACAATAGAACGAATCTTAAATAAAAGGACTATATTAGCATTTAGGGTCGGAGGACTTCCAAGGAATTTCTGGAAATGATCTGGGCCTCCTGGTCAACCAAGCGGGCGCTTGGGTTGTACCAGGCGGGCGCCTGTTCAAGCCGGAAAGGGACTGGAGTTTCTGCCCAAACAGGCGGGCGCCTGGGTGGTACCGGGCGGGCGCCTGGTGCTCCCGATTGGGAATTTCCTAATTCGATTTAGGAAGGTTTTTGGCACAAGATTCCTATTTGGAATAGGTCTTAATTGTGTATAAAAACCCCAATTCGGCCAGACCATATGAACAAGTGCTTTTGTGAGTCTCAAGAGTTTGAGAGAGATTTTATTTTGTTCTAAGACATCATTGATTGAGGAACAAAATAACTCACAAATAAATTCATATAGTTCTTTATTATATTGTGAAAGTGTGTTTCATAATATTGGTCTAGCAACCAAGATCAAAGAAGCTCCTTTGATATTCGTTCGAAGTGTGGATACCGCTAGAGGGTGAAAATCATCATCTTTAAAGTTCGTGTTCAAGCTTTGTGATCGTGATCAAGTCTTCAAATCTCCACCAAAGATCAAGAGAAAATTCATAGCCATCAAGGGTTAGTTATTCCTCTATTCATCTTGTTGTATTGATTTAATCATATGAACGGATCCATGGCTTTGGGTTTCTTAAATTTTAATTGCTATATTCCGCTGCGCATGGTACTTGGAAACCCAACAGTGGTATCAGAGCCCCGTTCATGTTGATTAATTCAATACTTGGATCATGTTGTGTGTATATAAATTGTTTATGTGCCAAGCATGATATGAATATTGGATTATATGATGTTTATGTGCTTTGTGATTTTATGTGGTTTATTGTTTTTTAAACATTAATCGCACGATTCAATCGCAATAAAAATTATGGTGGATTCTGAATTATTTCGATTATTGATTTTTGATTGGATCAAAGTTTTAATAATCGGGGAAAAATAATTTTGAGACAAAATTTTCGAACTTTAAAATTCTAAACTATTCTGGCCATTCAAGCGGGCACCTGGTCCTTTGCAGGCGGGCGCTCGGTGGTCAAAATTCGTTCTGATTTTGGTTAAAATCTGAATATGGAATTTTCGATAAATTCGACAAAACCAGTAACAGAACCAGTCCAGACTTGCTGATCTGGAATGGGTTTTGGGTAGTTGGTTTGTGTGTGGATTTTGGGGTTTGATTTTCCTATTTGTTTTAGTCTTGTGATTCCTAGATTGGTTCAAGTTTTGGATGGCTAATCTGCGTTCATCGAGATTGTGTTTCCAAAAATTGATCGCAATCAAAGTTTCAAAGATAAAACGAAGTTAGAATTATGAAGAGTTCATAATTGCTAAAATTAAGAAACAAAGTTCTTGATTCAATGATTGGAGATCCATGTGGAATTGTGAATGCAATTGGCCTACGTTCATCGAGACCATCTATTGCTTAGTTTCGGCCACATGGACTACTTTCTTGGTTTCTTGAATTAGTGCGGGATTGTGGTTGCCTAATGGCTTAGTTCGACCGCACTTCTTGTTGTCTTGATTTGGAGATAATAACCAAAGTTGAAATAGTCTCATCCTCATAATTATAGAGAAACTAATGACACATAAATACCATGCTTAAATTAATGGAGATTAATTTAGTGGCTAAACTTGATGTGTAACATGTTTATATTATGTGCTCATAAATGTGTTATATGCTATATGTGATGAACCTTCAAAGAAAGTTTTAAGTCCTTTTGCCATGCCATGATTAAAACACTTGTTTATACATGAGTAATTTTATGTGGGCTCGCCAAAGCGAGGTGCATTGATTTTATTCATGTTTGAGCAAGATGAGTGAATAAGAGTTTCCTATACGTTTAAAATGGTTGGACTTAATTAAATGTCAAAACAGTTTTTGGCTTAAGGCAAAGATGAGATTTAACATGCTTTTTGTAATTGGGTTTCTTAAAGAATCTCATGAAAAGAACTGAGAGTCATATGAGATGTGATTGACAAGAGTTGTCTACCTAATTGATTTAATTTTGAGCGGTGCACCAAAGCGTATTCAAAATTAGATTAAAGCGGGATCTCAACCCAATTAAATTATATTATACATTGGATGTATAAGAAGGTTATATAATTTAGTGGGAGTATTTTGTTTAAAATACATTATTTATCTCTTTATGAAAACCGGTACTTATTAAATTTTGGAAATTTTGCATATTTGTAGATAATGACTAATAACACTCAATCAATGTCGTTGCGATCGATCCTTGAGAAGGATAAGCTCGAAGAGAATGGTACTAACTTTATGGATTGGATCCGTAGCATAAGAATCGTTCTTAGGCAAGAAGATAAGTTGTACATTCTCGATGGGCCTCTCCCCGCTGAACCACCGCCTACTGCCCCTAGGGTAGAAAGAGACAATTACAAGAAACATCGTAATGATTCTAGAGATGTAAGTTGTCTCATGCTTGCTGCTATGTGTTCAAAACTCCAACAAAGTTTGGAACATTTGGAAGCCTATGAGATAGGCGTGGAGTTGAGAACCATGTTTCAAGAGCAAGCTAGGCAAGAGAGGTACAAGACCATTGTTGCATTCACTACTAGTAAAATGAATGAAGGGCAACAAGTGAGTCCTCACTTTCTTAAAATGAAAGGTTATGTAGAGCACCTTGAGAAACTTGGCTATCCAATCCCATTGGAGCTAGCCACGGATCTCATTCTTAATTCATTGCCTAAAAGTTATAATCAGTTCGTAATGAATTATAACATGCATGGAATGGATAAGAATCTCTCTGAGTTGCATGGGATGCTCAAAACTGCAGAGATGAAAATTGTGGAGAAAGGTTCTCCCGTGCTCTTGGTTCATGATGGGAAGAAGGCTAGTGCCAAAGGAAAGGGAAAGGCAAAAGTTGTCAAACCCAAGATAAGCAAGGCAAAGGTTGCCAAGGCTTCTGAGGCAAAACCTGATTCACAAAAGGATGCAATCTGTTTCCATTGTCAAGAAATTGGTCATTGGAACGTAATTGCAAGGCTTTCTTGGAAGAGCAAAAGAAGAAGAAGAGCAGCAAGGCTGCGTCGACTTCAGGTATCTATATGATAGATATTCTCCTTTCTACCACTGATTCCTGGGTATTGGATACCGGATGTGGTTCTCACATTTGTCTAAATGTGCAGGGACTAAAGAATAGGAGACTGCTTAAAGAAGGTGAAGTAGATCTACGCGTGGGAAATGGAGCAAGAGTTGCTGCATTAGCCGTAGGGACTTATGAAGTCACTTTACCTTCCGGATTAATTCTTGTTTTGAACAATTGTTATTATGTTCCGGATTTAAGCAGAAATATTATTTCAATTTCTTGTTTGGATAATGAAGGTTTTAAGTTTCTTATTGAGAATAAGAAATTTTCTATTTATTTAAATGATGTGCTTTATGGTATTGCTAATTCATTTAATGGCCTTTATATCTTGGATGTCAAGAATGAAAATAATGTCTATCATATAAATAAGAAATCTAACCTAATGATGTAAATCATACTTATTTGTGGCATTGCCGTCTTGGTCATATTAATGAGAAGCGTATCTCAAAACTCCATGGGGACGGACTTTTGGGTTCATGTGACTTAGAGTCATATGACACTTGTGAGTCGTGTCTTCTTGGAAAAATGACTAAGACACCTTTTACCAAGTTGGGTGAAAGGGCAAGCGACTTATTGGGGTTGATACATTCCGATGTATGCGGACCATTAAGTAGCAATGCTAGGGGAGGATTTCAATACTTCATAACCTTCACTGATGATTATAGTAGATTTGGGTATGTTTACCTAATGAAACATAAAAGTGAAGCATTTGAGATATTTAGAATATTTCAAAATGAAGTAGAAAAACAACTTGGCAAAAGTATAAAAGCACTTCGATCAGATCGAGGTGGAGAATACTTAAGTCAAGAATTTGATGATCATCTAAAGAATTGTGGAATAGTTTCACAATTGACTCCACCGGGAACACCACAATGGAATGGTGTGTCCGAGAGGAGGAATCGGACTTTGTTAGACATGGTTCGATCAATGATGAGTCAAGTTGATCTTCCAATATCCTTTTGGGGTTACGCTCTAGAAACCGCTGCTTTCACACTAAATCGTGTTCCAACTAAATCGGTTCAAAAGACTCTATATGAGATGTGGAGCGGAAAGAAGCCTTGTCTATCTTTCATGAAGATTTGGGGTTGTGAAGTTTTTGTCAAAAGACTTATCTCAGACAAACTTGCACACAAATCTGATAAATGTATTTTCGTGGGATATCCTAAGGAAACTAAAGGATATTACTTTTACAACCGAGAGGACAACAAAGTGTTTGTTGCCCGAACTGGTGTCTTTCTAGAGAAAGAGTTTCTCTCCAAAGAAATCAGTGGGAGTAAAATAAATCTTGAAGAAATTCGAGACCCAGAAAATAACATTGAACCAATGGTGAGGCAAGAACAAGAACCACAAGGAGTTGTGGAACCTGTTCAAAGTACACAAGCAACTCGCAGATCTAGTAGGTTACGATCCGAGCCCGAGAGATATGGATTTCTCGTAACGGATAGTAATGAGGTCTGAGAGATATGGATTTCTCGTAACGGATAGTAATGAGGTAGAAATCATTGAGAATGATGAACCGTCAACCTACCAAGAGGCGATGTCTTCTCCTGATTCGGACAAGTGGCTTGGAGCCATGGAATCCGAATTGCAATCCATGCAAGACAATCAAGTTTGGAATTTGATTGATGCGCCCGAAGGTGTAAAAACCATAGGATGCAAATGGGTCTTCAAGAAGAAGACTGACATGGATGGGAAGGTGCATACTTACAAAGCTAGGCTTGTAGCTAAAGGTTATAGGCAAGTTCATGGTATTGACTATGATGAGACCTTTTCACCCGTAGCAATGATCAAGTCTATAAGAATTTTGCTTGCCATTGCCGCATATCATGACTATGAAATATGGCAGATGGACGTCAAAACCGCTTTCCTGAATGAAAACTACAAGAGGATGTGTATATGACACAACCAGAAGGTTTTGAACAAGATTCTAAGGTATGCAAATTGCAAAGATCCATCTATGGATTAAAGCAAGCTTCTAGGAGTTGGAATCTCCGTTTTGATGAATCGGTCAAAGAGTTTGGTTTCATCAAGAACGAAGATGAGCCTTGTGTATACAAGAAGATTAGTGGGAGCATAGTGCTATTCCTTGTTTTATACGTGGATGACATATTACTCATTGGAAACGACATTCCTACACTTCAGTCTGTGAAGACTTGGTTAGGAAAGTGCTTCGCAATGAAAGATATGGGTGAAGCCGCATATATTCTTGGCATTAAGATCTATAGAGATAGATCAAGGAGGCTACTTGGTTTAAGCCA
This sequence comes from Campanula takesimana, assembly GCA_026119855.1. Lineage (NCBI taxonomy): Eukaryota > Viridiplantae > Streptophyta > Magnoliopsida > Asterales > Campanulaceae > Campanula > Campanula takesimana. The sequence goes on from JAOWBW010000916.1 coordinate 590,406, forward strand.
AAGTACATACATTGACAAGGTCATTAGAAGATTCCGTATGGAAAATTCTAAGAGAGGAACCTTGCCCGTGTTACATGGAGTTTCTCTAAGCAAGACTCAATGTCCTAAGACAAAAGATGAGCGTGAGAAAATGAATGATGTTCCATATGCTTCGGCAATTGGGTCCATCATGTATGCCATGATTTGTACTAGGCCGGATGTATCTTATGCTTTGAGCATGACAAGTAGATACCAATCCGACCCTGGCGAAAATCACTGGATAGCTGTAAAAGCGATTCTTAAGTACTTGAGAAGAACTAAAGACTCGTTTTTGGTCTATGGAGGAATGGAAGATGATCTCGTTGTAAATGCTTACACGGATGCAAGCTTCCAAACCGACAAAGATGATAGCCGATCGCAATCGGGTTTTGTGTTTATGTTAAATGGTGGAGCTGTAAGCTGGAAGAGTTCCAAGCAAAGTACAACCGCTGATTCTACAACAGAAGCTGAGTATATTGCTGCATCGGATGCTGCAAAGGAAGCTGTTTGGATTAAGAAGTTCATAACTGAACTTGAAGTGGTTCCTAGTATTGCTAATCCAATAGACCTTTATTGCGATAATAATGGTGCTATTGCTCAAGCAAAGGAACCAAGAGCACATCAAAAATCCAAACACATACTTAGGCGTTTTTCATATCATTCGAGAGATCGTTGATAGGGGAGACGTAAATATATGCAAATACCTACTGATGACAATGTTGCGGACCCGCTAACAAAGGGACTTCCACAAGCTAAACATGATGGTCATGTTAGGTCCATGGGTATTAGATACATGGGAGATTGGGCCTAGCGCAAGTGGGAGATTGTTGGTAGTGGTGCCCTAGGCACGTTTAATAAACGTTGTAATTGTTATCATTTATTTCATATCAATAAAAGAGATGTTTTGATTATTATTGTTGTTCATGTTTACTTATAATAATCCCCGTCCCTAGTACTTGATTGAGCACTAGTATAAAGGCTAAATGGTCATGGGATGATCATGTTAGATTTATGGGTACTTGTTTGGAACAAGGTACTGGACATGACCCGCTGTATGAGATTTATGTCATGCTCTATGTCGTACATATATCTCATATTAGTTATGTCATTTGAATCCTTAGACATGAAGTTATTATAGTCTTCCACTTGATGAACATTATGTTTGACATATTCAAACGCTGCCTTAACACGGTAGTTATAAAGGGTATGATTGGCATAATCGGATTCCCGTTGGGAAGAATAATAAGCTAAATGGATTTGTCCCTCCACGGAGAGATGTCAAGCTTGGGCCCCTCGAAGGAATGATGTTGATGAAATGTTCGGCCGGACTCAAATGGATTGATTGGATCAATAGCATTTGAATTATCAACATATTCGGAATCGAGAAAGTATTGAACAAAACAAGTTGACTGTTTGACCATGACTTGTGTTCAATGACATCGTGGACAAAGGGATTGTGACATATTCTAAAGGAATGCGAACTTGTATCTAGTTATACTATTTGGGTAGGTATGACGGTTTGCTAGAACCTAATCATATCTTATGGGATCATGTTTGAGCCCATTGCCAACTTAGTATAATCCTAGAGGGTCACACACAATAGAACGAATCTTAAATAAAAGGACTATATTGGCATTTAGGGTCGGAGGACTTCCAAGGAATTTCTGGAAATGATCTGGGCCTCCTGGTCAACCAAGCGGGCGCTTGGGTTGTACCAGGCGGCGCCTGTTCAAGCCGAAAGGGACTGGAGTTTCTGCCCAAACAGGCGGGCGCCTGGGTGGTACCGGGCGGGCGCCTGGTGCTCCCGATTGGGAATTTCCTAATTCGATTTAGGAAGGTTTTTGGCACAAGATTCCTATTTGGAATAGGTCTTAATTGTGTATAAAAACCCCAATTCGGCCAGACCATATGAACAAGTGCTTTTGTGAGTCTCAAAGAGTTTGAGAGAGATTTTATTTTGTTCTAAGACATCATTGATTGAGGAACAAAAGAACTCACAAATAAATTCCATATAGTTCTTTATTATATTGTGAAAGTGTGTTTCATAATATTGGTCTAGCAACCAAGATCAAAGAAGCTCCTTTGATATTCGTTCGAAGTGTGGATACCGCTAGAGGGTGAAAATCATCATCTTCAAAGTTCGTGTTCAAGCTTTGTGATCGTGATCAAGTCTTCAAATCTCCACCAAAGATCAAGAGAAAATTCATAGCCATCAAGGGTTAGTTTATTCCTCTATTCATCTTGTTGTATTTGATTTAATCATATGAACGGATCCATGGCTTTGGGTTTCTTAAAATTTTAATTGCTATATTCCGATGCGCATGTTACTTGGAAACCCAACACTATGCTCAAGAAAGATGTGTGAGACTATCCTCAAAGTCTCTCAAAAGGGATGTAAAAAGCCCTCTTGTCATGTGTGCCCGTACTCGTTCCCCCAATAAAGGATGGACCTTTCTCGCAATCAATGATGGCACTCTAGGGGCTACGGTCAAGTCTTAAGGCTCCCTCGGCAAGAAGCAATTCACTTCAATGTCCCCAGCAACATTTGAAGCTCTATATCTACAATCTTTTGGGCTACGGCATTACAGTGATTCAAGCAAAGGGTAATATTGGGGCTTCGTAATTAACAAGCTTTTGGCAGTGGTAACCGAGCAATGCAATTTGGGAGTAGTCTTATGGTTCCATGAAAGGGATCAAACTTCAATGGTCCCTCAACACTTCCAGTCAAAAGGCCTCTTGGTTTTAAATGAAGGCTCCGATGATATGAATGAATTTGATGATTCTTGTTAGAACTCACAGCGAGATTCTGAAGGAAGTCTTAGAGAAAAGGAAAAATTCAATATGCTAGACTCACCCGGCTGAGTTATGGCGGGCAATGCCAATATGTTAACTCTAGAGACAGAGTTACGGCCAATCCCAATGTTTCTGCAATACATCACCCCCTTCTCCAAGATCAAAAGCACAAGCTGAATCCGAAGATCCGCCGTCGGTTCAACTCAAGAAGACTCGAGCAAACATACCGTTCGAGACTTTATCACACCAAGACCTTATCATCTGCAACAACATCACCATCTCCCACGAGACGTCTCCCCGAAGACCGTACTACATTTTCAACATGGACCTTCCGCCATTTAGGTATCAACCACAAAAAGGTCCATCCATCTCCAAGCAAGAGAGAAGAGATCGCCTTCAAGATTTCTTCCCAATAGTGACATCCGCTCCCAACATAATGCTAAGCCGATTCCAAGAAATTTTGAGGCTTCACACCGAAAGGTCTCCACATCCCGCCATCTACAAACTTGATAAGCCCATGACATTTGCGGCCTAGCAATCTCTCAAAGCTTCGTATCAATGATATTCTCTTGGGGCTTGCCCACGTCGACAACAAAAGACAGTTTATTTGAATGGGCTAAGAGTTGATTCATCTTGGGGCTTCATAAGCCACTCAAAGTTCAGTAATCGAGGGGCTTTACAATCAGCAACCCCTTGGCATCTTGGCATCAATAGTCCTTTTAAAGCCCCATAACCGACACATATCTTGGGGCTAGACATCAATTTCGTTGGACACCACGGCAACAACAACAAATTCAACAAGGCAATCCGGACTTCGATTGAACATGACTTGATCTTGCGTTGGCTTTACAAACACACAATGGTCAAAATGGTTCACCCAAGAACTAAAAAAAAAAAAAAAAGCATTCTCCCCCAGCATTCTCCATCATCCTTGAACTACGCTGGTCTGATTCCTTTCAAGGGATACGTAGGCAGCCTTTTGGCACGACCAACCCACCATCCAGAATACCATCTCACCGACACTCCTTCAAAGGCAAGAACAATTCATCACCATCAACATCATCATTCTCCATCCAAAGCATGGACATTCTTCAGCAAAAGCATCAACATCCTTCAGCAATCCATCCACAATCAAGCGGCAATGGTAAGTGAAGGTATGAACATCATTCATCTCATCAATCTCCGCTTTCAAAATCACTTCACACACAGAATTACCTTACTTCTCTCTCATAAAAAACTGCTTTCAAATCACATTGCACCACGAGCACAATTTCTCTCTTCATTTCACACTTCATGCATCTTCTTGCACAAACACATATACCTGCCAAGCACACACATAACAGGTACCACCACGAAGTCAACAGCATCCGCTACTCAAGGCACTTCATCCCCAGCAGAAAATGGTCCACAGTCAACCATGCCCGAATCCCCACGATAAAGTTAACAGCAACTGCAGCTCTAGACATCAATTTGGTCCACGGTGATCCCGCAATTAGCAAACGGATCCCGCCATCAGCAAACGGATCCCGCAATCAGCAACGGATCCCGCTTCAGAAAACGGATCCCGCTTCAGTAAATGGATCCCGCTTCAGCAAACGGATCCCACATCAGCAAATGGATCTTGCAATCAGCAAACGGATCCCGCATCAGCAAACGGGTCCCGCATCAGCAAACGGATCCCCACCGACAAAAGGATCCCGCATCAGCAAACGGACCCCGCATCAGCAAACGGATCCCGTATTCAGCAAACGGATCCCGCATCAGCAAACGGATCCCGCATTCAGCAAACGGATCCCGCATTAGCAAACGGATTCTGCTTCAGCAAACGGATCCCGCATTCAGCAAACGGATCCCGCCTCAGCAAACGGATCCCGTATTCAGCAAACGGATCCTGCATCAGCAAACGGATCCCGCTTCAGCAAACGGATCCCGCCATATCCTTTCTATATCAATAAAGCCGCTCACACAGGGAGCGCACCCCCATCTTTCACAATTTCAAAATTCCCCTCTTTCTTTAAATTGCGGCCGTGGTGGGCCGCCTCAAGCCACCACACCTTTTAAATTTTTGTGGTCGTGGTGGGCCGCCTCAAGCCACCACACCTTTTTAAAATTTTGTGGCCGTGGTGGGCCGCCTCAAGCCACCACACCTTTTTAAAATTTTGTGGCCGTGGTGGGCCTTTTTAAAAATTTTGTGGCCGTGGTGGGCCGCCTCAAGCCACCACACCCTTTCCATCCGCGAAAGCCGCTCACACAGGAGCGCACTCCTATCCTTTGTAATTTCAAATTCCTGCTTTATCGAGTCTTTGTTTTCTCTTGTTGATGTCCTCGGCGGTTGTCTTTCTTTCGTCGACGCGTTTTGCTTCGCAATCCACGTCGCCGAGGGGCTCTGTAGACACCCCGATTTGGACCTCTCACCCCGATTGCATACGTAGTATTTTTATTTAACTTGTTTTTGTTAATTTATGTTACTTCCGTTAAGTTCCTAACTGATTCCATTAGTTTTGGACTAAACTGCATAACAGAGTTAACTTTTAGAGTCATTCTGTTATTCTCACCCGCGGGCGCCTCCCGTAACGGATGGCACCATTTTTCCCTCCCTTTTCTTATTTAGAAAATCTCTTCTTGATCACAAACACTTCCTTTTTACATCCACATTCATTCCCCCTTATTTCATAACTCCCAAATCCTTTATTCTAGCCATTCTTCATAAAAACAAAATATTCTTTTTTATTATTATTTGATTTTTTCTTTATTATTTATTTATTATTTTATTTATCTTATTTGTGATTGGTCAATTCCATCTCACAAGGATTGACCAATTTCCCTCTAAACTTTCCCTCCTATTTTTACCTATAAAAGTCATCTTCTTCTACCTTAGAAAAGGACCTTGGCCTCCATTCTTGGACCTTGACCTTTGAACACTTTCTCTTTACACAAACTCTACACAAATTGTCCCAACAAGAGTTTTAACAACAAAACTCTACACAAAGTTCTACACAACCATTTCTCTACAACAACACCACTTTCAAGTCAAGGTTTCAAGTTCTCTTTTCTAAAGGTACAACTTTTCTCTTTCTCTTTTATTTATAGTATGCAATCTCCATAAAAGGAATACAACCAAAAGGCCGCTTCACTATTGAACTTTGGTCAAGGTTACATTCCAACATTCCAAACACTAATTAAATTCCATTTCATTTCTTATGTAATTGTTTAGCATATTCAACATGTAATCTTTTAGCATAAATTAATTAATAAAATCATTCTTTTTATTTCTCTTTTTCTTCTCATCTCAATTGTTAGCACATTTTAATATCAATAGAAGGACTTTTTAGCATTAGAACACCAAAAGTAGCAAGACACGCGTAAGCGGGGCGGAGTGGGTGTTTAAGTACTTCCCACTCCGTCACCTAACCCCCGAACCCATCTTTTCCCGAATCTCTGGTTTTCATACATAAAAAATTGGCTTTTCTTAGGTTTTCTTATGTTCCTCTAAAACATAGGTGGCGACTCTTAATATCAAGTAGACATCCTAGGTAATTCACGCGCTCTAGCCAAGCCGTGGTCCCCCGGGGTATCTACAGTAGTACTCTTCCTTTTTCTTGTCTTCGATTTTATGAATGAAACCGATGGAGGAGCTGAAGGAGATAGCGGTTGAACCGAAGAGGATGGCTGAACCGGAGATGGCAGGACCGAAGCAGCATAAGGCAAATCTGGAGAAGGAGTGTGCTCAGGAGAGTCAAAGTCTAGTTTGCGCTTGAGTTTTGGAGGAGAGTCCTCAGTTGACATTGGGTCAATTCCTGCTCTCCTCATTCCATCCCTTTTTCTCAATTCTTTTGCAAAACTACCTTCAAGAGGTGAGTGATCCTTCTTGTCATAGGCCTCTGAGAAATCAACTGCACCAGGTGTCCTTGACTGCCAATGTTCAACAAAATCATATTTCTTGATCAATTTCCTCCTTTTCTTTGGTGGCTAAACCTCAAGAACTTCAATATCTTGCTCAGGTTCTTGGATGGACTTAGACAAGTCAGTCTGCTCAGGCACAGCCGCAGCCTCAAACACATCGGTTTGCTCAGGCTGAACCGCAGCCTCAAACACATCGGTTTGCTCAGGCTCGGTTTGAGAAGAGGGTTTAAGATTAGAAAAGGCTTTACAGATTTCAGCCAACTGTTCGTCAGTAAACTGAACAGATGGCGGTTTTGAAGTTGGAGGTTTAGGAGGAGAGGAGCTAGGAATGAAGAGATGTGGGGAAGGAATAAGTTCAGGAATAGATGGTTTAGAAGGGGATAAGGGTTTGGTTTGAATGGATTTGGCTTTGGTGGCTTTGAGAGTGGAGGCATCCATTGCAAACTTGAGAGATTTCTCCACATTCTGATGTAATGGAGATAGGGGTTTAATTTGAGGTTTTGGAATTGAAGGTTTGGAAGTAGGAGGTTTGGGAAGAGTAGGTGAGAGTCTGATAGGGGGAAATGAGGTTGAAGTATAAGGCGGTTTAGATGACGGTTTGGATGAGGGTTTAGAGGGAGGTTTGGCTAGGTCTGCCTTTGTGATGACTTTGGGAATTTAGGAAGAACCTTTCCTTTTTCTTGTGGGAGCGGTTTCTCTGGGTTTAGCCTCAGGTCTATGCCTTGCTGCAGGCTCCCCCTCAACCGCTTGCTCCCCTTCAGCCGAAGCACCGGTTTGATCTAAGTGACTTAGCCCCATTCTATTCAAGGTTTCAGTCTGACCTTCATTCGTTAACATCGTAGCATGGGCCTGATCAGCTATGGCACTAGCATACGGTTTTCCTGATTTATTGAGCCGAGCCTCAGGATAAGGGCCACGTTCGGCTTCAGGTAGGGGGTCCTCACTCCAAACAGTTTGGGCAAATCTCCATCCAAACTTCATTCTGAAAGCTTCTAATTTGGACAAACCAAAGATGGTCTTCTCTAAGGGGTCCATCCAGTAATCCTTGTTGGTAGAGGAGAACTTGAATATCTTAGGTTCCTGGTGAAGAAACCGAGTAAGCAATCTGCAATGAGTTCTAATCTTGGACTTGCCAGCGGCTTTGTCAGCGGCATGGCGGTGCAGAGCATTGATCATTTCCTTCATAACTACCTTGGGCCAGTGTAATTTCTTTCCTTTGTAAATTGCCACACGATAGGCATACTGTTCTGAGGTGAAGTTGTTATGGTTCCCATTCTTGCACATTACAGCTGAGTCCACCAGGTCACATAGAAGTGCCATCACCTCTCCAAAATCCTTTTTGGAGGAATTCTTGGTGGAGAACAAACTGACTCCAATCAATTCCAAAGTAGTGTTGTTCAATAGCTCCGGTTTGATAGATAAAATCCCAGAATTCTCAAGTCCAGCTAACACACCTATTTTTGTTGCGGTTAGGGTCACAACTTTGCCACAAACCGTAGATCGAATAGCATCCTCATATTGCACTTCACCAGTTTCCAAATTTCTAATTTCTTTACCCCTTGCATTTATCAGAGCCGCAGTGGTAGAGATCCCATTATCAAAGAATTCTGAACAAATAATTGGGACAAATTGAAGTTCATCCATGAGGAACAGAGGTAGGAGCTTGGTTGCTTCTAACAAATTGAGCAGCTTCCTTCCAACAGTGTCCTGTATAAATTCAGCTTCAATGATTCTTGAGCCTGGTACAAAGTTGGATGTATCCTAAAAAAAAAAATTCAAAGTTAGAATTGATTTGAAGAATGACAGTTTGAAACCTTAAGCAAACCGTGGTTTGAATAAGACTTACAAACTGTAACAAGGAATCCTAACAATGATAACATTAGAATCAAGTAATTTTTTTTAAGAAAATAAAAATAGTAGTAAAAGAACAGTAAAAATAAAAAATGGATCAAAGTGAGAAAGTTTTGAAAAAGAGTTTGAATGCACGAATAACAGAAGAACAGAGTATTAATGAGCAAAACAAAATCTCAACCAAAATATGAAAGAATTATACCAAAACGATCACAAGGAGCAAATTCTAACAAAGTTCTAAAAAGGCTAAGGTAAGTAACAACACTAGAACCCAGAATCTGCAAATATGCACAAGAACACCAAATAACCCAAAAATTGATTTTGCTCAAATTGAACACAAATCACAGAAAAAGAGTAATTAAACAGTATATATATGCATATGCGAGTACAACCCAACCAAAAATTTGAAGAAAAAGCATAAAATGATCAAGGAAGATGAACAAGATTTTTCAAGCAACAATGGCGGACAAGCATGAAAAATACTAAGTTAGGGTTCAGAAATTCATACCATATCAGGCTTCGATGCTTTGGAAGATGTAGAAGTAGAAGCAAGATCGATTGTTTTCTTTGGTGTCATATGAAAATCGTTTAAGTAAGAAATTTTTAGAGAGAGAGTACAGAGTGTACGCAGAGAGTGCAGAGGAGAGAGAAGAGTTTTGCCAAATAGAGAAAGAAGGTAAAAAGTTAAAATGAAAAATGATTTGTCTTTTATACTCAATTAACCACCTCAGGTAGTGGAGCGGCCATGACGGCTGAGGAAAACTTAACCGTCAGCGTACCTGTCGATTCGCATTAAATGCGGCAGAAATAATTGCACAAAGGTCCTTTAAAAAAACAAGTGACATAAAGTAGGGACTAAATTTCAATAATTCATACCTGAGCGGTTTGAGTAAACCGACTTACCTTTTCCTCATTAACGGTTTTGATGAAACCGATATCTCTCAGATCTGTCTTCGGTTTTAGTAGATCAAACCGAGTCTTTGCTTTCACACTCCGGTTTGGATCAAACTGAAGATATTCTTCCTGACTCTTTTGACTGGAACTTTTATGGATGCGGTTTCAATGTTGATAGAACCGCAAGCTATTTTTGCAATTTCTTAATAGAGCCAAAATACTTAACAAAAAATTATTAGAACAAGAAATCAAGACATGAAATAATTTAAGTTAGTTCCAGCATACCCATTTCTCCTCGTAAATGAAAGAACCTTGAATTTTCGAGCGGTTTGGTGAGGATGTCAGCAATTTGATCATCAGTTCCCACCTTTGCTAAGAATATGTTCTTCTTTTCAACATGATCTTTGAGGAAATGATATCTTATGTCAATGTTCTTTGTCTTTGAATGTTGAACTGGATTGTTGGAGATAGAAATTGCTTCAGTACTATCACAGTAGATAGGGCAGTTCTTTTCAAATACTTCATAGTCTTCCAACTGCTGTTTCATCCAGAGAATTTGAGAGCAACAGCTTCCAGCCGCAATATATTCAGCTTCAGCGGTTGAGACTGAAACCGACTCTTGTTTCTTGCTGGACCATGATACAAGCCGAGATCCAAGGAACTGACATGTACCACTAGTGCTCTTTCTATCAATCTTACATGCTGCAAAGTCAGCATCTGAATAACCTAACAAATCAAATGAAGATTCTTGGAGTACCAAAGTCCAAGGTTAACAGAGCCACATAAATATCTAATAATACGTTTAACAGCAATAAGATGAGATTCTCTAGGGTCAGCTTGAAATCTAGCACAAACACACACACTGAACATTATATCTGGCCTACTTGCAGTTAAGTAAAGAAGAGAGCCAATCATACCTCGATAGAGTGTCTGATTCACTTTCTTACCTTGTTCATCTCGATCCAAACTACAAGCCTTTTGCATTGGGGTATCTACTTGTTTAGCGGTTTCAAGCCCGAATTTCTTGATCAAATCCTTGGTGTATTTGGCTTGATTTATAAAGATTCCATCATGACATTGCTTTATTTGGAGTCCAAGAAAGAATGTCAACTCTCCCATCATACTCATCTCAAATTTACCTTTCATTAGCTTCTCAAACTTAACACACATAGTTTCATTAGTAGAACCAAAAATAATATCATCAACATATATTTGAACTAATAATGAATGACCTTTGTGTTTAGCAATAAATAAAGTTGTATCAATTTTACCTCGAGAGAAGCCTTGTTCAATAAGAAACTTAGATAGAGTGTCATACCATGCTCTTGGTGCTTGTTTGAGTCCATACAGGGCCTTCTTGAGCTTGAAGACATAATTGGGTAATTTGTTATCTTTAAAACCTGGCGGTTGGGCTACATAGACTTCTTCTTGTAGTTCACCATTCAGAAATGCACTCTTCACATCCATTTGATATAACTTGAATTTCTTGAAGGAGGCATAGGCCAGGAATAATATGATGGCTTCAAGTTTGGCTACAGGAGCAAAGGTTTCATCATAGTCAATCCCTTCTTCTTGTCTATAGCCTTGAGCAACCAACCTTGCTTTGTTTCTTGTTATAGTACCATTTTCATCCATCTTGTTTCTGTATACCCATTTTGTTCCAATTACAGTGTGATCTCTGGGTCTTGGAATTAGAGTCCAAACTCTGCATCTTTCAAACTGATTAAGCTCTTCTTGCATTGCAGCTACCCAACTTGGATCACTTAGAGCTTCATCTACCTTCTTTGGTTCCATCTGAGATAACAGTGCGTTTGAGAACAAACTGTGGTTATCTCTATGAGTTAAGCTTCCTCTTGTTTGAACACCAGAACTGATAGGACCTATAACATTGGTTGTTGGATGGTCTCTATGCTCATTGATTTCTGGAGGGAGGTCTTCATGAACCACTATTTATTAAAGATTTTCTAGAGGAGGCTCTTCTTAATAATCATTGAAATCATCATTGAAGGTGATGTTTGGAACTGGATCAATGGTTTGAATGGGGACAGAAGATAGCGGTTCAGCAGCAACATCATTTGCAGTTTGACTGGATGCGACTGGAGAACCTGATGGAGCGGTTTGAGTAGGTTGGTCATCAGCTGCTGTATGATTAGGGAAAGATGTACCTGTCTCAAAACCACTAAAATCATCAGTAACATTTGGAGCCATATGTGGCTCAAGAAGATCATGTTCATCAAATGTAACATGGACAGACTCTACAATTTTTAATGAAGTCTTATTGAAACAACGAAAAGCTTTAGAGTGTTTTGAATAACCAACAAAAATACCTTCATCGGCCTTAGCATCAAATTTACCTCGATGCTCTCTGCCATTGTACAAGATGTAGCACTTGCATCAAAAAATCTTAAAGAAGGCAATGTTGGGTGATCTGCCTCTCCACAATTCATAAGGAGTCTTGTTGTGGACTTTGATGATGAGGTAGTTGTTCTGGGTGAAACAGGCGGTATTGACAGCTTCGGCCCAGAAGTACTTGGGAAGCTTTGCTTCTGCAATCATGGTCTTCCCAGCTTCAATCAAAGTCCTGTTCTTTCTTTCTACTACTCCATTCTGTTGTGGAACTCCAGCGGCAGAGAAATTGTGATCAATTCCATGATCACCAAAATATTGGGCAACACCATTGTTTGAAAATTCGATTCCATTATCTGAACGCACAGCAACGATGTCATCTAATTTCTGAGTTTGGAGCTGTCTAAATAGAGCGGTTACGATGCCATAAGTATCATCTTTAGATGCCATCATTTCCACCCATGTATATCTTGAAAAATCATCAACCACCACCAAGGTATAGCGGTTTCCTCCTATACTGGCGGTTGGGACAGGTCCAAATAAATCCATGTGAAGCAGTTGTAAGCAGCGGTTCATTAAAGGCACGGTTTTGCTTGGAAATGACTGTTTGGGCTGCTTACTAAGCTGACATGCTTTACATTTCTTATCATGGTGATCAGCCACTTTGGGTAGTCCTTTGACGAGACCATCCCTTTGCAGTTTTGCTAGATACTTGAAGTTCAAGTGGATGAGCCGCTTATGCCATAACCAGCTGCTGTCACTTATATTGTTGGCTACAAAACAGAGGTCAGCAATAAAAACAATATTACTCAAATCTATCATATATACATCACCTGTTCTGCTGCCAGTTAGTAGTGTAACTCCGGAAGTTGCATCTTTAATGAAACAGTTAGTTGAGGTGAAATTGCAGTTCATTTATTTGTCACGAAACTGAGATATGGAGAGAAGGTTGTGCTTGAGTCATTCTACTAGTGGCACATTTTCAATAGTCACCTTTCCACGTTTGATAGCTCCATATCCTATGGTTTCTCCTTTCTTATTGTTACCAAACACTACTGGGGGGGGGGGCTCTCATACTGATGAAATCACAAAGAAGTTCATTATCTCCGGTCATGTGTCGTGAGCAACCACTATCCAAGTACCAAAGATCATTATTCTTTTTTGCGGTTCCAGCCATAAAGCATAAGGTCGGAAAAATAAACATTAATGATTTTGGTCCCCCTTATTCTTTTGGGTCCTAGGGTTAGCAGCTTTTTGGGACCCACACCTATTTAACCTTAGGATTTTTACGTCCCTTGGCATTGGGTGTGAACCTTAAAAGACAATGACCAGCACTATGACCATAATCAGCACAAATGACACAATGAATTAAACCGGTTGAAGATTGCGGTTTTACAAACCCTTTACTGACCTTCGGTTTCTCATGTTTAACTGTGTCAGCGGTTTTGGCTTTAACAAAGATTGCCTTCTTGAGCTCAACCTTCCTTTTAGGTGCGGCTTTAGGAAATATGATAGGAATTTCCTTAAACCGACTAGGAGCGGTTTCATCACTCAATACTTCCTTGGTTGCCTCAGCCGCTGTGGATTTCTCTTTCCACTTTGAATCGCTCCCAGTCTGGTTTTTAGGATACTCAAAGAAATAATTTTGCTTCTTAATTTCTTGTTTTGAGCCCTTTCTACCAGCATGATTAACCTTAGGAATTTCTTTGGTTTGTTCAGTTGGTTTCACACCACCTTCGGCACAAAGACAAGGACACTTACACCCATCATCGGTTTTAAACCCCAATCCCCTTTTATCCAAAGTAGGAATTTGTGAATTTAAGATTTGTTCCACGGTGACACCAGACTTAGTCCATACATCGGTCACTTTTTGAAGGTCATCCCTTTGTACAGTAAGCTCATGGATTTGGGTGAGAAGTGCCTCAGCTCTATCCTTCAGATAGTGGTTTTCTTCCTCAATTAATGATATCCCAATTTGGAACTTGAGTTTCTCAATTTCCTCCTTGTGGGACTTGCATTCTCTTTGGGAATCTTCAAGTTCCGCAGTCATTAGTTTATATGCCCTTTTAAGCACAGTATGTTGTTGACAAATGATATTAGCACGTTCTAATACCTGGTCATCATGGCTTTGGTCTGCTTGAACCTCTGGAATGCAGTTTGGTGTTGTAGGAGCTTTGCTTGATCTAGCCTCAGGAGTCCTTGGTGAAACTGACTTCATTTGTTGATTTGGCAGTGGAAGACTTTCATCAATTTCAATTCTTTCTTCAAATCCCATGAGGCAAAGATTTGCAACTTCATCTTCATCATCACTGTCATCTGAATCATATCCCATCCATGTCAGCGGTTGATCCCTTTGGTCAGCTACCATTCCTCTTCTTTTGACAAACTTCTTGTTGAATGGTTTCTTTGCTGGCGCGGCTTCATATCGCGGTTTGGGACAACTTGAAGCAAAGTGACCTGGCTGTCTGCAGTTATAACAGACTAGGTCATCCCTTTTCTTAGGATCTGCGGTTTTGTTGAATCTGGTTGGAGGGACAAACTTTGCAGGTTTGAGGATTGATGAGACTGCTGATAAGATTGATGAGGTTGAGGATATGGTTGATGTGATTGAGAATAGGATTGATGAGACTGCTGATAATAATCAGGAGGTGCGGTTTGAGGATTGTATCTAGGAACATTTTGGTCAGGAGGAGCGGTTTCCAAGTGGAGGTGAGGAGCGGTTTGATGATGGTCTGGATTGTAGACAGGAGATGAGGTATTGTTGAATGCAGCTAGAGAGAGGGTCTTAAATCTGCTTTCGGTTTCATGGACCTCTTCAAGCTTGAATTCAAAAACCTTCAGCATGGCATACAAGTGTCGAAGATCAAGAGCTTCCAAGTCCTTGTTGTCTTCATTGTTAGTAGTTTTGATCAGCCATTTGCTACCAAGTGCTTGAATGAATCTCATGTTCAAATCTGTATTAGAATAGACATGTCCAAGAAAAAAACAAACATTAACAATATCAATAAACCTCTCGTAGCATTGTCTAAGAGATTCCTTAGGATCTTTAACAAAATAGTCAAAGAGCCTTCTCTATTGATAGAGGCGGTTCTTCTTGGTATCTGAATCTCCTTCCAGAAAGTCAACTATAGCATCTCAGGTAGCCTTTGCGGTTGTGCAGTGAAGCACCTTAGAATGAGTCCTCAAGTCAATAGCTGACACTAGCATGGACATATCTCTTCCATCAAAATCCACATTGTTGCGGTCTGCTTAAGTCCACTCACTTTCCAACTTCCTGATTTCAGCTTCTTCTCCTGCGGTTCCTGCACGAGGATTAGCTTTCATAGGAACGTATGGTCCATCCTTAACCGCAGTCCACAGTCTACGATCACATGAAATCATGTGTTTCATCATCCTATCTTTCCAAAAGATAAAACTATCTTCATCCAGAATCGGTAAGTGATTCGAATTGGATGTTTGCATCATATGGGTGTTTGTGTTTGCCATTGGATCAGCACCCAAGCGGTTAAGCTTGTAAAAAATAAGTTTTTGGTGGATATGCTCTGATATCACTTGTTGGTCCCAGAGGGCAACAAGGGTATAGAACCGCTAGAGGGGGGGGTGAATAGTGGTCCAAACCTTTTTGAAAAATACCCTTGAAAATCAACCGAGTACTTATCAGTTTGGTCAACTGCGGTTTAAAGCACTTAAACCGAACTGATAAAATGCACAGCGGAGTTTTGGCGGTTTTGGCCAAACTGATAGTTAAAGAGTTGGGTGGTTTGACTCGGGTTGAAAACACTATGATGCAACTGATAGATCAACTTGAAGATCAAAGAAAAACATAATTCACTTTTCAAGTCATTTCGTATATGGATTCAAGTTAGAGACCACGAACAGAAAAGCAAATAACAAGACAGAAAAGTAAAGATAAAACACACAATTTGAAGAGGTTCATTCTTGAATGAACTACGTCTTCTACCTAGATGGTTAATCTAGGATTTTCTAATAGCTACTAGACTTGTATTAATTAGAGGAGGTTTTACAAGATGATTCTAAACTCTAATCAAACAATCTAACCTATAAAGCTATGAAAAATCAACCGGTGTATTCGAAGTATATAATCTATATGATTATATAAATCGGGTGTGTGTGTGGAAAGAAGTCAAATGCTCTAAGTGTTGGTAGTGGTTCCCTAGGCACGTTTAATAAATGTTGTAATTGTTATCATTTATTTCATATCAATAAAGAAATGTTTTGATTATTATTGTTGTTCATGTTTACTTATAATAATCTCCGTCCCTAGTACTTGTTAAGCACTAGTATAAAGGCTAAATGATCATGGGATGATCATGTTAGATTTATGGGTACTTGTTTGGAACAAGGTACTGGACATGACCCACTGTATGAGATTTATGTCATGGTCTATGTCGTACATATATCTCATATTAGTTATGTCATTTGAATCCTTAGACATGAAGTTATCATCGTCTTCCACTTGATGAACATTATGTTTGACATATTCAAACGCTACCTTTAACCGGGAAGTTATAAAGGGTATGATTGGCATAATCGGAATCACGTAGGGAAGAATAATAAGCTAAATGGATTTGTCCCTCTTCGGAGAGATGTCAAGCTTGGGCCTCTCGTAGGAATGATGTTGATGAAAATGTTCGGCCGGACTCAAATGAATTGATTAGATCAATGTCATTTGGATTATCAACATATTCGGAATCGAGAAAGTATTGAACAAAAACAAGTTGACTTGTTGACCATGACTTGTGTTCAATGACATCGTGGACAAAAGGATTATGACATGTTCTAAAGGAATGCGAACTTGTATCTAGTTATACTATTTGGGTAGGTATGACGGTTTGCTAGAACCTAATCATATCTTATGGTTTCATGTTTGAACCCATTGCCAACTTAGTATAATCCTAGAGGGTCACACACAATAGAACGAATCTTAAATAAGGACTATATTGGAATTTTGGAAACTTTGGGAATCTGGACAAGTGGACGACCGCACAGGATGGATTGGGCGGCCGCACAGTTTGGTTCAAATAGTACCAGAACCTTCCAGATAGATGTGCAACCGCACAAGAGTTTTGGGCGGCCGCACACCATGTCGGGACTGGTTTCCTAATTTGTTTTGGAAAAGAATTTTGGACGGGTTTAGACACAAGTTTCCTATTTGGAATAGGTCTAACTTGTATATAAACAGCCAAATTCGGGCCATAACATATCATAGCTTTTGTGCAAGTCTCCAAAGAGTTTGAGAGAGTTTTATTTTGTTCTAAGACATCTTAGATTGAAGAACAAAATAATACACAAATAAAATTCCATATAGTTCATATTAATTGTGAAAACGTGTTTCACAATTTGGTCTAGCAACCAAGATCAAGTGTTCTTGATATTCGTTCGTGGTGTGGATACCGCTAGAGGGTGAAGCTTATCATCTTCAAAGTTCGTGTTCTTACTTTTGTGATTAGCTTCAAGTTCTCCACCAAGATCAAAGACCAAATTTAAAGTCATCAAGGGTTAGTTCTCTAGTATTCATATTGTTGTATTTGATTTAATCATATGAATGGATCTATGGGATTTGGGTTTCATAAAATTTTAAATGCTATATTCCACTGCGCATGTTACTACGAAACCCAACACTAAGTATCTAAATGATGGTTTGAGCAAATGAAGAACTTTCGGTGTAAAGGCTGAGTATGGAATAGTTGATGGCTTGAAGCTTGATGAAGGAATTCTGGGTTTGCTAAGGCGATGGTTGAAGGTTTGAATATCTGGGTTTCAATCTTCAAAGCAAACTTGAATACTTGGGAATAAATCTCTTGAAGCTCAGCAACCTTCATTGTTGAGAAATGAAGGCTATTTATAGGCAGTGCACCCTTGTGACCGTTGGGTAAAGATTTGAATCAAATCTGAAGGGTACAGTGCTGTTGAATTCCCATTGGTTGAGCTGTCATTGTCGTCCTTTGTTTTGTCTTGTAGTCCTAGGTAGTTATAGCACCACTACCTGACATCCGTCCTTTGTTGCAGAAAGGACTAACGGCAAACAATTCAAATTGCTTGGACAAGACCGACATTCCTTGTAGTAACTCCAAGTTAGCTTAGAGTTATTTTGACATGACATAAAATATTCCTTTACGGTTGAAAAGAGAATATTTGTCTAAGGAATAAATGACTTCTCTTGAATTCTTCATTAACTGATCGGCGATTCCACCAGGCATAGGAGCGGTTCCAAGGATGAACTTGATGTGTGGTTTCATAAGAAACTGAAGCACGCGGTTACATGATTGCGGTTCCATCAAGTGTCATCAGCGGTTCCAATAGAGACTTGAGGAGCAGTTTCATCAAAACCACAGAATGCGGTTTGATGAAAAACAAGCAGCTCTATGCTGGCGGTTTTTAGATAGCATTAATGCGGTTTGAAGATATAAACCACTAATCTAACCGATCTCAATACTCAGCCTAGACAAATAAAAATATAGAAATGGACTTGTTTAAAAGTTGAAGTAAAACTTCATTACATGCGGTCCTAAAGTCCATAAAAAGACACGTGGCATGGATCAGTCAAATTAAGTGGGTGTAGTAACAATGAATCCTAACAGCAGCCATGGAGTGGGTCCGCGGCGATACACTCGGTCATGGAAGCTTTGCCACTGCTAGTTTAGCAAAACCCATCAGCCACAACTACCAATTTTCGCCATTGATGGCGGTGAAGTCATGCGGCGCTTTTCACTCTGCTTCACTCAAGAAGGAGAAATTGATTTTGGATGAGCTTCGCGATTGACCACAAGTAATTGGTTTTTACGGAGACAGTTTCACTCTCGAGAATGGTGAGATGTTGTACAATGTGATGTTGGAGAACACTCCTGGCGGTGCTTTAGCTGAGAAGATTAAGAATTCCGGCAACTGTAATTTACCGGAATTTGACGTCAGGCGATACACAAAGTCTATTTTAAAAGGGCTTTTATCTATTCACAAAATTGGGTATGTTCATTGTGATGTTAAACTTCAAAACATACTTGTCTACGAAGACGGCGCTGAAAGATTGCTGATTTCGGTTTGACAAAGAAAGCCGGCGTTAAAGACGACAGGTTGAGTGTGATATAAGGCAGTGGCGGAGCCAGGAATTTTCATCAATGGGGGCAAAAGTTACACAATAAAAAAATTTAACTGTATTTTCATCAATGGGGGCAAAAAAAAAATCTAATGCATTATTACTTTTATTTCAAAGGGGGCAAATTTCAATAAATTGCACTAAACTCTCAAATTTTAAAAAAAATTGCACTAGTTAATTTTTATTTTTAAAAAATCAATGGGGGCAATTGCCCCCTTTGGCCTTGGGGTAGCTCCGCCACTGATATAAGGGGTACGCCTCTGTATATGTCGCCGGAGACAGTTATCAGTGGGGAGCAGGAATCGCCGGCGGATATATGGGCACTTGTCTGTTTGGTGTCGGAGATGGTGACGGGAACTCCGGCTTGGAGGTTCCGGCAAGGGTCTGGCGAAAATATTGGCGCACTTTTGATGAGAATTGGAGTTGGCGAAGAAAATTCGGATATTCCCGCGAAATTATCAGGGGAAGGCAAAATTAATTCTATCATTTGGAAAAGAAAATTACATTTTCTCTACCTTTTTTAATAACAAAACTTGGTGAATTCAAAAAGAAATTATTTTTTATTTTTTATTTTTTATTATTTATTATTTATTATTTATTTTTTTTAAATATAGAAGAAAATAGATGATAATTTTTTATTTTGTGTTAAAATTTTATTTAAAAATTTAATATTTATATTTGAAATGATATTATTTTAATTTTCAGCCCTACTAAGTTTAGAATTTCCATTAAGCCCCCTAAAAGAAACATTAACTTCAAACAACCCAATTCAGTTTGTCACGTGCCAAGCATATGCTTTTTAACTGAGTTTTTAACTAATTCTGTAAAAAGGCCTTAATTGGCGACTATTTTTCACATCAATGTCTAATCTGACAAAAAAAACATCAGAGTCCGTTTGGGAGGGTGGTATATTACTTTAGGGTCTAAATTGTCAATTTGTCATTAACCCTTATTGAGATACTCCCTCCGTCCCATCCGAAATAGTATTCTTGGTCCCGATCCGGGGATTAAGGAATAATAATATTTTATTATAAAAAGTTGTTTGAAAAGTAGGTGTTGTGAGTATGAAGGAGAGAGAAAGTGGGTGGGGAATAATAAATGGAAAGTTATTGTGAGTATGACAAGTGAGTTCTACTAGACGTGTCCAATTCCTACCCGGAACCGGCTAACCGGCGGTTAACCGGCCGGTCAAAACCGGCAAACCGGCTAACCGTTTCGGATGTTAACCGGATGGGGCCGGTCCGGTTAAGGTTGGACATTACACAAACCGGTAAACCGGCGGTTATAACCGTCGGTTAAGTAACCGGTTGGACCGGCGGTTATAACCGGCGGTTAACGGTTTAACCGGAGTTGAAGCTTATTTGTCAACCGTCACTTGGGGATAAGTTTTTTCATATAAGATGTTTATGTCATATAATTAATTTATGTGTTAAAGACGGTTTGGATGCGTTGGATATATATGTTAAACCCATTAGAGATGCTCTCGTTTTTATTGCAAAAAAAAATAGAGTTACAAGAAAATGGATCAATTTTTTGAAAAGTAAGGGTTTAATTGAAATTTTTTTTTTTATGGATGTTCCGACTAGGTGGAATTCCACCTATACAATGTTAAAGGATGGTTTTGAGTATAAAGAGCTTCTCATGGAATTTTTTCTTCATTTGGGTACGGACATCCCTTTATTTGCTTATCATTGGAACGCTTGCATTAATTTATGCCAATTATTAAAGATTTTCTTTACCGCTACCGAGGCTTTGTCGGGAGTTTATTATCCAACTTCTTTTTTGGTACTTGAGCAATGTGGTGCAATTGTTCGAAGTTTTAACATGCTAGCAAGTTGCGACGTTTTGGGCCCAAGCATTATTGAAATGAGGGCAAAGTGGCTAAAATATTTTGATACTATTCCGTCTCTATTTTTTGTTACAAAATTATTTGATCCCCGTGTTACATTGGACAACCTAGAGGCGATAGTAAAGTTTTATTATGAGAATTTATACCCAAATGGGGACGGAGTACATGAAAGCCCGGCGATTATTGTTCAAAATACAAAACAAGATTTGGTGACTCTTTATAATGAGTATAATGCAAAGTATGGAAATCCTTCTCAACAACAACAAGAACCCTCATATACTAATCAAGATTTTGCTACACAAGAAGATGGTGGGCTCACTTTCAATCCATATGGATTTTTTGACGACTTGTTTTCCTCAAAACGTCCTAGAATGGCTTCTTCTTCTTCTTCTTCTTCTTCTACCATTCCTTACGAGTTGGAATTATATTTCAACTCCAATTTTGATTATGTACAAAACACTTCAAATAATTCTAAATTTGACGTTTTGAGGTGGTGGGCACAAAGGCATGAAAGTTATCCCATACTCTCTTTAATTGCAAAAGAAGTATTAGCCGCTCCCGCTTCAACGGTGGCGGTCGAATCGGCATTTAGCGTGGGAGGAAATGTTTTGGATGCAAGACGTTCCCAACTAACGGTTGATAATTTGGAAAATCAACTCTTACTTGGTGATTGGATTAGAGCGGAAAAGAGAGAGCAAGATATGCCTTATGAAGAGGATATACAAGATCCACGATATCAATACGACTTGGAAGGGTCTACGGGAAGTTCCGAAGGGGAAGGCAATTAGAAAGTTTTTTTATTTTTTTAATGTTTACAATAGTTTTATTTTAGTTTCATTGTAATAGTTAAGTTGAGGTAAAGGTTCCATTATGTCCTCCCTTAATTATAAAAGGGCAAGGTTTGGTTGTCCCCCTCTTTGTAATTTTAATTTTAATTAATAAAATTTAAGGGTACCGTCCCTTTTTTTAAAAAAAATACACTATATTTCTTGAGTATTTTTTGAAAAAAGCTCAAAAAAAATCTTTTGGGTTTCAATTTAAATGCTAACATATTTTTTAAGATTTTTGAAAAAAAATAATTACATTTTACAAGTTTATTACCATCAATTTAACTATAAATACCCCCTCCCTCCTCACTATTTTTTCACACTACTGCCTCACAAACCCTTTCTCTACAATATAAATCTTTCTCTACAATCAAACATCCCCAAGTTTATTACTTTTTTCGTTAACTTTCTAACGAAATGGCTTCCAATTCAAACAATGAGAGGGTGGGACAATTTACTATTATGGGGAGGCATTTTACAATCAAACATCCCCAAGTTTATTACTTTTTTCGTTAACTTTTTTCGTTATTTTCATATTTCCAGTCAGATTTTTAACGATTCCAGTTACTTTCAGCCAGTTTATTCAAATTTTCCGTTAGTTTTTTGACATTTTCAGTTAAATTTCCAGATTTCAAGTCACTTTTTTTTACATTTTCAGTTTTTTAAACAAAAAAAAAAAAGGTTACAAATTAGGCGGTTTAACCGGTTTAACCGGGTTAACCGGTTAACCGCCTAACCTTAACCGTTATATCCGGTTAGCCGGGCCGGTTCCGGTTGGTTCTATGTTACATTTTCAGTTTTTTTTTTTAAAAAAAAAAAGGTTAAAAATTAGGCGGTTTAACCGGGTTAACCGGTTAACCGCCTAACCTTAACCGTTATATCCGGTTAGCCGGGCGGTTCCGGTTGGTTCTGTGTTACATTTCTAACCGCCGGTTATAACCGGTTAACCGGCGGTTAACCGGATTGGACACGTCTAAGTTCTACTAATAAAAAAATAATAAAAGCTTTCCAGTCTTTCGTTCTATTTCGGGTGAGACGGAGGGAGTATATGTCATCCAATGATAAGTATGGAATTTGGAGATGTGGAGAAACCATCTGCATCACAAACTCGAAATCCCTAGAAACCGTAGTGGACCTGTGGGCTTGGGCGTTAACGGCACACGTCAACAAAACTTGCACCTCACAGCCATCAGTTTGGGGCAAGCCTGGCCGGCGAATTATCAGCCCCCACTACCAATCTCTTTTCAAGATAAGAAAAACAACACTTTGGAAAATATTTCCCCAAAAAAATATCTGCCCTGCAACTCCATGAAATTCGCAGTTCATTAGCAATCCCTAAAAAAAAAAAAAATTGATGAACAACATTGGAATTGAAGCAGAACAATCTGTAGATTATTTAGTGTGTGTTTGTGTGTGAAAAAGGAAGGAAAGAGGGAGGAAGAGGCTGCATGAGTAGGCAAGTGAAGCGAGGCGGGAATAGGATTAGTGGCTTCAAGAAGAAGGCAGTGTACTTGAATAAGAAGTTGAAATTGAAGCAATCATGGCTATGGTTGTCTTTTCTAAGCCTTCATCGCCGCTCTGTTCTCTCTCCGCTCTCCCCTCCGTTGCCGTTGTCCGCCATTCTTGTCCGCCGCAGTTGCCCTTTCCTGCTCGTCAATGGTTGATTCCTCATTTGTCTCGTAACAGGTCACTCTCCTACCTATCTATAACCGTCTGTTAGTTCCATTTTGCAATTGACTGTGTGGTGGCTGATGTAGTTGGATTGCGTTCAATTGGCATTATCTTTCCAGGGAGCATATTAAGCCTGTTGTGGCCACATCAAGAGTTCCAATTTGAAATATCTATCGTTTAAGACTTGCTAGTACAATGATTAAACTTCAAATTATGCATATAACAAACCCTATTTTGTCTAAAATTTGCGTACATTGTGTACAAATAAGTCTTCATGAAAATAATGATAATAAAAAATAGGTGGTGCTATTTGGCATTAGGTGAAAAACAATGGACATTCATTTTGGGACGGAGGTAGTAGAATAATGTGGAATGTTCGCAAGTAGCTACTAAAAAGGATCATTTTAGATATGAGTATCATGATAATTGTATAACAGATGTGCTGCTATTCTGAAGAGATTAATTTGATTACAACTTATGTAGGAAATGTTAGAACTCTAATACGAGATTAAGTGACAGTACTTCACTTACTATGTTCTGGACATGTCTATCCCCATAAGTGCACCAGTAACAAAATTTAATGCTATAAGTATAGCTACAGTGCTAGACCTAAGGGTAGACCAAAGCGGACATTTGACTGAAGTGACGTCTTTTGATTTATATAACCTAAACTTTACCTTTCCTTCCTTGAGCTCCGCAACAGACTAGCACCGGTCTTATTTCATTTCATAGCAACGGTATATTGGTGAAAACCTTAGCTTGTCTGGGTTAGGATTGGAGCCAAATCGGGAACTTGACAAGGCAAAAGGAGGAAAATCGAGGACTTTCTGGGGTGCCATATGGCCGCATAGGCTGGCATCCGGCCGCACTGCTTGCATGCATGCAAGGGAGAAGGTTGGACAAAGTTTGGGTTACGTGCATAGAATAAAAAGGGTCAATGCGCACGCATCATGTGGGCGCATAAGAGGCCATGCGCACGAATCATGCGTGTGTATATGTCTGGAATGCTTTATGTTTTTGTTCGGGTTTCTTTTTTGTCTAGGATTTTGTCCAACTCATTATATCACCAAATTATAATATTATAGTGTTAGATCCCGGCTTGGTAGTGCACCCGGACGTAGTCAATCATATTGACGAACTGGTTAATCAATTTCTCGTGTTCTTAATTGTTTTTTCTTGATTGTCGTTCTTATTGCGTTGTTGTTTTGCGTGGATTATATTGCTATTTGTTTGATTAGAAGTCGGATTCCCCAACAGTCTGCAATTTAAGAGTTCTATTCATCTGGAAGTAACTTGTTAACCAGGTTTACAAACATATTTGAATGATGGCTGACATTTTTTTTTAATGTAATTGCTGATCTTGCTGCAGGTTAGACAACTTCTACTCAAGGTGCTCAATAACAAATGCAGATATTTTCAGTAATGTTGTTACCGAAGATGAAGTTTGTCAAGATTTTAAAACGTCTGCTACAAATTGTCTTGTTCCGCTTGTTCATCCTGATGTGCTTGATACGGAACCAATGAATATACTGGATGAAGGCACATATGTTGACAGTATTTTGACAACATTGCCAGTACGTCCGATAAGGGCACATCTTCCGTTATCTTGTAATCTACGAATATGTTGAGCTTTGCACTATCATCCTCTCATTCCACTGGTTTTTCAGGTTCTATCAGAGGAGGAGCAGAATGCCATTGCTGCAACTCCTGCACATCCAGCAGGATTATACGGTAGGTCAATGCCTCTCACCTCCTTGTATCCCCCTTTTTTTTTTTTAACTCACCGTATGAATTGACATATAATTAGAGTTTGTGTCCTTTCGGAGAGTTCCTTGCCACCAATCAAGTCAAGCAATTAATCTCAACAACTTTCATTATACATGTCTCACCTTATCAATTTATTAAGCTTGGTTTGCGATACATGTAAAGGTACTTCAAGCTAATTACATTATATCGACAAGCCTTTTATGTATTACACCGAATTGTAAATTCAAGTGAATTTCTATTTAATGAAACGGAAAAGAAACCATCTCAAATTACAATATTGCCATTTATTTCATTCTTTTCCTCCGAAGTCACAAATAATTTTTCGCCTACTGTCTTCCAGCTTAATGAAAATTTCGACTGCATAAGATTTGCTTCTAACCAAAGTTCATGTCTTTCAATCAGCTCTATATGCTAGTTGCCTAGCTGGGAACTTGGTTGAGCAGCTATGGAGTTTTGCTTGGCCCATTGCTATCGCTTTGCTTCATCCAAGCCTCCTTCCAGTGGCAGTCATGGGTTTCTGCACTAAGGTTTGAATGAGTTAAATGAGTTGGGTTTGAGCCTTAAAATTGTGGCCAGGAAAATATACCTCCTAATAAGTTCCAGTTGCATTTGAACAGCTTGCAGTGATTGCTGGCGGACCTTTGGTTGGCAAACTTATGGATCAATATCCTCGAGTGCCTGCATATAATTGTTTGAGTATTGTCCAGGTTATCTACTCGTGTAACTTCTATACTTGAAAAATCGCATGAAACTTTTTTCTCAGAGTTAGGCGTCTAATACATCTTTTACTCTCAGGCAGCTGCGCAGTTGTTATCTGTTGGAATGATAATTCAAGCCCATACCGTCCCTTCTACTCTACAGTCATCTGTACTTAGGCGTCCTTGGTTTGTCATACTAGTATTAGCTGGGGCCATGGAGAGGCTATCTGGATTGGCTCTTGGGGTCGCAATGGAGCGTGATTGGGTCGTTCTGGTACTGACTACTCATGCTTTCTGTTCAATATGTTATGAGAATGACATATATTTGTAATCCTAATGATCGAGGGGTTGTAGTGTTTCCTGATTGAAATTTTACTTTTCAGTTAGCTGGAACAAATCGGCCCATTGCTCTCGCTCAAGCAAACGCTATTCTTAGTCGGATTGATCTCCTTTGCGAGGTGAGTGTGGCTCATGTAATTTTATTTTATTCGTTCATTCTTTACTAGCAGAAAGACCAATTTCATTACTATCAAAAAGAACCAGGCATTAATTCAACAAAAGCACCATCCTTACCCGCGCCTGAACTATGGTGTTCAAATAATGCCCCTAGCAGTTTACAACTCACTATCAGCTCCACATTAAGAAATACCAAGCATATTTATTAAAAGAAAAAATCCATAATGTTGACTACCCTCATTGACCGAGAACATAAACATTTTAACTCCCTTTGTGAGTCCCTCCAAGCTTTAAGCATCTCAGCTATATTCATAAACACGCCGCTAACATGTCAGCCATAACTCCGCTTTTTTTGTTTTTAAGGATATTTTCTATCTGAAAAATAAAAGCATTACATCAAAGTGTTCCCATCGTGTCCATGGCATCTCCCCATTTAGAATTCATGTTGGTGCTGTTGTTCATTAGAATCCACTGCTAACGATCTTTTCTCTAACCGGGCCTCTCAAGAGCACCTCTAAAGCCATTTTGATGATTAAAAACCCCACCAAGTTGGAATCATATGAAATTGTCGATACAAATTGCCAACTTTTACCCATGATCACTAGTAACCCTTATGCTCCTTAGACGAGGCTTCCCCTAATTAATTCTACATTGTGCTTAATTCAACCAATTACTAGAACCTAACATTCTACATTTTAGCTGCTATACTCCTATTCGAACGTTGATTATGTAGTATTTCCAATTTAGAGGGGCACCATCATGTAGAGATACTATGTTGGTGAGCTTTTATCCAGTGATGTGACATTACTATCACTAAAACAAACAACTTCTCCATAGAACAAGTTTTATCCTTGAAGAACTACTCATTCGATGCCTTCCACAACGTTTATCATATTCATACTGCAGTGAAAACTAACATCCTTTTGCCTTGCCAAGAAGGCATCCTTCCTGTTGAAAACATACTTGGCATTACCCTGTCAAAACTTCACAGCTCTCTCATTCACAACTGTTATGTATATGAGAAAGAACAAGAGACTAGATAAAAATTACAAGTCTCTTTATTAAAGTTGCACCAAGGACCACCACAGTTGTCATCCCTTCATAAATTAATTACCATTTTCATTGGGCGTTGCCTAAATAGCAGATACCATCATTATCTTCGCTGACTTTTCCTTTTGCCTGGGTGGATTTTTTTTATTTTTTGCGCTAGGTGAATACTGTTCCAGATACTATTTATATAAAAACATGATGCATTTTTTTTTTATTGGGGCATCAATAAGGGTTTCCTTCTTACGTTTCAACTTTGCATTCTTTACTTTCAATTGGTTAGTTTGTAGTGGGTAATCAAAGTTCCCTAATAGGAGACTTATGGCTTTGTGATATTGCAGATTGCTGGAGCATCATTATTTGGTATTCTTTTATCTAAATATGAAACAGTAACATGTTTGAAGTTTGCTGCTGCTTTGATGATGTGGGCACTGCCTGTTGTGGTAAAGATTCTGCTTCTCTCCTTTGACACATTGTTGCAAATCTGTTTTCTGATTCTGAGGTTCATACTTAATGTTACAGGTCGGTCTCACGTGGTTGACCAATAAACTTTCTTCTGGTGTTCTTGACCGTGCCAAGTGCCCACAAACATGTTATGAAACATACCCTAGAAGCCATCTACAGCAATTTGAGAATATAGGTTAATTTTTCATCCTACTTCACACACAAAAATGTATTTGACTTGTTGCTGTTACTTTGTTACTAATTCCGTCTTTTTGATTAGCAGTGGAAGTTACAATGGGAACTATCAAACATGGGTGGATTGAGTACATGCAGCTGCCTGTTCTTCCTGCAAGCCTAGCATACGTCCTTCTTTGCTTCAATGTTGTTCTGGCTCCTGGTGGTTTAATGACAGCTTTCTTAACCCAGCGTGGTATGCTCCAAATTTAACCTTTTTGATTCAAGGTGCATGCACACTGAATTTAATCCAAGAGTTATGCTTGAAATGTGGAGTCATATTAGCACTGTGTTTATCGTAAAATAGTTCTTATATTTATCTGTCTAGCTAGATAAGCGAAATATGTAGGTCACGAAATGGTGGTGGAAGTTAAATACTCCCTACAATCCACAATAAGTGCAACATATTCCTTGTGATCCAGAATAAGTGATCACTTTCCTTTGAACATTAGAATGACTTGTGTCCACAAGTTTTTGGGGTCCCATCTTTCAAGCATTTGTATCCACTAGTTTTGTCAAATTGGTTTAATCTGTATGCCAAGTCAAATGCAGCTCTTATTTTGGATCTGAGGAATGAATCTAAGTATGAAACTTGATATATATACTGGAACCAGATGAATTGTTCAACTTGTTTCTATGTACCTGAAAATGCTATTATAGTTTGAATTGAGGACCAGTACTTTGAATTTGAAATGTTTCAAGATGAAGAGAGAACTACTCACTTATAATGTTATGGTACTGTTTTTCATTGTGTTGTGGGTACATTATTTTAAATTTAGCTGTGGATCGTGTTTCGCAGAGTACTCCTTACTGTGGACAATCTATTTTAATATACTCCCTCCATCCCAAAAAAGATTGCTCTTGTTTGAAAAGTCAAACTTTTATCAAAGATGTTTTAGTTGCTTGTATTTCTTGAAATTGCACATATCTTTGCCTTTTTAGAAATGGAACTATTTTGTAAAACAAAAAAGGAAAGTGGGACACTCCTTTTGGGTCTGGGGGAGTATTATGTAAGAGAGAACTTCAATTATACACTTCTATAATATGTCAAGTATTGATAGAAACATCACCCGGTATATTGCTCCAATTTGAGATATGTTGTTGGGGGATGCTTTCAGGTTTGAATCCATCTGTTATTGGGGGTTTTAGTGGATTATGCGCCTTTATGGGAGTTGGAGCAACATTTGTGTCTGCAAAACTGGTCAAGCGACTTGGCATATTAAAGGTAACTACCTCTCGAGTAAAACACACATATTTTTTACTTGTAGCCTTCATTGTCGTTATGTTAGATTAAGTTCTGATGGGCTTCTCGTATCAGGCTGGAGCTGTTGGACTTCTACTACAGGCTTCACTTCTTACTATAGCCGTTGCTGTATACTGGAGTGGATCTCTTTCTCAGCAGACCCCACTTATGTTCTTTCTTTGTTTGATTGTAAGTTGATCCGTCATAAATACATTATTTCAACCCTTCAAATTCCCTTGTACAGTAAAATATACTCCCTCACTCCCGAAAGAGTCATACTTGACTAGCCAAACTTCTCAAGGATGTAGCTTTATTTGCTTATACCGTCACGAAATTGCACCAAAATTATGTTATTCTCAGAAATACCCCCTTTTCTGGTACTTATGAAAGTAGAAAGTGTGACTCTTTATTTGGGACAAAGGAGTAGCAAAATATACATAATGAAGTAAATAATAAATACATTACTGCATTTCCAAAGTGTATTTATTTGTTATTTTTATATATCTATGACATTTATGTTTGTTGTGCGCTTACCAATATATACTCCTTAGATTTTTATTTGTGTTCTTTTATTCTGCATTGCTGGAAAATTGACTTGCATGTTTGTGCAGGTACTATCCAGGTTGGGACACATGTCCTATGATGTTATTGGGGCCCAGATTCTTCAAACTGGGATTCCAGCATCAAAAGCTAATCTTATTGGGACAACAGAGGTTTCTGTAGCAAGTTTGGCTGAATCCGTGCTTTTGGGAGTTGCAATAATTGCAAATGACGTTTCACATTTTGGATTTCTAGCAGTATTATCCCTTTTATCAGTGGTTGGAGCAGCTTGGTTGTTTTGTCGGTGGTTAGCTAATCCTACAGATGCACAAAGAAGCCTTTTCACCTCTTAAAACCCCTGTTTTGGATCCAAAGGCAGGTACGAGTTGTTAATTTCTACGAGTAATTTATACTCCCTCCGTGGCATTGGAAAGTTCCCATTTCTTTTTAGGAACAAGAATTGAGGAAACTGGTTATTAAAGTAGGTGTTGTGAGTGTGAAAGAGAGAGAAAGTGGGGTAGAGAATAGGTAGTGGATAGTTGTTGTGAGTATGACAAGTGGGTCCCGCTAGTAAATAAGTATTGTAATTTTTTATTTAAAAAAAAAAAAGAAAAGGAAAATGGGACTTAATGTGACACCCAAAATGAAAATGGAAACTTTCCAAGATGGAGGGAGTAGGTCTTTTTTACATGTAAAGAAACAGTATGTTTAATGGTACGACCTCTCTTTTTTTTTTTTTTTTTTTTTTTTTTACAGAGGAGTGTTATGCTGATACATTGAGGCCAAAAAGTTTCAATTTACAAGAACCAGCCTATAGGTATACATTATATACTTGGTTTCTCACTGTTGGAATGGAGAAATGGCTTATCTTTTGCAGTAGGGTGTTTATTATACGCTACGCCATATTCTCAATTTTGCCTGTTTGAGAAGAGAATCAGATGCGGTTTCACTTTCACCGATAGTGGAGTGAGCTTTACGTGTACATATATCAAAATAGATGAACGAACTGATTCTTTGAAGGATGATTCATGGAACTACAGTTATGCAGAGAAACCCATTGAGATGAAAGTCACATTATAACACAGACTACTGTACAGTAATTGTCTCTGCTTTATTACCTTTTTCCTTCTTGACTTGTAATATAGGCTAAATATATTTTTAGGAGTACATTTTTTTAATGAATCATGGCAAAGAACAAAGAAAAATGATTCACTAGCCAATGATATTTTACACTTCTGAAAATGTATGCACCGAGGATAACTGTTGGTATATACAGAATTCATTCCTCGTATAAGATATGTTGATCTATACCTGATTCCAGGGGTGGACCTATGCCTATGAGGGCTGGTGCAAGTGCATCCAGTGAAATTCCATCTCTAGTTAAAAAAAAATAAAAATTTATCTAGATTATTTCGAATGTATACATTGAAATTGCACTAGTGACAAATAAAATTTTGTAGTTCAGTGGTATAGTGCCAATATTTTAGCCTTGTGGTCTTGCGTTCAAGTCTTATTATCAACATTTATTTATTTTTGGTCTTGATTATCAACATCTATGTTCATGCGTGTAATAGAGCATCTCCAACGGCACTCTAAAATAATACTCCCTCCGTCCCAGAGTAAGAGTCCTACTTTCCATTTTGGTACGTCCCAGAGTAAGAGTCCTATTCCTAAAATAGCAAAGAATCTTTACTATTCACCTCACTAATTCTCTCTCCTATTTTACTTTTATACTCACAACACCAATCAATTCACTATTCTCTCCCACTCATTCTCTCTCTTACTTTACTTTTACACTCACAACATTTACATCACTTCCAATATTTATTAATAAGCGTGCAAATGAGGGGTATGACTCTTACTCCGGGACGGAGGGAGTATTATTTTTGCTTCAACCGAACTTTAAACATTGCTTTTATTATAGAGCAACTCTATCTCTTGGTCTAAATATAGTGCAAGGGATAGTACTATTGCTTCTTCTTTTTTTAAAAAGAATTTTTTTTTTTTGTTTTTTTATAGTCCTTCCGTCCCACCTCACTTAAGACTTATTTCTATTTTTGGTCAGACCCACTTCACTTGAGGCTCCCCAAAATGGTAATCTTTATATAATTTTATTTTCAATCTACATCACATACTCATTCTCTCTCTTCATTTTCCACCACACAATTCACTCAACTAACCTACTATTAACTCCACTCATTCTCTCTCTTCATTTTCTACCACACACTTTCCTTATTTTATTCTTTTTACTTAGTTATTGTGCACACCTTTTAGGTCTCAAGTGAGGTGGGACGGAGGGAGTATATATGAAAAAAATTACAATATAAAATTTATACAACTTGATATATTTATATATTTGAAATAATAATGAATATTTTCACATGAAGCAAATTGTTGAAAATATTTGGTGCAAAAAATGCACCACTATAGAAAATAGTGCAATTTTTGCATTAAACTGATAGAGAGCCTACTTATTTATACTTGGATACCAAACCTAATAAGACCACTTATTTTTAAGTGGGCACATCTATATTTAAGTGGCCGTGTCGAAAGTGTCATTTTACCAAAACTAGTAAGTAGCCCGTCAATATTTGCCGGAGCATAAAAAAGTTAATTACTTAAAAATTATAAATGATGACATATATTAAAATACAACTAAATTTAGTGAGGAAATACCACAAATACGATGATGTAAAAGTGTAAATTCTGAGATTAGCAAGCCTAGATAGCTTTTCACTTGAATAAAAAATAATATAAATTTTTAATAATCACTAAAAAAAATAAAAATACTCATCTTCCACAAACCAGCCGTCAAGTCAAGCCCCGAATTTTCCTAACTCACGTCTCTCCGTCTCTTAAATAAAATATCTTCTCCATCACCAATTTCGCGAGCCATGATACCTAAACATGTCTTAGATACTTTTCTATATCGCATTATGAATTACAAATTCAGTCAGTCTAGCAGTCTTGTTTATTTTATAAAACAATATTCTTTTATTAGTTATTTATTTTATATTTTTTAATCTAAAACTATCTTTTACTTAAGCAAACTAAAAACTGATCTAACATAATAGAAAAATGATATATCTGAAGTATTAATTACTTTTGATTGGATTATTTTGGTTTAAAAATAATATATTGAGGGGTAATTATGTCAAGTCATTTTATAATTTAAGTAAATGTAATGCATACATAAATTATTTATTTTAAATGATTTAAATTGAAGAATAATTTTTGTTCTATATTTTAGGCAATTTGAAATTAAAACTATGATGCAATGTCAACATAATTGTCGCAAGCTTATTGGATGGTGATAAGTAGAATCCCACATGAAATTATGACATGGAAATCCATTTGGCTTATTGTTGTGGGAACTCGTAAAAACTCTCATTTATTATATATAGTATATTATCCATATTACTGATTTACGATGTTGTCCTTCTGTCTTATTTCTGTTCAAATCGCAGTTAAAATCTATCTACATATGTGGTACGTTGACATCATAAAAATGCTGAGGTTGAACTAGATTTTGTCAATATATTTGCTGATGTGTGTTTTGGCCAATTTTTGACAATCGGACAAATAAAAAAGAAGTAGGGTACAAATGGAATATAGATTTCAGAATTCAAGATGTAGGTCAGAGTTCAAGATGTTAACGCAGGATGTAACGAGGAAAGCCTTTGAGCAACTACTCTCCGGCCTAAAACCTCAGGAGGTTTTGGAAACCTACCTCTGTACCAAACAATTTTATTAATATCGGAGTGAGTACAAGAGAGAGTATTGAGAGAGAAAGAGAGTTACAGTTGGGAGTGAGTGAAAAGTGTGTGTGTTTACATAGAATGTGTTAACTATTTATACTAAAAGAATAATGTAAACTATCCATCAATGCCTAAGATCTCGGGGAGTTTGTTGCAGTCTCTTTGTTTGTTGATGATAAGCTTTAGTCTTTGACTTGGTCCATGAGTAGATGTGCTAATCATTTATCCCATGTGTGAATTAATAACAACCCTATAAAGTAGGAACAATAAAACTGTCACTCAAGATGTCAGGTCGTCAGGTCGTCAACTCAGGATGTCACGTCAGGATGTAAAGTCAACATGTCAACATGTTGAGTCAAGATGTAAGATGTAACTTCAGGATGTCAACATGTAGAGTCAAGATGTAAGATGTAACTTCAGGATGTCAACATGTAGAGTCAAGATGTAAGATGTAACTTCAAGATGTCAACATGTAGACTCAAGTCGTTATTTCCAGGATGTAGATATAGTGCTGTGAGATTTTTCACCCCAAACAATTGCCCCCAAATTTTTTGAATTGAGTGAACATAGAAATTCAAGAAATTTCCATAACAGTTGATGTATGTGATAAAAGCTCCAGGATGCAATTGATCCTGCAAAAAACAAAGAAAAAGACGAAGAATAGGATATTTTGGTGATTGTTTTAAAGACAATTTTTATTTGTTTGCAACATGTCTGTTTGGACATATTAGGTTGCAATTTTGTTTGAACCATGTCTTGTGATAGCATGGTTAAAACTTATGAATGTTTCCTGTTTTAGGATCAGTGTGTTTGATCCTTTTTGGTATTTTGATAATAGACTGGTCGTACGGTTAGGATTATAAGGGTAACATGATGATGTTACAACTTAGAATAATTTTGGAACAATTGAATAGTAGCGATGTAAGGAATGGTTGGTAACATGTTGATGTTACAAGTTAGGAATCATTATGAAAAGATGTTTATCTTTTAAACCATGTGTTCGTTTGGTAACATGTAAATGCTACAACCATTGATTTCAACTTGAGTTCATAATTTTAGCCAAGTGCAAGAAGGTAATCAATATGTTCATGACACATTGGCCCACCTACAACTTAACTAAAACATGAAAATCGTGCGCACGGGCGAATGTGTAGAACCCTTAAACACATAAGAAAGGTGTAAAACCTTTAAAGCTTTGAAAGGTGTAAAACCTTTAAACCTTTGAAAGGTGTAAAACCTTATACCTTGGATGGAATTGTACTTTGATTTTGCCTGTTGGCCTTGAATTCTGACTCATGTGAACATCTTTGAATATTTTGATCAGCATGTAACATCTTGGATCAACATGTAACATCTGGAAAACTTGGATCAACATGTAAACATCTTGACCTGAATAGAGACTTTGAGTTTCCTTGCAAAGCAGAAACATGTTAAAGTTGGGTGTTAGCTTGGCTAACACCCCTCTGATGCTTAAGTCAGTAGATGTTTGATGAAGATAAATCAAATTGAAACATAATTTAAATAAAGCAATATAAATGCATACCTGATTTTCTGAATTAAATTGACAAGCTATAACTTACATGAAGTACAACTTGAGATGCACTGCATTCTAACTTCTAGGAATTCTGGTACCATTTATAGTTGACATCCAGCATGCCCCCTTTCCAACCTATTGATTAGTAATCATGCATGAGCCTATCTTCTTCCAACCTGATGAATCTAGATGCTCTGGTTCTGATTTCATCCAGCCTCTTAGATGGTGTCATGACTAAGTCATCATAATATGGCGAGTCCTTCTTAAATCCCATCCTGAAGGCATCAATTGTTGTAGCAGCGTCCAAGTTGGGGATATCTACTGCTTCTCTGTTGAACCTGCTCAGGTAATCCTTAATAAGTCCATCAGGTTGCTGGACTACCCTGTAAAGATCACTTGTCAGTTTCTCAAACATCCTGTTGCATGAAAACTGATTAGTAAACATGTTGACTAGTTGAGCATATGATCTGATAGAACCCAAAGGCTGGTTGATTAGCCATCTCAAAGCTTCCCCTGTAAGAGTTGAACCAAAACCCCTGTAAAAGAAAGCTTCCTTGTATTGGGGTGGAATATGGACTACATCCATCTTCTCATGATATAATGCAACATGCTCTGCTGGATCAGTTGTCCCATCATATTGCTTCATGTGGGGTGGACTGAACTTCTTTGGTATGACCACGTTGGCTATGGCTGGAGTGAAGCGGGACTCATTGTAACATGTTGGAGAGGCCTGGTTGTGTGGCATAGTCATCCCTGGCACACTCATAACTAGTTCTTTTAGCTCCTGCATTTGTCTGCTAAGTAGGCCACATGCATCATTGTTAGCAGCAGCAAATTGATAATTATTAAGATAATTGAAATCAAATTGAGGGTTAAGACTCCCTGCTGCCACCGATGTAGGAGTCACAAATGTTGTTGAAGTTGGAGTAACAGTTTCAGGATTGACAATCGTGCTATTAGTCAGGATGGCAGTTGGCATAACCCCACCATATCCAGATGATCCAGCAACGTCACCTTCAAATGCAAGCCTTCTAGGTTGATATGGAGAGTACAGGTTGGAAGGCGCATTTGGGACAACAGACTGAAAGATGCGAGGGAAGCTGGGCTGCTGTCCCGCCGGTGTTCCACCCCAAAGAGAAGTCACTTCATGCTGCAACCTGGCCACTTGATTCATTAGCATGGTAGAGGTATCATTTTGGACTTGGACCTGGTTTCTCATTTCACGTAGCATTGCAGTCAAGTTGGAGGCGATATCCAAAGGGATTTCAGGTGCCCCCATTGCTGATCTGCCCCCACTTGCGACTGAAATTCCAGATGTAATCTGATCGGTTGTTGGATTGCTCATCTTGAATCTCTTAACAATCTAAAAGACCAAAGTTCCCACGGACGGCGCCAAATTGTTTTGGCCAATTTTCGACAATTGGACAAATATAAAGAAGTAGGGTACAATGGAATAAAGAACTTTGAAATTCAAGATGTATGAACAAAGGATTTAACGGGGAAAGCCCTTGAACAACTTGTTCGCCGGCATAAAACCTCGAATGATGGAGTTTTATTAAGCTTTTGTGGAGGTACAATGAATGATTCGAAAATACAGAGAGAAAGAGAGTATGAGACGTGAGTGTTACAGCGGGGAGTGAGTGAAAAAGTGTGTGTGTGTTTACATAGAATGTGTTAACTATTTATACTAAAAGAATAATGTAAACTATCCATCAATGCCTAAGATCTCGGGGAGTTTGTTGCAGTCTCTTTGTTTGTTGATGATAAGCTTTAGTATTTGACTTGGTCCATGAGTAGATTTCCTAATCATTTATCCCATGTGTGAATTAATAACAGCCCTATAAAGTAGGAACAATAAAACTGCCACTCAAGATGTCAGGTCGTCAGGTCGTCAACTCAGGATGTCACGTCAGGATGTAAAGTCAACATGTCATCATGTTGAGTCAACATGTAGAGTCAAGATGTAAGATGTACCTTCAGGATATCAACATGTAGAGTCAAGATGTAAGATGTAACTTCAGGATGTCAACATGTAGACTCAAGTCGTTATTTCCAGGATGTAGATATAGTGCTG
This sequence comes from Campanula takesimana, assembly GCA_026119855.1. NCBI lineage: Eukaryota > Viridiplantae > Streptophyta > Magnoliopsida > Asterales > Campanulaceae > Campanula > Campanula takesimana. Next base: position 627,467 of record JAOWBW010000916.1, read on the forward strand.
TGAGATTTTTTACCCCAAACAATGTGTAAATTAAAGGGGTTACAACTTACAAATATAAAGCATTGAACTAGAGATCAATAATATTAGTTACTATATAGGGTAACTATTATAATTTACTATTATAGTAACTATTACTAATAATAGTAATAGTTAATTATAGTAGTTAACTATTATAGTTAACTATTACTATTATTAGTAATAGGTAACTATAGTAGTTAACTATCATAGTAATTATTACTGTTATTAGTAATAGGTAACTATAGTAGTTAACTATCATAGTAACTATTACTATTATTAGTAATAGTTACTATAATAGTTACCTTATATAGTAATTAATATTATTAACTAACAACGTTAAACAAATAATAGTTGACTATTAATAGTTAACTGTTATTATAATTAACATTTATAATTAACTTTTATAATTAACTATTGAATAAATTAAAAATTACTATTGAATAAATTAAAAAATACTATTAATAGTATTAGTAATCGTAATGGTTGCTATATATATTAACTATTACTATTAATATTATAATTAGTTAATCATAATAATTACTATATAACTATCATTATTAATAATACTAGTTAATCATTATACAATATATATTACCCCCTCCGTCCCAGAGTAAGAGTCTTACTTTCTATTTTTGTACGTCCCAAAGTAAGAGTCTCATTCCTAAAATAGCAAATAATCTTTACTATTCATCCCACTCATTCTCTCTCACACTTTAATTTTATACTCACAACACCAATCAACTTACTATTCCTCCCACTCATTCTATCTCCTACTTTACTTTTACACTCACAACACTTACATTACTTCCACCAATTCTTAATCTCCGTGCAAATGAGAGGTAGGACTCTTACTCCGGGACGGATGGAGTAATATTTATTATTAATAGTACTCACTTTGTCCGAGAGTAAGAGTCCTACTTTCTATTTTTTATACGTCCCATAGTAAGAGTCTCTTTCCTAAAATGACAAATAATGAAAAAGAATGAATAGTATTTTGGACAATTATACCCTTAACCCACTTGCAATGTTTACCAATTTTCTATTGTTTTTTAATAAGTGTGCGCAAACAATGTATGACTCTTACGATAGGACATATGGAGTATTAATTAATCATAATAGTTACTATATAGGTTAATTATTACTATTAAATTATTATTTAATAATAGTATTAGTTAAGATGATGGATACGCTATTAGTTACTATAACTAGAAAAATTATTTATTTAAGACATAATAAAATTATTATACTAACACATTAGATGTACATTATATACTTTTATATTTACTAATCATAATGTGTATATATAAAATCATTCTTGAACAATAGCTAATATTATCAAGTCAATTATCTATAAAATTAAAAGTAAATTCATAATGATAATAATTTATATTTATATTCAAATTTCAATTATCATAATTATTACAACAAAATTAGAAAATTAACACAATTTTCCTAAGTTTGTAAGCAAGCGTTTTAATTCATATACAATATAATTATATTACAAAAAGTTATTATGTTACTTTATTAAGTAAAAACATTAAAAAATAAAATACGAAAAAATAGTAAATTAGTTTCCCGTGCAAAGCACGGGTTACCCACTAGTTATATAAATATCTATAGGTCAAGTCAGCATTTTCATGATGTCAGATTGCTACATGCATAATGGTAAAATTGTACTAAGACTACTTTTTTTTTATTTAGAAATGCTAAATTTATTTTGAAACGGATTAAAAAAGAAAGCATGCGGTTACCATGAAGGGATGGAGTAGGTTAGAGTAGTTCAGAGTTATTGAGTCACCCATATTTCATTGGCAAACTAGGTAATAGAATAAATTATTTCCTTATTTAGAGGTTGAACACTAAATGTATGACAATGTTTCAGAAAAGATTGATCAATAGTAAATATAAACACAAAAGCTTCACTAGTGAAAAGTTGGTAGGAAAATGAGAAAAACATGTCAGAGAACCAGGATCACCATGAAAAGAGTGCCATTATCTCCAAGTTCTTATATTTAAGTAATATCTGGTAAAATTAACAACCTCAGTGGCAAAATGGAAAGAGTTGAGGTGAAGGCTGATGATATGCACAAGTTTGCAACAAAAAGGCAAGTCCATTTAATCTGAGTTGAAATCTTGTGTACCGCTTTTTGTGTACCATACTCTATATCACTCATGATTCAACAGTTCACATGTTTGGATGTCCTTATTATGATATCAGTTGTAATAACTGTCAACCGTTGGATCACGCAGTGGCGAATCTAGACCCCCCTGAAATTTTCTTTTCAGGGGGTGAATTTAGCAAATTCAAAAATTGTAAAAATTACAGAAGTCAGGGGGGTCGAAGTACCCTCCTCAAAGGGCCTAGATCCGCCACTGGGATCACGAATGGTTCAGGGTGTAGGGTGTGGTACACAAAGTGGTACAGTAAATCTCAACTCATTTAATCTTGCATTTCTTACAATACAATAATCAAGCAGTTCTGATTCGTGTTCCACACCCTGTACCATTTGAAATCCAACAGTTCTGAGTTATTAGGGTGATATCATGAGGTCGTAAAATTGCTTAAATCATTTCATATCAAGTGGTACAGGTTGTGAAAAAACAGAGTGTTGTGCAGAATCTGGATTCATATTCAGAGATGTCAAGAAATCTCATGTTTAAAACATTGTTCATATGTTCATTAGGTTGATGAACAAAGTTGCTGTTATAACCGGTGGAGCTAGAGGGATAGGAGCTGCAACAGCCAAATTATTCGCCAAGAATGGGGCCTACGTTGTGATTGCAGATGTACTGGATGAGCTGGGAGCGAGTCTAGCTGATTCCATCAACGGACGCTATATACACTGTGATGTGTCCAAAGAAATGGATGTAGAATCCGCTATCCAGCTAGCTCTCTCGTGGAAAGGCAGACTCGATATCATGTTCAACAATGCTGGCATTTCAGGTATACTTCATCTGTTCAATTTTAATCTTCAAAACAATTTGGGTATAAGAATCAAAGACAGTGATGTTTTTATTATAAAATATAAAATATTGGGTAGAGTGTTGTGAGTGTAGAAAGTGGGTCGGGAAGAGAAAGTAAGGTAGTTAGTGGATGTTTATTGTAAGTATAACATGTAGGGCCCATTGAATACAAGAATACTCTAAACATTCTCTTCTTTTTTTTTGGGGGGGGGGGGAGTTTACTGTATAAGATGAGACACTAAAAGAAAGTTTATGAAGCATAAGAAAAAGAAAGTTTATGAAGCATAAGATGGGACGGAGAGTACATCATAACAAAAAAATTCAACTATATGATAACCTGGTGCTCAAGAGTTACACCGGCCTTGCTTTCTAGAAAAAGGTCGGGCCCACATGTGTAGTATACTTCTGATATGTGTGATATAATTCTAGGACAAGAAAAAGATTGGGTGTGTTCGGTTTTTTCATCAAAAATCATGTTTTTGGTCGTTTTTATTGAGGCGAAGCTATTTATTTCACTGCAGGACTCGACGGGAGCATCACGAACCAGAAAATGGAACATATTACCCACGTACTCGCAGTAAACTTAAATGGAACCATACATGGAATCAAGCACGCTGCACGAGCGATGATCAAGGCAGGAAACGGGGGCACAATCGTGTGCACCTCAAGCTCAGCAGCCGTCATGGGAGGCCTAGCTTCACACGCGTACACAACATCAAAAGAAGCCATCCTCGGAGTATCAAGGACCGCAGCGTGCGAGTTAGGCGCGCACGGAATTCGAGTAAACTGCGTATCACCACATGGCATCCCCACGGACATGCTCGTGAACGCCTACCGTAAGTACCTTGGACGAGCGGACGTTGAAACAGAGGAAGTGAGTGGTCTTGTGCGTGAGAATGGGTGCGGATTATTGCGTGGGAGATGCGGGAAGGTTGAGGATGTGGCGGAAGCTGTGTTGTTTCTTGCTAGTGATGAAGCTGGGTTTATAACAGGGCATAATCTTGTGGTTGATGGTGGGTATACTTCTGCATCTACACAAATGAGTTTTATTTACCAAGGGTGAAAAATGGTTTCATGAATTAATAGCTAGTATATTGATTATACTTGCTTGGTAAAAGGATGTGGATATATGCATCAATGGAGCATGCCCAAGCTAGCTTCTAGCTAAACATATTAACATAAAATAAATACTTGACAACTAAACATACTCTTTATTTTTATTTATTTTTTTATTTTTTTCCTTTTTACGTCCTCCGTCAGGAAAGATATCCTAGTTTGAGTTTGATGATCAGTTCAGTTGAAATTTGACGATCTAATCATCCTAGTGAAATTCTAAAAATTGTAATTGATAAATCATTAAGTGATTTACAAGTAACAATTTTTAGAATTTTATTGTGATCATTAGATTAACACCAATATATTGTCAAGAATAATGTGCGTTGACCATATAAAAAGTCAAATGACACAAACTTTTTGAGACGGGGAGGGGGGGGGGGGAATATTTATACTAAAATCGCAAAATGGCAACCTTAAGCGGCATGCTCTAAAATCGCAACCTTAATGATTGAAACAAATAATAATCCCATTCATTGTAACATCGCATCGGGCATGATCCTTAGCTTACAATACTTAATTACCAAAGATGATAAAACAAAAAAAGATCTAAATTCACACACATTTATTTCTAGCATAACAATTGCTAGCTCTAACACGTGAAATAAGACATATAGCAGACTCTGAACATATTCAGCAGTCATGAATGAATCAGTCTGATTTTGCAGCAGCAGAGGCATAGTTGTCGAGTAGTTTGTCAATGGAAGTATACTCATAGTCGGGAAAAAGCCTCGACGCCTCCACCACATCATCAGTTATTTCAAAGCTCACTTGCTCCCCTTTAATAAACATGTTATGGAATATAGCCACCGGCACATTGTCTGGGAATGGCAATTCTGCAAAAAATCACCAAAACACCAACAACGTTTTATACAATAGGGGTTGAGATCTCTTATACCACTTTGTGTACCACATCCTGTATCATTTATGATCCAACAGCTGGCATGATTGGATCACCTCATCATGATGTCAGCTCTAATAACTGTGAGTCGTTGGATCACTGAATGGTACAGTTGTGCTACACAACTAGTACCTGGATTTTCAGACTTATTTAACGAGACAGTTCAATGATCGAAAACAAATAGAAAGTGATCAGAGGTTGCCATACGTACTTTCAGTGAGATCGACAAGTGCTTCCCCAGGAAGGTAAGTGCGCTTCAGAGTACGCCCGCTCTTTTTCTCCCAAAGTGTAACCAAATCTCCTTGGGATATAATGTTGTTGGGAGGTCTTACGATCAGAGAAGCATTGCATGCTCTCGGATCAGTCGCTGCTTTCACTGTATACATCGCTATGTCCACTTCATAATTCCACACCCCTGCATATGAGTACACCAAATGTAAATTTTATCCTTCATAATGTATGCATAATTTAAACAAATACTGTATTCCATAGTAAAACTGAACTGAAACTATTTCTTTATTTAGAAATGTAAAACATATTTTTGAACGGACGAAAAAGTAATAGTAGTAGGAAAAGAGATGAACATACGTACCCTTGGTTTCGCCGGTGCCATAGATGGTAACTTCAATGCATGAAGGATCGTGGGGACGGAGCAAGTACTCAACAAAATATGAGGCAAGTGCATTTGCTGCAACATAAGTGTAGGGAATTCCTGCAGCTTCTGTTGCCCTTCTTATTTGCTTCTTCAGATCTAACAGTGTTTGAAATGGGGGTAGGGCAGATGCTCTATCAACGTCGTTTCCGAATTCGGACGGTAGAAACCTCTGATACATGCAAATATTTATCTCATCATGGTAAAACATTTTTTTTCTTGGAAAGATCTTGTAAAACTAATTTAGATTTGTGTTTTGCTGGTTAGTTTACATATTATTTGTACTAAAATTACGCTAAGACTATTTACTTAATTAGAAAAGCGACAAAACAAAGCGAAGCACTTATATACGCCCTCCATCCCAACATAAACGTGAAATTACTCTTGATTAAGAGTAATTTTCAACATTCATTTTGAGACAAAAAGTAGTATTATGGGACAGAGGGAGTAGATCCTTAATAAGTGTGCCTTTTGGCTAAAAAAAAGGCCAATCGACTAAAATGTACAACTGACTATCCCAAATTTTCATCAATTAATGCAACATAGTTTTTAGTTCTTGAATTATGATGCGTAATTTGGATAAAAATATCAAAAAATAATGCAACTTACTAATATTTCTACTTACAGTGTCAAAAAAAAAAAATCATTTTAAGACTTGATTTATAAGCTTTTTCTTAAATGACATTTTATTCTCTCATTGAGGGTTCGGATCCCCTCTTCCGGTTGTAATTTGAAAATCTTAGTTTTAGAAAAAAAAAAAATGTTGGTTGTTATTTGTGTTATTGTAAACTAGTTTTGGGATGCAAATATTAGTAGTCAAATACAATATTGTTTTCTTTTTCAACAGAAGTTTTATCGTTCATTCAGAAAAACAAAATTCTTATATTAGTAGTCCTGTTTGAATTTTCGAACATTATAAATTTTTTAAATAAAGTGATTTTGAAGCTTTAATTTTAGAAATAACATTAATTTTTTAGGATAAACAAAAAGAGAAAATGAGACTATTATTTTGGTACGGAGAGAGAATATAAATTATTAGTCGTACAAGATAACAATGAAAATGAATGAAATAGATGGTATATACTCCCTCCGTCCCGTCGGAAATTGCAAAATTTACCATTTTGGGCGTCCCATAGAAATTGCAAAATCCATAAATGGAAAGTTTTTAATAATTTTTAATTAGTGGGTCTCACTTCTCATACTCACATCCACTAACCCACCAACTATTCTCTACCCACTTTCTCTCTCCCATTCAACTATCAACACTCAACACATCACCTTTTTCACTTTTTCCCTTAATTCTTGTGCCATATTTTTTTTTGAAGTTTCCGGCGGGACGGAGGGAGTATATACCTTAATGTTGCCTGCTTGTTTGATGGCTTCAATGATATTGAGTTGCTGAAGATACTGGGAATCAGCCAGTACAGAAATCACAACATCAACCAGTTTAACCGCGGATAGAATCTGCCCTTGATCATTCAATTCTCCCTGTTTTTCAATTTCATCGATCAAATATATATTTACGACCAAAATATATAACAAAAAAATTAGACAAAAACTTATATAAGACGGTCTCACATGTGAGACTGATCTCCTTGAGAGATTAAATGGTTTGCCCCCCTATGGGTGGGGCGGGGCAAACTCATTTCCTCTCTTGTCAAGATCCGTCTCACTTGTGAGACCGTCTCACACAAGACTTCCTAAAAAAATTATTGATCACTGATATCTACTACCATAGTTCCAAAATGATCGTCACACGTTTTTGTTATTGATCCACAATAAAAAAAAAAAAAAAAAAATACTAAAGAACAATGAATTAATAAAAATAATTACGTACTTTGAGGATCGTAACGCCTTTGGATTCCAATTTCTTTTGCTGTTCAAGTTTAGCAGGATCGGAAGTAGGACGAGTATAAACAAAAGTGGGATGACCCAAAGACAAGCTAGCATCAACCATGTATTTGCCCAGATAACCAGTTGCTCCAAAGATCAAGATCTTGCTCTTCTGATCACTACTATTATTAGCCATGGCTGATAATTTTAATTTTTTTTTGTTGGTATTAATTTCTTGATTTTAGTTTTAGTTTTGAATGGAGGGGAGGGGGGGGGGGGGGGGGGGGGGGGGGGGGGGGTGAGCTAGGATATCTCAACTACTGACTGTATATACGGGAAGGAGTTGGTGAATGGATTACCAAATTGTTTACTCACGTTGCTTAAAATAATGTGATGGTGGTAAGGAGGCTTTAACTAGGGTTTGGTAGTTATTATACTCCCTCTATATAGTTGATCCATTTTTTCATTCATTGTTAGTATAAAAGAATTAGATGAATAATTTAGATTTTTTTTAATTATTTTAACGATTATCTTAAAATTAGTATTAATGCCTACCATCTATCTCTGAAAGTTTGTCCTTCTTTTTTCATAGTTAGTTTGACTGAATTTGAACAATTTATTGATAGTATATATAATGGTATCTTGATAAAAAGATTAAGATTTTTATTAAGTTAATTAAAATTAATTTAATTATTGCTCAAAGTTTATTCAAATCAACAGCAAAAAGGGCATTGCTAGGGGCACAAAAGAAATTCACAAAATGATGGATACAAAATGAGGTGGCGATATTTTATTGGTTACATCGATTGTGGACCCGGTACGCTCTAATTAAAAACACCAATAAAATTTTGATACATCATTTTGTAGACCAAATTTTGTGACACTCTTTTGTGACTTTATATTTATCCCAACAAAAAAGAGGGACTGACTTTCCGGGTAGATGGAGTAATGTATATATAATGGTGTATCAATTTTCATTATGACGATTAAAAATAGCTTAAATTACTCCCTCTGTCCCAGACTAAGGTTCTTACTTTCCTTTTTGGTTTGTCCCAGATTAAGGTTCGTAGTTGATTTATTACCTAAAATAGACAATAGGACCCACTTGTCATTCTTACAACAAAAACTTTTTACCCACTTTCTTTCTCTTACTTTACTTTTTATACTCACAACATTTACTTTTTTTTTTAATCTTTGTGTAAAGTCAAACTAAGAACCTTAGTCCGGGACGGAGGGTATCTCTCAAAATACATTCAAACACACAAAATAAAGACGGATTAATTTTTTCGAGACCGAAGGAGTAATTATCAAATAATCCCGATCTGATGTGTGTATAAAAATCTGCCAATCAAAATAAATTAATCCTTGAGTGTCATTGATAGTGTTAAAGAGTGTCAGTAATAGTGTTTAAGAATGCGAGTTATAGTGTTTAAAAGTGTCAATTCATTTGTTATTGAGTGTCAATGCATGTGTTTAGAGAGTGTCAGATTATGTGTTAAAGAGTGTCATTGATAGTGTTAAAAAAGTGTCAATGATTGTGGTGTTGTGTTAATAAGTTCTAATTGTTTACAGAAATGCCATTGAGCGTTTGAAAAAGTCATACTCCCTCCGTTTCAGAGTAAGTGTCCACCTTATTTGCATGTTAGCACGAAGGAACTTTGAGCAATAACTTTAGGTTGATTTGATTATCTTAATGAAAATTTAAAAATTGTTATTAATAGTATATATATAGGAAACAAGTTTTATATTTCCATTATGATAATTAAATCAACCTAAAATTATAGCTCAAAGTTACTTCGTGCTAATATGCAAAAAAGGTGGACACTTACTCTGGGACGGAGGTAGTAGTTATTTACAAAAATGTCACGACTTATTTTGAAAACCCCATTTTCCTAATTGTTAAGGAAAGCTATTTTTTTTATATATATACACCCTTTGTCCCTTTGTCCCAAATGAATATTCAAATTTCATTTTAAATGATATTTTAAAATAATTCTTTTTTTTAATGCATTTTAGTTGCAAAGATCATATACTTACATTCTTGTAATTCTTTTTTCAGACATTTAATTTATCATGTATAAAGAGACTAGTGATTTTTTTTAAAAAAAGCACATTTAAGGAGAAAGTTTTTTTTAATCAAAAATAACATTTATTTTGGTACAAATTTTCTTAAAGATGGAATTCATTTAGGGACAAAAGGAGTAAGATTTTGTGATTTGAATTTCTAGTTATTAAAATGGTTTCTTAAGATTTGACTAAACTATTATGTTTAATTAAATTTGTGGGAAATGTTGTTCTTGATTGTATTAAAAAATATATAATCCATATAAAATAATTGTCAACATATATCAATGATTAAATTATTTAAAAATCAAAAGTGCAGTAAATTCAAAACTTCTATAACTTGGTTACATATTATTTTTTTGACTCATAAGAAATACACTAATTAAATAATTAATGAATAAAGTATCAACTATGAATCCTTACAAGTCAAGTGAGAAATTGGGAGTACATAAGAAATTTGTTTACCCAAACCGTCAAGCAACGTTAATATTGATATAACGATAATTAATCTTTTTCTTTTTTTAAAAAAATGTTTTTTTTTATTAATTCATAATGCCATGAAGGCTACAATTAGGCCTATAAATAGGCTAACACAAATTTTCCTGACGGGATTCGAACTCGTGACCTCCTCATGGGAAGCTAACATCGGATACCGCTTGAGCTAGAGCTCTTTGGTATAACGATAATTAATCAAGAAAATAGTATATTTGATATAGAATAATCTTACTACCAAATACTCCCTCCGTCCCAAAATGATTTTCGTGTTGGACTATTCAAACTTTTTAAAGATATGAACACTTGCTTCACTAGCCATGCTTTGTTTAAGCCTAAAATGTAGAAATGTGAAGAATTTTTTGGGACAAGGCTGCGTACATCCGACCCCCCCTTACCCCACCATAGGTGGGAGCCTTTGCGGCACTGGGGTAATGTTGTTGTTGTTGTTGTTATAATGAAAAATGGCAAATGAGAAGATCATTTTGGGACGGATGGAGTATGTTACTATTGAATTTGAATGCATGGACGTCACTACCATGTTACTTAATTTAGCTCTTTCGGACAATAATTAGCCTTGAAAATCCTCATCTGGTATAACAACCCAACAGGATAAATTATTCTAATCTAGATTTGCTTGTTAAATTAGAAAATGATTAGCCTTTGAATCCTTATCTGATGTGAACTTGTAACAACCCCAATAACATGTAACACCACCAATAATTGTGAATTTAAAAAAAAAAAAAAAAAAATGTTTGAGTAAACTGCTTTTCTGCCCCTCGTACTTTGGTCTCAACATCAATTTGACACTCGTACTATTGAAATACTAAATGTATGATGCGTACTATTGTTTTATATACAAAATTAACCAACATTTTATTCAGTCGTCAATTTTTTCTAACACACGTTATGTTTTCCTAACGAGCATTGATTTATTTTAACGGATGTTAATAATTTATGTTAACACAATTAACTTTTGTTATCTCCATCATCTTCCCAAACCAACATCCACACCACCCTTCGCAGCCCAACACCGCCTCCATCACCACGCCACAAACCACCATCCTTCCACCGAGTCACCACATCCAGCTACCACAACAAAACAAATTCAACAAATGTTCATACAAAATGATTCCTGGACTGCAATTCATCAAAATCCCCAAACAAACAACATTGAACCTAACACACAACATCACCCAGAATGCACAGCAAAAGAAATTTCGGAAACAAAACAATCACCCAGAAACGCACACCAACAAATGCACAACACACATAAACAAATTCAGATCTAGCGGCGGGAGGCCGGAGATTACGTGGATTTCTCGGAGTGTACCCACCCGCCGTTACCGACGACGACTTGACAGCTCTTTACGAAATGCTTGTACGCTTGTGGGTTATCGAAGCGGCGGGCGACGGACCATACGGTGGAGACGGGAGCATCAATTTGTTGGATCACAGCGGAACAGCACTGGGAGGGGCCGACGGGGTGAGTGTGGTACGGGCGACGGATTCCGGGATGGGGATCTCGCTGAGGTTAGCGGTGGCGTGCGGCGAAGCTGGTGAGATTGTTTGAGCAAGTGGAAGATGTAGTGGTGGATGTGGTTGTGGAATTGGGGGTTCTATTGTTAATTCTTCAAAAAGGATGGCTGATTTTGGAGAATTGGAAAGCATTTTTTGTTTTGTTTTTCCTTGAAGTTGGATTGAAATATATATTTATTTATTTATTGGAGAAGGTTTAATTTGAAGTAGACGTGTCCAAAATCTAACCGGAACCGGCTA
>JAOWBW010000916.1:639382-671882 GCA_026119855.1 Campanula takesimana
TTTAAGCATACCATTGCAACTCGGAGAGATTCTTATCCATTCCATGCATGTTATAATTCATCACAAACTGATTATAACACTTAGGCAATGAATTAAGAATGAATATGTGTCTAGCTCCAATGTGATTGGATAGCCAAGTTTCTCAGATGATTCTACATAGCCTTTCAAAGCATGTGAGGACTCACATTGTTGCCTTTCACTCATTTTGCAAGAAGTGAATGCAACAATGGTCTTGTACCTCTCTTGCCTAGCTTGCTCTTGAAACATGGCTCTTAACTCCACGCCTATCTCATAGGCTTCCAAATGTCTAACTTTGTTTGAGTTTTGAGCACATGGTAGCAAGCATGAGACAACTTACATCTCTAGAATCATTATGATGTTTCTTGTAGTTGTGTCTTTCTGCCCTAGGGGCAGTAGCTTCTGGTTTAGCAGGAAGTGGCCCATCGAGAATGTACAACTTATCTTCTTGCCTTAGAACAATTCTTAGGCTACGATCCAATCCATAAAGTTCGTACCATTATCTTGGACCTTATCCTTTTCAAGGATCGATCGCAACGAAATTGATTGTGTGTTGCATTGACTACAATTATGCAAAATTTTAAAATTTAATAAGTACCAATTTTCATTAAAGAAATTAATAATGTATTTTTCCCAAAAATACTCCCACTAAATTATACAACCTTCTTATACATCCAATTATAATATATTTAAATGGGCTAGATCCAACTTTAATTTAATTCTAAGTCCGCTAAGGCGGATTACCCAAAATCAATTAATTAGGTAGACAATCATGTCAACATATCCCATATGACTCTTAGATCCTTGGGAGATTGGGCCTAGGGCAATTGGGAGATTGTTGGTAGGGGTGCCCTAGGCACGTTTAATAAACGTTGTAATTGTTTATCATTTATTTCATATCAATAAAGAATGTTTTGATTATTATTGTTGTTCATGTTAATTATAATAATCTCCGTCCCTAGTACTTGTTAAGCACTAGTATAAAGGCTAAATGATCATGGGATGATCATGTTAGATTTATGGGTACTTGTTTGGAACAGGTACTGGACATGACCCGCTGTATGAGATTTATGTCATGGTCTATGTCGAACATATATCTCATTTAGTTATGTCATTTGAATCCTTAGACATGAGTTATTATAGTCTTCCACTTGATGAACATTATGTTTGACATATTCAAACGCTACCTTTAACCGGGTAGTTATAAAGGGTATGATTGGCATATCGGATTCCACGTAGGGAAGAGTAATAAAGCTAAATGGATTTGTCCCTCTTCGGAGAGATGTCAAGCTTGGGCCTCTCGTAGGAATGATGTTGATGAAATGTTCGGTCGGACTCAAATGAATTGATTGGATCAATGTCATTTTGGATTATCACATATTCGGAATCAAGAAAGTATTGAACAAAGACAAGTTGACTTGTTGACCATGACTTGTGTTCAATGACATCGTGGACAAAAGGATTATGACATATTCTAAAGGAATGCGAACTTGTATCTAGTTATACTATTTGGGTAGGTATGACGGTTTGCTAGAACCTAATCATATCTTATGGTTTCATGTTTGAACCCATTGCCAACTTAGTATAATCCTAGAGGGTCACACACACAATAGAACGAATCTTAAATAAGGATTATATTGGAATTTTGGAAAATTCTGGGAATCTGGGGAAGTGGGTGACCGCACAGTATGGACTGGGCGGCCGCACACTTAGCTCAGTTTTGTAACAGTTTGTTTCAGAGAGTTGTGCGACCGCACAGTGGATTCTGGGCAGCCGCACAGTACTGTCGGGTGGCGATTCCTAATTTGATTAGGAAACGAATTTTGGACGATTTTGACACAATTTTCCTATTTGGAATAGGTCCTACTTGTGAATAAAAGACCAAATTCGGCCAGCACTCTTAACGATTGATTTTGTGAGTCTCAAAGAGTTTGAGAGATGTTTTATTTTGTTCCAAGACATCTCTTGATTGAAGAACAAAATAATACACAAATAAAATTCCATATAGTCATTATCAATTGTGAAAAGTGTGTTTCATAATTGTTGGTCTAGCAACCAAGATCAAGAAGCTCCATGTATTCGTTCGTGTGTGGATACCGCTAGAGGGTGAAGCTCATCATCTTCAAAGTTTGTGTTCGTACTTTCTTCGTGATCAAGCTTCAAATCTCCACCTAGATCAAAGCTAGAATTCAAAGTCATCAAGGGTTAGTTTCTCCTCTATTCATGTTGTTGTATTTGACTTAATCATATGAATGGATCTATGGGCTTTGGGTTTCATAAATTTTAAATGCTATATTCCGCTGCGCATGTTACATCGAAACCCAACAGTGGTATCAGAGCCCCGTTCATGTTGATTATTTCAATACCTAGACCATGTTATTTGTATATAAATTGTTTATGTGTCTTGCATGATATGAATATTGGTATATATGATCTTTATGTGTTATGTGATTTTATGTGGTTTATTGTTTTGCAACTTTAATCGCACGATTCAATCGCAATAAATTATGGTGGATTCAGAATTGTTGATTATTAATTTTTTGAGATTGGTCAAAGTTTTAATAATCGGGGAAAACAATTTTGAGACAAATTTTCGAACTTTAAAAATTCTGCACATTCTGATGGCACTCGGGCGACCGCACGGATAGGCTGGGTGGCCGCACGGTTTTGGGCGACCGCACAGGTCCTTTTTGGGCGGCCGCACAAGGGATCAGAAGGTCTGATTTTGGTCAAAAACAGAATCTGGAATTTTTCGAAAAATTCAACAAAACCAGTAACAGAACCAGTCCAGACTTGCTGATCTGGAATGAGTTTTGGGTAGTTGGTTTGTGTGTGGATTTTGGGGTTTGATTTTTCTATTTGTTTTAGTCTTATGATTCTAAGATTGGTTCAAGGTTTGGATGGCCAATCTGCGTTCATCGAGATTGTGTTTCCCAAACTTGATCGCATTTCCCAAACTTGATCGCAATCAAAGTTTCAAAGATAAAACGAAGTTAGAATTATGAAGAGTTCAAAATTGCTAAAATTGAGAAACAAGTTCTTGATTCAAAGATTGGAGATCCATGTGGAATTGTGGTTTGCAATTGGCCTACGTTCATCGAGACCATATATTGCTTAGTTTTTCGGCCACATGGACTACTTTCTTGTTTCTTGAATTAGTGCGGGATTGTGGTTGCCTAATGGCTTAGTTCGACCGCACTTCTTGTTGTCTTGATTTTGAGATAATAACCAAAGTTGAAATAGTCTCATCCTCATAATTATAGAGAAACTAATGACACATATATCATGCTTAAATTAATGGAGATTAATTTAGTGGCTAAACTTGATGTGTAACATGTTTTATATTATGTGCTCATAAATGTGTTATATGCTATATGTGATGAACCTTCAAAGAAAGTTTTAAGTCCTTCATTGCCATGCCATGATTAAAACACTTGTTTATACATGTGTAATTTGATGTGGGTTCGCCTCCGCGAAGTACATTAATTTTATTCATGTATGAGCAAGATGAGGTTCATTAGTTTAATGTGGGCTTGCCTCCGCAAGGTGCATTAAATTGAATGGTTCCTATACATTTAAAATGGTTGGACTTAATTAGGCGTCAAAACGGTTTTTGGGCCTAGGCAAAAGATGAGATTAAACATGTTTTTGAAATTGGATTTCTCAAAGAATCTCATAAAAGGATCTAAGAATCATATGGATATGATTGACATGATTGTCTACCTAATTAATTTAGTTTTGAGCGGTCCGCCTCCGTGGACTCAAAAGCTAAATTAAAGTTGGATCTTAGCCCAATTAAATTATATTATACATTGGATGTATATGAAGGTTGTATAATTTAGTTGGAGTATTTTGTTTAAAAATACATTATTTATTTCTTTAATGAAAACCGTACTTATTAAATTTTGGAATTTTGCATATTGTAGATAATGACTACTAACACTCAATCAATTTCGTTGCGATCGATCCTTGAGAAGGATAAGCTCCAAGAGAATGGTACGAACTTTATGGATTGGATCCGTAGCCTAAGAATTGTTCTTAGGCAAGAAGATAAGTTGTACATTCTCGATGGGCCTCTCCCTGCTGAACCAGAACCTACTGCCCCTAGGGCAGAAAGAGACAATTACAAGAAACATCGTAATGATTCTAGAGATGTAAGTTGTCTCATGCTTGCTACTATGTGCTCAAAACTCCAACAAAGTTTGAAACATTTGGAAGCCTATGAGATAGGCGTGGAGTTAAGAGCCATGTTTCAAGAACAAGCTAGGCAAGAGAGGTACAAGACCATTGTTGCATTCACTACTTGCAAAATGAATGAAGGGCAACAAGTGAGTCCTCACATGCTGAAAATGAAAGGTTATGTAGAGCACCTTGAGAAACTTGGCTATCCAATCCCATTGGAGCTAGACACGGATCTCATTCTTAATTCATTGCCTAAGTGTTATAATCAGTTTGTGATGAATTATAACATGCATGGAATGGATAAGAATCTCTGAGTTGCATGGGATGCTTAAAACTGTGGAGATGAAGATTGCGGAGAAAGGTTCTCCCGTGCTCTTAGTTCATGATGGAAGAAGGCTGGTGCCAAAGGAAAGGGTAAGAAAGTTGTCAAACCCAAAATAAGCAAGGCAAGTGTTGCCAAGGCCTCTGAGGCAAAACCCGATTCACAAAAGGATGCAATCTGTTTCCATTGTCAAGAAATTGGTCATGAAACGTAATTGCAAGGCTTTCTTGGAAGAGCAAAGAAGAAGAAGGGCAGCAAGGCTGCGTCGACTTCAGGTATCTATATGATAGATATTCTCCTTTCTACCACTGATTCTTGGTATTGGATACCGGATGTGGTTCTCACATTTGTTTAAATGTGCAGGGTCTAAAGAATAGGAGACTACTTAAAGAGGGTGAAGTAGACCTACGCGTGGGGAATGGAGCAAGAGTTGTTGCATTAGCCGTAGGGACTTATGAAGTCACTTTACCTTCCAGATAATTCTTGTTTTGAACAATTGTTATTATGTTCCGGATTTAAGTAGAAATATTATTTCAATTTCTTGTTTGGATAATGAAGGTTTTAAGTTTCTTATTGAGAATAAGAAATTTTCTATTTATTTAAATGATGTGCTTTATGGTATTGCTAATTCATTTAATGGCCTTATATCTTGGATGTCAAGAATGAAAATAATGACAATGTCTATCATGTAAATAAGAAATCTAAACCTAATGATGTAAATCATACCTATTTATGGCATTGCCGTCTGGTCATATTAATGAGAAGCGTATCTCAAAACTCCATGGGGACGGACTTTTGGTTCATGTGACCTCGAGTCATATGATACTTGCGAGTCGTGTATTCTTGGAAAAATGACTAAGACACCTTTTACCAAGTTAGGTGAAAGGGCAAGCGACTTATTGGGGTTGATACATTCCGATGTATGCGGACCATTAAGCAGCAATGCTAGGGGAGGATTTCAATACTTCATAACCTTCACTAATGATTATAGTAGATTTGGGTATGTTTACCTAATGAAACATAAAAGTGAAGCGTTTGAGATATTTAGAATATTTCAAATTGAAGTAGAAAAATAACTTGGCAAAAGTATTAAGGCACTTCGATCAGATCGAGGTGGAGAATACTTGAGTCAAGAATTTGATGATCATCTAAAGAATTGTGGAATAGTTTCACAATTGACTCCACCCGGAACGCCACAATGGAATGGTGTGTCCGAGAGGAGAAATCGGACTTTGTTAGACATGGTTCGATCAATGTGTTTGATTTTTCAGAAACCCCTAAGCTTCTATTTCTTTCTTTTCAGCCGACTAGGTCTGCTATCTTGAAGAAATCTGTTATCTCGACTGATGAAGATAGTGGACCTTTGTTGAACTGATGATTACAGAAACTTGAATATTTTGAACATGTTTCTTCATAGTCTTCTATTGCTTTAAAGAGTCTGTTTTTAATGATCTTAATTATTTATCAAAACTCGTTTTTTAGAAACTTGGGTTCTAACAATAAGAATAAAAATAAAGATAATAATATTATTTATTTATTAGTTTAGATATTATTTATTTCTTTTCAGATTAGTTTACATATTATTTATTTCAAGGTTAAAATGAGAATCAATGAAATAACCCTCATGTGACGTACACATGACCAAATTCTGTAAAATTTCTAACATCATTAGGGGTCGGTGGAAAGTGGGGTGAATGGGTTAATTATAGTGTTACTCTGGAACAATGTTTGATCGAGGGTGCAAAGTAGGATTGTGTGGATACTTTAGGGGGATAAACGTATTTTGGCCTATATTTATTGCATAATTTCCATATGGTATTTTGACAATGTTATATATCTTTAGCCATGCAAGTTTTTCTTCTGAGATAAAAAAAAAATCATAATGATAGATGTGACCTTTTTTTCTTTCTTTCGTTTTTTGAATGCGTACTAAGCTTATAATGTCTTGCATTTGTTGTTCCTAAACTTCAACTTGAGAGATCAGTAATCATGGCAACTTCCAGTTGCATATCTGAATGACCTAATGAGAAAATCTTGACCAAACCTGTCTCAATAATTATAGAGGCCCTGTGCTAAATACAAAAATCGGGGCCCTTATTATTTAAATAATTTACATAATAAAGTGATTGCAGTAATGTTGAAGTACTAAGCAAATAATCCATTAAAATTAAATATGTTATTGAAAAAAAAAACTTTCTAAAGTTTGAAAAAAAAAGAAAGAATGAAAGCCTAACTTTAAAAAGAAGGGAAGGGAAGGGAAGCCCAAAAATGAAATGAGTGGAAAGCCCAAGTAGGAGAAAAGAATCCCAAAATTAGAAATGAGAGAAAAGTTCAAAAAGGAAAAAAGAAAAAAAAATTGCAGCACTCTGCCTTGGGTTCGGACTCGGACTGGCCAGCTGCACACAAAACGGCTTACCATCAGGACACCTTGACGTGTTTCCACCAATTCAGTATTCAATATATATATCTCTACATAAAAAATTTGGGGCCCCCAATTTTTTCGGTCCCTGTGCAATTGGGCTGGATGCACAGGCTCAAAACCGGGCCTGATCTTGACTTAGAAGCTGTGTACCACAACGAACAAACATACAACTGACAGAAGCATGTGCTTGGCCAAATATGAACGCACTAGTTTTTTCGAGTTGAAGTAGTTGCGCAATAATGCATGCGTTGTGGTGTGCACAGTATGATATACCACACCATAGTGGTCCATACATTAGATGCACATACACTTGTTCATTCCTAGAGTACCCTTTTATGAATTGTTCAGATAAGCAACTTAGTTAAACGTGAACACCCAAGTTATAAACAGTAAGATCTTCTTTGAGAAAAAAAGTTATGTAAATAAAACATTATGTATGCATTTCAAATTGAGGACGAAGAGAAAGGAACATGTTATCAATGAACTGCAACCTGCCAAGTACTCCCTCCGTCCCATCCGTCCCACCACAAGTGAGACTAATTTCCTTTTCAGTCCGTCCCACCATAAGTGAGACTGCTCAAAATGGAAATGTTTTAATATATTTATATTCAATCAACCCCACCATTTAACCCCACTAATTCTCTCTTTTCATAATCCACCACTCATTTTATTCAACCAACACTACTATTTATCCCACTCATTCTCTCTCTTAATTTTCTACCACACATCCACTAGCTTTTTCTTAATTATTGTGCCCCACAAGTTGGTCTCACTTGTGGTGGGACGGAGGGAGTATATAACATGGATCTTCAAATTTTTTCTTTTTGTGATCCAGTTCTGTGTCAACGGGATCTATTAAAGGTTAATACTACAATCAAATATTTCACATAAACAATATACACATCAAATAGTCCTCAACATGTAGTTAAATAGAGTATTCATTTTTCTGGTAAATATTTTGATTTCAGCTTAAAGATCGTTTCCTTCCTAATTAATACAGATTAAGCAGTGGCTAAATAATTATGTCACTCTTCCTCTGGCTCATCTACTTCTTGGAGAAGATTTTCCCTGTTCTCGTGATCCCATAAACAGTTACATCTGTAAGCATGCTAGATACAGTGTAAACTTTTTTTGCAGTATAATGCATCAGTACGCAAACTGAATTTTTTTAGTTAGTTTATACTAATAATATTATCAAAATTTATCATAAACATTTCCTTCTTTTGGATTTTTTTATTTTATTAATTTTTTTGTTGGAAAATTAGCAAATAGTGAATGGAGGTAATTAAATGTCATAAAGCTAGTAATAGATTTCTGAAATAGACAAATAGCTAACCCTATTTATAATACAGAAATTAACATGTTGTTGCTAAGGAACTATTTAAGAAGCCGCATATCACGTCATTGGGCATATATCTACACATAACGACACAAGCACCCACGATGAAGGCTTAAAGACTTTATCGTGTGTGGTCGAAGATAATGTATTTCATGTTACTTAGGATACACCAAAGATAGGGCAAATTGCAATTTAGTTACCTGAGTTTTACACGATGTTTCAATTGGTTCCTGAATCCGCTTTTCGACAAATTGGTTACTTGAGTTTGACATTTCGTCAATGTGGTATAAAAATAGACGGACCGTTTTAAAACTAACAATAGTGACTGAAAAACGTAACAAACTTCTTTCAAAATTGCAATCATCACCCCTACAGTTTAACTAATTTTATTTATATACTAAATTTAAATTGTTAGTTTAAAAATACCCCCTCCTTTATAAATGTTTTTCCAAAGTGGTAAATCTGACTACGTTAAATAATAATATTTTTTTAAAAAAATAAATTGACATAATAAATAAAAAACATTTAAGAATTATTCGTATATAATAAAAAATATATTGTATGTATATTTGAGTGTAATGTAATAATACTATATAAACACATAGAGTAACTTTTAATGTTAAATGAAAATGGAAAAAAAGAAAAGGAAAAATGAAAAATAAGTGTTTTACCCCTTCCTCCTCAATTCTGGATAAATATAAAATTAAATTAAAAAGACTATCTTCTGTTTTCTTCATGTTAGAATAGAGATCATCAAAGAAACAAAGAGAAGAAAATATGCCATCATTCCAGGCGGGCGCTTGGGGCCATACAGGCGGGCGCTCGGTTTGATCAGTTGGTCCGATTTCTGGAGGAGGCTTGTAAGCGGGCGCCTGTGCCTATCCAGGCGGTCGCCTAGTGCCGTGCACAGTAAATTCGGGAATAGCAGTATTTTCGGGATTTCTCTTATGTTTAGGTTTAGCTCTTATTCTAGGGTGCCTATATAAGCAATGTTCCGCCCCCATACTCATTGTAACTCAGATTTAACATATTATAGTGCAAGATCCTGGCTTGGTAGTGCCCCCAGACGTAGTCAAACATATTGACGAACTGGGTAAACAATTTCTGTGTCTTTTCTTGCTTTGATTTCTTGTGCTTTGTTTGTGTGCTTTTATTGTTCTTGCGATTTACTTGGGTATTGGAGGGCCATATCCACAACAACTGGTATCAGAGCTCTGGTTTGGAGATCAGGGTTTAATCGTAAGATTGGTTTATCAAGCGATTGGGTGTTGTCAAGCAATCAAGAATGGGCAAGGACAAACAGGCGGTTGAGAAATTCGATGGGTCTGACTACGGATTTTGGAGGATGCAGATAGAGGATCTCTTGTATAACAAAGATCTCTATAAGCCTCTAAAAGGTGTCAAACCGGAAGGAAAAAAGCAGGAAGATTGGGATCTCATGGATCGGAAGGCCCTAGGGGTGGTCAGATCTACTTTGTCTAAGTGGATCGCGAAGACTACCAAGAAGGCGAAGACCACCAAAGAGCTATTGGATTATCTTACTGAGAAATTTTAAACTCCATCTACTGTAAACAAGGTTGATTTGATACGCAAGATGGGTAGTCTCAAGATGCAAGAGGGAGGATCCTTGGCTAAACACATCGATGAGTTTATGGATGTTATAGACTCATTGATTGCGTTGGAGATTACGTTTGATGATGAGGTTCATGCGTGCTTGTTGCTAGCGTCTTTACCAGGAAGTTGGAGCGGGACGGTGACAGCGATCAATGCTTCAGCAGGTAAAAACAAATTGAAGTATGATGATGTTAAAGACTTTCTCTTGGGCGAAGAAAATCGCATGAAGAAGTTGGGGACATCGACTGCTTCGGGATCGGCCTTAGCTACTACTAGCAGGGGAAGGCCGGGTACTAGCAAACAAGGGAAAACTGAATCTAGGGAGAACGTGGTGGGTGGTAAGGGCAAGGCCGTGGAGATCAGAGACAAACCAAGGGTTGCAAAGGGATCAGTTCAGTGATATCATTGTAAGGAGTTGGGACACTACAAGAAGGATTGTCCCAATCGTGGGGGCAATTCGGTGAATGTGACAGTCGAAGGTGATGGTGTAATGGTTCTGAGTGTTAGTAGTGCACTAGAATAATGGGTGCTAGATTCGGGGGCATCATTCCATTCTTGCGGGCATGCAGAAGAGATGGAAAATTATACTTCCGGTGATTTCGGTAAGGTCTATCTGGCGGATGGCGAGCCTTTGGAAATCAAGGGGAAGGGGGATGTCAGAATAGGAGTATGGGACGGGAAGGTCTTACATCTGAACGGGGTCTGGCACATTCCGGGTTTGAAAAAGAACCTATTATCAGTTGGGCAGTTGGACGAAGAAGGTTACAAGGTAACATTCGGCTGCGGGAACTGGGTTATTACCAAGAAGGATCGTGAGATCGCTCGGGGTAATAAGGAGGGGACATTGTATTTGGCGAATAACACCAAGGATAGTATCGCGGTGGCGTCAGCCAAGGGTGATACTGACTTGTGGCACTGTCGATTGGGTCACATGAGTGAGAAGGGGATGAAGGTACTTTGCTCAAAGGGACTACTACCAGGTTTGAAGACAGTCGACGTGGGGATCTGCGAAGATTGTGTGTTTGGCAAACAGGCGAGAAGTAATTCTCGAGGACAGGTAGGGCTTTGAGGGAAGCAAAGTTAGAACGGGTTCACACGGATTTGTGGGGACCATCTCCGGTAACTTCTCTGGGTGGTGCGTCATATTACATGACCTTCATTGATGATTCAACAAGGAAGGTTTGGGTCTACTTCTTTAAGGGGAAAGATGAAGCCTTCGAGGTATTCAAGAAGTGGAGGGCCTTGGTGGAGAATCAGACGGGACTTAAGCTTAAGTGCTTGAGATCAGATAACGGAGGGGAGTATGAGCTCGGGGAGTTTAGGGAATATTGTGCAGCGAATGGGATTCGTATGGAGAAGACTCCAAAGGGCACACCACAACACAACAGGATTGTAGAGAGGATGAACAGGACATTGAACGAGCAGGCTAGAAGTATGAGGTTGAAGTGTGGACTTCCGAAGACGTTTTGGGCATATGCAGTGGACACGGCGGCTTTCTTGATCAATAGGAGACCATCGGTACCATTGGGGAATGGAATTCCAGAGGAAGCATGGAGTGGCAAGCAGGTAAATCTGTCCTTTCTTCGCATATTTGGCTGCGTTTCATATGTTCATATTGATTCTGCTGATAGAACTAAATTAGATGCAAAATCTGTTAAATGTACGTTTATTGGGTATGGCAGGGATGACTTCGGGTATAAGTTTTGGGATGATCAAAACCATAAAATTATTCGTAGTCAAGATGTGGTATTCAATGAACAGGTTTTGTACAAGGACAGAAAGGGGGCATCTGATTATATTAGTTCGGAACCGGAGGTTGTAGAGGTGGATATTCCAGAGTCGGGTGGGAGCAGGACGGTTCATGATGACCATGGTCAGGGGGTCACTGAAGATGAACCACATACTCCGGAACCGGATATTCCGCTGCGTAGATCCAGCAGGTTGCGTGGATCACCTGACAGGTATACTCCTTCAAATTACTATTTGTTGTTGACAGATAGCGGGGAACCAGAATGTTATGCGGAGGCTGTTCGTAGTTCACTTTGTGATAAGTGGAAAGCTGCGATGGATGATGAGATGGACTCATTGAAAGCCAACAAAACTTGGGAGTTGATTAGACTGCCTAAGGGGAAGAAGGCATTGCATAACAAGTGGGTCTACCGGATTAAGGAGGAGGCAAACGGCAGTAAGCGTTACAAGGCAAGGTTGGTTGTAAAGGGCTTTCAGCAAAAGTACGGTATTGACTACACCGAGGTATTTACTCATGTTGTGAAGATGACCACTATCAGAATGG
Source organism: Campanula takesimana (assembly GCA_026119855.1). Taxonomy (NCBI): domain Eukaryota; kingdom Viridiplantae; phylum Streptophyta; class Magnoliopsida; order Asterales; family Campanulaceae; genus Campanula; species Campanula takesimana. The sequence continues at coordinate 651,573 of JAOWBW010000916.1, forward strand.
TTCTGGGGTTAGTAGTGGCGGATAACTTGTTGCTGGAGCAAATGGATGTAAAGACGGCCTTTCTTCATGGGGATTTGGAGGAAGAAATTTACATGGTACAACCAGAGGGATATTTGTCTAAGGGTAACGAGGAACTGGTTTGCAGGTTGACTAAGAGCTTGTATGGCCTTAAACAAGCTCCTAGGCAGTGGTACAGGAAGTTCGATGGATTCATGCATGACATTAACTTTGTCAGATGTGAGGCGGATCATTGTTGTTACTTCAAGAACACGGACAATGGGTACATAATCTTGCTGTTATATGTGGATGACATGCTAATAGCGGGCTCTAGCGTTAGAGAGGTAAACAGATTGAAGGCTCAGTTGTCAGAACGGTTCGAGATGAAGGATTTGGGGGAGGCCAGAAAAATCTTGGGCATGCGGATTGACCGAGATAAGGAGTCGGGTAAGTTGGTTCTTTCACAAGCAGAATACGTTGAGAAAGTCTTGGCAAGGTTTTGCATGGAAGAGGCAAAGCCAACAGGGACACCATTGGGTATGCACTTCAAGCTATCCGAGAAGGACTCACCTAAGGGAAATGAGGAGCGTGACAAGATGGAGAGGACTCCATATGCTTCGGCAGTGGGGAGTCTGATGTATGCAATGGTGTGTACAAGGCCGGATATTGCACATGCAGTGGGAGTAGTCAGCCGGTACATGGGCAATCCTGGGAAGCAACATTGGGAAGCGGTTAAATGGATCCTGCGTTACTTAAAGGGTACTGCTGGTAAGGCTCTGTGCTTCTCAAGCAAGGACATCGTGTTAGCAGGTTATGTGGATGCGTATTTGGCATCAAGTGATCTTGACAAGAGGAGGAGTACCACGGGTTATGTTTTCACATTGGGTGGTACGGCTATCTCCTGGGCTTCTAAATTGCAAAAGATCGTGGCTCAGTCAACTGCAGAAGCAGAATATGTGGCAGTGACAGAGGCTAGTAAAGAGATGGTATGGTTGCAGAACTTCTTGGGTGAACTTGGGAAGACGCGAAGTGGTAATGCTCTCTACAGTGACAATCAGAGTGCAATACATTTGGCAAGGAATCCGGCGTTTCATTCTAGGACGAAGCACATTGAGCTGAGGTTTCACTACATCAGATATCTCTTGGAGAGGAAGATCTTAAGGATGGAGAAGATTTTGGGATCGGAGAACCCGGCTGACATGTTGACCAAGGTGGTAAACCTTGAAAAGTTGAAGCTATGCATAGCTTCAATTGGGCTTGGAGAATAAGAGAGAAGGAAGACACTACCATGATCGAGGTGAGCACTAGGAAGACACCAAGGATGAGTTGAAGATGGACACGGGGCTAATATACGCGGTTGATCTCTAGGTGGGAGATTGTTAGAATAGAGATCATCAAAGAAACAAAGAGAAGAAAATATGCCAGCATTCCAGGCGGGCGCTTGGGGGCCATACAGGCGGGCGCTCGGTTTGATCAGTTGGTCCGATTTCTGGAGGAGGCTTGTAAGCGGGCGCCTGTGCCTATCCAGGCGGGCGCCTGGTGCCGCGCACAGTAAATTCGGGAATAGCAGTATTTTCGGGATTTCTCTTATGTTTAGGTCTTATTCTAAGGTGCCTATATAAGCAATGTTCCGCCCCCATACTCATTGTAACTCAGATTTAACAAATTATAGTGCAAGATCCTGGCTTGGTAGTGCCCCCAGACGTAGTCAAACATATTGACGAACTGGGTAAACAATTTCTGTGTCTTTTCTTGCTTTGATTTCTTGTGCTTTGTTTGTGTGCTTTTTATTGTTCTTGCGATTTGCTTGGGTAGTGGAGGGCCATATCCACAACACTTCATGCACCCACCCCATTCCTCCTTAGTCCTGCTCTCCGCCCCCTCCGCTCCAACAATGGCAGACTCCAACAATACCTTAATCATAAACGGCCTTTAGTGAGTGCTTACCCAAATCTACAACTCTCTTTTGCTAGTTATTTCTTTTAATTTTTCAGCAACGATTCCGGATAAAACAGTCCGATTTTGGCCTTTATCTTTCTCAAAACTGCCATTTCATTCCAAATTATGAATATGGTCCCATAATCTGCAATATGAGAACTGCAATTTTGGTCTCGTAGAAGTTTATCATGGAGAAGACATTCCGATTTTGGTCATGGTGGTGGGCTTGGTGCAAGTCGGTGGTCATGGTGTTTGCATCTAACGACTTGAGAGTTTGATATGGGTGATATGTACTGTATTTGTTATTGATTAAAACTGTATGGGTGATTGTCGCCTAGTTATGTTAATATTTTAACATTCATTAGGATCTAAGGGGCGAAGTGGGATGATTTAAACTGTAGGGCTGATCATTATTGCAATTTTGAAAGAAGCTTGTTTTTACCAGCTTTTTCATCCATTTTTGTTAATTTTTTAACGGTCCGTCCATTTTTATACCACATTGCAACGAAATGTCAAACTCAGGTAGCCAATTTGTCGAAAAGCGGATTTGGGAACCAACTAAAACATCGTATAAAACATAGGTAACTAAATTGCAATTTGCCCCCAAAGATATGCCGGACTACAATCAAACTACATAGAATTAATCTCATTTAAGTAGAATATTAAACCCCAACACCCCTACAAACATCAATTGCACTATTGAACCCTCGACTCATATACTAGCATTCCTAAAAAAAACCGCCTTAAGTCACATGCCTAAACTACTCTAGGCCCTCTATCCTATTCATAATACTCAAAAACTCGTATCAAATCCCAACATGCCCAAACACTCCAATATTTCAAACACCAAAATAAAACCCAAAGCCCAAAATTTAAAGAGGCCCACAAAGAGAAAACCCTAACTAACATATCACATCCTTTTCAATCACTTCTGCTGCCGCTGCACATATTCTTAATCTCGGCCGTTTATTTTAGGAGTTTTTTTTTTTTGTATATATGACATCGTTTTGAGGATTAGGGATTTCATAATTCTTTCTCTCGAGCAGCATCAACCCCAACCACTTTCCCTCTCCTTCCTTTTGATTTTACATTGATCTTATCTCCTATGTTTTTCAAATCCTTCCCCTCATATGCCTGTTTGCATATTAAGATCTAAGTCGATGTATCTCATCTGTAGAAACATCATGAAGATATTAGCTACCATGAGAGTAAAATTAATGGTAATGAATTCTCCAATTACTCGATCAAATATTCTATCTATTTCCGCATGATTTTATTCCTTTATTTTGTTTCTTATATATATATATATATATATATATATATATATATTATATATATATATATATATATATGTCCTTATTTAATTTATTTGTTAAATTTATTATAATTTAAGAGTTGAAACATATTATAGATCTACACATACTATTACAGATCTAAGCTATGTGCTTCTTGAATTTATTAATCTATAGTTTTTGGGAAAATGGTGTTACATAAGAAGTGAAATCAATATTGTTATTGGGTTTTCCATAGATTAAATCACAAAATATTAGTTAATTCAAGATATTTCTACTACAAGAGTAATTTGACATGCGACTTTCATTCTAGTTTGCTTTAATTATTTATTTAATAGCATTTATGTGTGTTAATTAAGTTCGATGTAAAATTCAGACAACGTCTTTAAAATTTTATCATAGTTGACCAAAGTAATAAAGTGTGGATGTGTGTAAAAATTGATTGTGCAAATCATCTCTTCACTCATTCGTTTGTGCTTGTGGGTGTGGGCAAATTTTTAATCGTGCAAACATCTATTCGCTCGTGAATTTGTATTAAATTACATTTTTCAGCAATCCATGTGGCTTATGTTCTCCTAGCCGCTTACACGGTCTATGTTATGTTCCATGCACTTAATTCATAAAGTTTTTCTTTTTTATGTATATTCCACACTAACTATCATCGCTTTCATTTATGTGGTGTAGGTTAACATACTACAAAAGAATGATATGTACCAAAAGATCGTTGTTCTTGGCATTTCAAATATTTCAAAGGTCTGGGTCCTCACCATCAAGGTATTAAATGCTAACTTTTTTGTCATTTAAGTACTTAAGTATTATCAAGTATTTCATTCCATATAAAAAGTTTGGGTTCAACCGCCAACAATTATATACCTCTTGTATGAATTAAACTTTGTTTTTACGGTAGAGTTTTCATTCATGGTATAAGCATGAAGGGAAAAGTGATGCTCAAAGAGTTTTCATTCATGGTATATGCATAGAGGAGAAATTGATGCACATTAATAGCGTTAGAATTTTTGCGGTAGAGTTTTTATAGATTCACTTTTTTTTTTGGGCACTTGAGACATAACAAGCTTCCCATTTTCAAACACTTTAGGCGTAACAAGCTTCATTTTTAAGGATTTGAGGTATAATAAGCCTAACACTTAAGGCATAACAAGCTTATTTATTTTCAATCATTCAAGTCTTATTTAACCAATTTAGGCTCATTTACTTACAAGGAAACATCGTAGCAGCGAGTTCCGTGCCCCGAGTCCTTATAGAGTGTAAAAAGCTTTAGTGATTTATACCTTTTAATTAACATACACTGTAGCAGCGAACTCCATGTTCCTAATACTTAGTACAAAATCACTAAATAATATCTCCGTTTGGCAAGAGTGCATTGTCGCAACGAACACTGTGCCCCGAGTTAATAAGGAAACATTATGAATGCTTTTTGCTCTAGGCCTTTTAATTTACCACAAAAATTAGTGACTTTATCACCTTTGAGTTAAAATGTCATTTGACAAACATGTTAACCAAGAATTAACCTACCAGAACAAATATATATATATATATATATAAAAAGTGTACAACAACAAGGATGATCCGGGAGGTTTAAACAAGACATGGAACAAGAGACTTCTTCAAGTTAGAAAATCTCTCAATGTCAAAAACTTGAATTAAATATTCATCTTTCAAAGAATTAAAAATAATTTCAGATTCAAGCTTAGAAAAGAAACATGAATGTTTTACCATAGGATACCATACAATGTCTCAATAATTAATTGGTTCTTTATGTCTTGTTTGAATCCCTTTGTTTAATCCTCATGTCACTTGTGATATAGAATGACTCTTTTGAATTCTTAAAGGGTGATCTCTCCTGACTAGATCATCTACTCTGTTGGAGTTCTCATTATTTTCATTTTCTGCAACTGTACTGAACTCTATTGTTATCTCTAGTGTTGCCTCAAGTGTGGTAAAACTGGGGCCAACACTTTTGTCAACATCTGGTCCAACATGAATGTTAAATTCACTTTGAGGTTATTTCAACAGTACTAATGGAGGATATAAGTTGGTTCATCTGTAACACTTAACAGATCGTCAAAAACAATGTTTACAAATTCTTGAATAGTTCCCAATCTTAAATGTGGTTTCCTACCATGGAAGTAATGTACATGTGGTTTCATACCATTCAAAATCTCATAAGGTGTCATTATTATACTGGGTCTTACAAAGACTATATTAGAAATGTGAGAAGACGAGCTCAAAGCTTCAGTAAACAAATCTTTTTGATATCCTTTTTGAGAATAACATAACACGGGCCATATCATGCAATGTCCTATTATTGCTTTCACTCACTCCATTATGTTGATGTGATTTAAATGTCAAAAAAACATGGTTTATCCCCTTTTTCTTACAAAAATATAAAAGGAAACATTTGAGAATTCTTTTCCATGGTTTGATCTTATACGAAAAATATAAACACAAAACATGTTTTTGATTTTGGAAAGCAAGAGTTTAAATTTATCTAAAGTTTCATTTTTTTCTCTTAAGAAATATACCCAGGTAAACCTAGAAAAATCATCAAGTTTAACATAAATATACCTCTTACCTCCCAAACTTTTTCAATTTGAACCATCAAGTCTATGTGCAACAGTTAAAAATAATATGTTGTCCCATGGTGTTGCTCCTGGTGTTGGGCAGCACATTGAGTAACACAAGTCTCCTCACATTTAATGCAGTGTCCACAAACAATTTTTTCCTTAGGATTCAGTTTGGGGACTTCTTTGAAAAACCTCAAACTTGACAATGTTCTTCAAGTTTCGATAATGGGCATGTCCCAACTTTTAATACCACAAAATTGTGTCATCCATCTTAACATAATTGCATAATTGTGTATCTCTAATAAGATACCAATTGTCACTTGATCTGGTTCCTGGCATAACACAAGTGTTAGTGTTATAAAAAACTTGACAAGTATCCTTATCAAATTTTACCTCCAAGTTATCATTGCACAATTGGCTAATGCTAATTAAATTAGCAGTCAATCCATCAACGTGCAAGACATTCTACAAGGCATGGAATTCAGAAACATCAAGTGTCCCTTTCCCTATTATATTGCTCTTTCATCCACCCCCCATATTTCACAGTTCCCCCTTGGATAAATTCATAGTCTTTTAAGAACACTTTTTTCCCCATCATATGATGTGAACAACCACTATGATAGTACCATGAACCTGAGACATTAGTCTTCAAAGCATTAAAAATAACATCACATCCCAGATTTTGATTAGGAAACAAATTTTTCTATTTAGATTTTTTCAACCTTCTAACCTTTAGTGTTGTTTCATGTCCTAGGTAGCACCTGAAGTAAGACTTGAGGACTGTACTTTTTCTTAAAAAATGTAAAGCAACAAGATTTAACATGTCCAGTAGTGTGACAATGTTCACACACTAGAACCTTGTTGGAAGTATCACATGGAGAACAAAACTTTTCTTTATCATGTTCCTTTACAAAAGAAGTTATATTTTCCTCACCAAACATGGTAGACGTGACTTTATCAAATGAAAGTTGGAACCCAATACATGCTTTGAATGACTTACTCAAGTTGAGTATCTCATCCAATTTTAAAGGCCTCTTGTTGAGCTTTTTGAATGTGGTCTCGGCTAGTGTCAAATTGGACTTGACTTTGAAAAGTTCGACATCCATCTTTGTGAATTGCTCCTCTAGCTGTGTCAAAGAATCTTTTAGCTCATGATTCTCCTTGGTTAAGATCGCCAAAATCTAATTCGTTTTCTTCCGTACTTTAAAGAGAGTCTTGTAGAAATCTTTCAACCCATCAATGAGCTCATCCTTTCTTAAATCTTTCTCACTTGCACTTCCTACATTAACATTAATTGAACAAGGAAAGCAAAAATTGTCAGAAAATTTAAAATGATTATACATTCTGAGTGTTAGGCTAGGTGTTATCTCGCTTCAGACAACACGAGATGTAACACCTTCAGAATCTAACTGTGAGTTCACCCAAGCTATAGTCAACATGGCTTATTGATCATGTTCTTTGATGTTTTTTAGCTCTCATTCCCCACTATTCCTAAGGGAAGCATGATTCGAGCCATATAGATTAGAAAGTATCTCAAGAGATGGATTTGAAAGATTCAAGTCATGACAACTGGACCGAACACTTAGTATATCAAGTTTCCAGCTATGATGCCATTTGAAAATGTCAATGGCCTTGGTTTAAGATAAGTGTTATCAAAGGTGTTGGCAAGCCAACGATAACACTTCAGACAACACTTACACACCCGAGTTAAAAACTGTTTCAAACAGAGTTTACAGAAGAAATAATACACAAGAAATTGCTTTTCTCAAGATATATAAATATATGCAAGACCTTTAGTATATATAAGAGTGATTCATACTATAGCTATTACAATGTATGTTCTATGGGATGACTAAGATCAATACAAGAAACCCTATCCTAGCCAAGACACTCTCTTAATCCGAGACTTCAATAGTGGAAACAAGTTTGGGAAGACGGGGTCTATCGGAGCCAAGGAGTGTATGATCTTTTCTTGTGCAACGATGTGGGTTTAAGTGTTGAATGGCTTTTTTTCACACCTTCAATGTCTTCTTTGTCTTTATATAGCCTCTCTATGCTATGAGGCTAATCAATAATGGACTTGAAATTTTGAGCTGAGTGGGGTGAGTGGTGTGAGCTCCACGCCTATCTTTGTGCCAAAAATAACATATTCTTTGATTTTAGAAGCACATTGTTTTATCCTCAAGTTGTGCTTCATCTTCTTATACTCACATGCTTCTCCTCACTTGTACCTTCTTGTTCACCACTCTCAACCGTTGAATGGGTCTTTACTCATGTTTTCCATGCCTGCAAGAGTTATACATAATTTCTCAATTATGCGTAACTTATCTTGTTTACATCTCCAATTTTTATAGCTCTCTTTCAACCTTATTCCATATTTGTATCTTCATCATTTTAATCAACCTTGAATGATTCTTTGGACATACAATTAACAATAATCTTGCTGAAAATATTAAGCATTAGTATTCAATAATTTTGTGAATAAATGATGAAACTATTAAAATACCCATCTGTGCATCACCAGTGGTAACACTGTTGTTTTGCACTAACAATCTTCACTCTCTCTCTCTCTCTCTCTCTCTCTCTCTCTCTCTCTCTCTCTCTGAGTGTGCGTGTGTGTGTGTTTGTGGGCAGGACACCTTCAATTTCAGTGAGCAGCAACCCTGACAACCATCACTGGAGAGTTTCTCCACCATTAAAATTACATTTTCATGTTTATTTAACCGCACTCATGATCGATATTTCTGATTTTAACTACATGCATTGATGAATTTTATGTATGTACTTTACATCTTTCCCGAATTTAATTTTTGCTGTCTTTTGATTATTTACGCCAAACCCTCTTGTTGATTTGAATTTCTAGGTTTTATCAATGGCTAAAACACGTATAAAGGCCAATCACCGGCCAAAATGGAGGAAACCTGAGCCTGATGAAGCCAGTTTCGTTGACCAAGGTTTAATTTCTGAATCGGATTAATGAAGGCACTACAACCTTTAAGAAAGCTCGTTTATGATCTTAGTGAGTTAAAGATGTTGAGGAGGGAAAGGGGGGAGACTCAACGACTGATACAGGGGAAGACAACATCCGAGGATCCTAAGGGAGAGTGCTTTGAGGAAAGCTAGTGGAAAACTTGACCACGCAAATGGAGCAATTAGACGTTTTAAGACTGAGAATGCTACAATAAGAGCAAATATTAAGTGCATCGGAGAGGGCGAACACGAATTTGGAAGCCTCAAAGATGTAGAAGAAGATCATCAAACTGTAAAAGTCACAATACATGTGGATTGAAGACTTTTTTACAATATACTCCCTCCATCCCATAATAAGAGGCACAAAAATTCCTTCCTTTTTTTTTTTTTTTGTGTGTGTGTGTTCCATTGATAAGTCACCTATCTAAAATGAAAATTTTATAATACTTCTTTATTTAAAGGGACCCAATTATCATACTCACAACAACTATACACGATCTATTTCCATACCCCCACTTTCTCTCTCCTACTTCACTTTTCATACTCACAACACTAACTCAACAATCAATATCTTTTAATAGATATGTGCACTTCTCATTTTGTGCCTCTTATTGTGGGATGGTGGGAGCATGCTGTAGGTCTTTCCTTGACATATCATACCCTTGTTCTCTAAAATGTTCTAAATTGTTCCTCTCATGTTTTTATGTCTAACGATGGTGTTGCATGTCCTTTTACTATGTGGTATTCCCAACCTGTAAGTTGAATGATTTACCTATTTTGGACATACCCGAGTGCTGTCATAGCATGACTTTTTATTTGTGCCAATGTAACGTGTCCTCCACATAGAGCCGTCAATTTGGGATCGTCCCGTCCCGCTATATAAATGGGATGTGATGGGATAGTATATTCTAATTCCATATAAAAGCGGGCCTATTTGGGACATCCCGTTTGGGACACGGGACAAAGCGGGACGGGACGTCCCACATTTTTTTAATTTTAATGTTAATTTTTTTAACCTCAAAGATATTTCAGCACTTAATTTTTAGTTTTTTCTTTCAACTATCCATTGTCTTTTTGTGTTGATTAAGCTATTTTATGAAATAAGAAGTTTTGATCTTGTTAGATTGTAAAAGATGAATCTTATGTTTTAAATTTAATGTTTTGGCATCATCTTATTTAGATTTTAGTTTTATAATATTAGCGTCTTCTTGTCCCGCATTTGTCCCACGTCCCGAGGTAGGATGGGACGGACGAGGATTTTCCGTCCTGCGAAGAATTTGGGACGTCCCGCCCCGTCCCGTAATATTGCAGGATTTCATATTTTTGTCCCATTTTCCCGAATTTACAGCTCTACCTCCATAGCAAATGTATGGGTGGTCTTACACTACATTCAATGCTAAATCATGAACTCTTTGTGGATTGTGATGCTTCATAAAAATTTGGATCCGTGCCTCGATCCACGTGTTGTAGTCTAGAGATACACCGGCTTGAATATTTGACTTTCTACCTGAGAAAGCAAAACACCGTGAGCTCAATGCCGGGAGGGTCTCCCGGCGAAGAACCTCGGGCGTGAGAGTAAGATACAAATCTCATGAATTTAACAACAATGGAAGAAGAGAGAACTTAGAGAGAGAGAGAATATCCAACTTACCCATTTCTTTATCCAAACCCACTTTATATACTCAACCACATGCTTCTTCCCTCACCCTCACTTTGCCACGTGTCTTCTTCATAGTGGTCCTTCGCCCAACACAAGGAGACCATCAATTTATCTTTACTTATCCTCTACCCACTCAATGGGTCTATACTCTACTTTTCCCACTAACATTAAAGACAAACGGCTGATGTGACCCCATAGTGGAAGTCGTACCCAACTACGACACATTCACGTCCAGTCGACTTCAAAGTGAACCCGACCATGTCGTACTCTGTCAAGTCGACTCCCAATTGAACTTGACCATGTCATACCCATGTCAAGTCGACTTTGAACTAGGCACCCATGTCAAGTCGACTTCGAACTAGGCACCCATGTCAAGTCGACTTCGAACTAGGCACCCCGGTCAAGTCGACTTCGAACTAGTCACCCAGGTCAAGTCGACTTCGAACAAGGCAACCATGTCAATTCGACTTCGAACTAGGCACCTCTGTCAAGTCGACTTTGAACTTGGCACCCAGGTCAAGTCGTTTTGGACTACCTTCATTCAGGCCCACTCCATATGGCCAAGTCATTAGGACTGAAGCCCAATCACAATTTGGGCTTAGGCACATCATTAGCCCCCGAATTCTCGAATGTGATTATTCATGATCCAGGTGAGAATTTCCTTAAGCGGTGGGAAGGGGTGCGATCTAACTTTAAGCGACTTCCTCGTCTTTTTGGGATTCTTTGCCACACTTGAGTGATCATCTTGCGAGAAAAAAGATCTCGCATCGTAAAGAGTTAATTCACGGACATACCGTCTTTGATAGATCATGCACTCGTTGACATATCGACTTCAGAGATCATGGACCCGATGACATACCAACTCTCAAGATTACGAAATCGCGGACACACTAAGTCGTGGTATCATGAACTCGCAGACTTTCCCCTCTGCAGGTGTACCTGGTGAATCATCAACTTGAGAGATCATCAATCATTGCACCTATGAAGGTGTGATCTTGCAAGACGCACCCGCAGGTGACTAACTCATCCCGCGAAGTACAATCTTACGGGTTCACCATCATGGTGACTCATCAAATTGAGAGATCATCAATCATTGCACCTGTGAAGGTGTGATCTCGCAAGCCGCACCCGTAGGTGACTAACTCATCCCGCAAAGTACAATCTCACGGGTGCACCATCATGGTGACTCATCAACTTGAGAGATCATTAATCATTACACCTGTGAAGGTCTGATCTCGCAAGCCGCACCCGTAGGTGACTAACTCATCCCGCGAAGTACAATCTCACGGGTGCACCATCATGGTGACTTATTTTAACAATGTCATAACTTAATCTTCTTGTACGATGTTGTGACAAGTTCCATTCTTTAAGAGGGAAAGAGCCCCCGAGTTGAGGAGATAGTAGTTGCTCTTCGTAATTTTTGTATTTCCCTTGTTCCTTTTGTAGTTGGCTGGAGCTTCATAACTTTGGCCATTAATTACTAAGTCAACGATTCTTCCAACTTTTGAAGCTGTGACACTTCAAAGGATGTCGGTGACATTGGAGACCAGTAAGTTTGAAAAAATAATCCCATTGCACGGGGGGTGCTAGCGACATTAAAGTCTCATCATTAGGCTTTTAAAATATAGGATAATCTGATATTTCAAGTGTACCAACGACATCAATGTCTGACCGCTAACTTTCATAACAAGATAATCCCATTGTGTAGGGATGCCAAAATAAATGGTCTTTTTTGTTAAACATCGTACATACTATTCCCCCTTCAAAACTAAGGTTGTCTTTAGGCAGCCTTGCTATCGAGATCCTTTCAAGTTGGTGGTGACTTGCCCTTTTTGACATCCTTTTCCTATATTGCTTGATGTCAAGATCATTTTGATGTTGCAAAATGCTCTTTTTGACATCCTTTTGCGTCCATTGAAGAGTATGTCTTTCTCAAGAAGACCTACTTCTAAATTTCTAACATAGGATGTCATCACATTTAAGAGATCCTGAAGTTGTCCACATCCCGCTTCATCTCGAACTCGCCCAAGCACTAGCTTGAGGTTTCACGAGCTTGTCGACATACTAATTCATCATGAACTCGACTAGGCGTGCTACTTCATCTTGAACTGGACTAGGCACCAACTTGAGATTTCATGTGTCCGTCGACATGCTACTTCGTTTTGAACTTACAGACGATAAAACCTCGAGTGCACCATCGTGGAGACTTCATCAACTTGATAGATCTTTAGTCATCCTGCCTGTTAAAGCGTGATCTCACAGGACGCGCCCATAGGCGAATTCAATACTTAACCCATAGACGACAAATCTACGAGCGCGCCGACTTGGCGACTTCATCAACTTGAGAGATCAACATTCATGTCACCAGTTAAGGTGTGATCTCCCAAGCCGCGCCCATAGACGACTTCATTACTTAACCCATTGACGACAAATCAATGAGAGCGCCGACATGGCAACTTCATCAACTTAAGAGAACATCATTCATGTCACCTGTTAAGATGTGATCTCGCGAGCCGCACCCATAAGCGACTTCATTGAACTCACGAGATGCAAACCCGCGAGTGTGCCGACATGGCGACTTCATCAACTTGAGAGATCCTCAATCATTACCTGTTAAGGTGTGATCTCGTAAGCCGTACCCATAGGCGACTTCCTTACTTAACCCATTGACGAAAAATCAATGAGCACGCCGACATGGCGACTTCATCAACTTGAGAGATCATCATTCATGTCATCTGTTAAGGTGTGATATCTCAAGCTGCGCCTATAGGCGACTTCATTGAACTCGCGAGATGCAAACCCGTGAGTGCGCCGACATGGCGACTTCATCAACTTGAGAAATCATCAATCATTACACCTGTTAAGGTGTGATCTCGCAAGCCGCGCCCATAGGCGACTTCATTACTTAATCTATTGACGACAAATCAATGAGCGCGTCGACATGGAGACCTCATCAACTTGAGAGATCATCATTCATTTCACCTATTAAGGTGTGATCTCGCAAGCCGCGCCCATAGGCAACTTCATTGAAGTCGCGAGATGCAAACCCGCGAGTGCGCCGACATGGCGACATCATCAACTTGAAAGATCATCAATCATTACCCCTGTTAAGGTGTGATCTCGCAAGCCGCACCCATAGATGACTAATACATCTGGAACGCTGATACTTTTTCTTTGGCATGGCACTTTTAAACAACTACTTCCTCACGAAGTGGCACATATAAGCGAGTTACAAGATGCAAGTTGTAAGTCCGTCCCTGGAAAATGATGAAATAGTGCCTGCTTTTCAACGTCCTTCTCACCCCTTAATCACCTTTGACTTCTCGTGACTTCTCCTGACTTCTTTACCTTCTCCTTCTCAAATTCCCAAGAAGGCGAGTTCCTTGTGATCCCATTTCAAGTTGGTGGTTCCATCCCACCTCCTGGTGGCTACCCAGATTGTCTACCACTATTCAATTTCATATTCAAGAATTTATCCCAATTCGTTTTTTGATATCACTCCAGAATTTAATCGAAGTTGTTTGCGTTTGGCTGCGGTTTCAAAGCAATTTCCATAAATTTTTCCATCACTAGTCTACAACTTTCTAACGATTTCATTTTCTGGCAACTTCATTTTCCCGATTTCCGAGCACGCCAAAGATGTCGGCGACATCGAGTTTTCCGGTGTGATTGTCAACATCCAGATTTGACGTTCCTATTTCGGGACTTCGTGGCGACAATAGACATCGGCGGCTTCTGAATTCCAAAAATATCTCTCCTTCTCGCGACTTTAATCAAGCAAGCGACTTCAATCAACCAGGTGATTTCATCCCGCTATTCTAAATTTTGACTACATCCATTGCTTTGAATTCTTCAATTCCCAACGAGGTCCTCAATTTTTAGTGGCCTCCTTGTTCTCTGGCGAAGTTGACCTTGTTCCGCTATTTCCTTATTTCACGAGGATTTTCTTTCACAGAATTCCGCGCATACCCCAGGACACCCATGGAGACATCCTTACTATCTAGCGATATTGTTTTCTCCGGTGAGATGCTCGATTTCCGGGGAGACTCGCGACTTCAATTTGGCGAGTTTCCATCATGATGAGAGAGAAAATCGTTTAACCCTTGTGGCTTCACAAATTCCGTCCATCTTTTCTCATGGCTTCCTGTCGACCCCAACTACGGGCAAATTCCCAGCCAGTCGGAGATGGTTTTCCATACCTTCAGCAAGTTTTCTAGTCAAATTTGAGCGATTACCATTTCTCCAAGTTGTTCTCTGGCTCCCTTCTTCCCACGCACAGAGATGGAAGTCTGACTTCTTTCATTTCTTTCTCCGGCTACTCTCCGGCAGAAATTAAAGATCCATTCAGGTCCCGGCAATGGAACCAAATGATGCTTCATAATAATCTGGATCAGTGCCTCGATCCGCGTGTTGTAGTCTAGAGATACACCGGCTTGAATCTTTGACTTTCTACCTAAGAAAACAAAACACCGTGAGCTCAATGCCGGGAGGGTCTCTCGGCGAAGAACCTCGGGCGTGAGAGTATGATACAAATCTCATAATTTAACAACAATGGAAAAAGAGAGAACTTAGAGAGAGAATATCTAGCTTACCCATTTCTTTATCCAAACCCCCTTTATATACTTAACCACATGCTTCTTCCCTCACCCTCACTTTGCCACGTGTCTTCTTCGTAGTGGTCCTTCACCTAACACAAGGAGACCCTCAATTTATCTTTACTTTTCCCCTACCCACTCAATGGGTCTATACTCTACTTTTCCCACTAACATTAAAGACAAACGGCTGATGTGACCCCATAGTGGAAGTCGCATACGACTTCCCACTGAACCCGACTACGTCACATTCACGTCCAGTCGACTTCAAAGTGAACCCGACCATGTCGCACTCTATCAAGTTGACTCCCAACTGAATTTGACCATGTCATACCCATGTCAAGTCGACTTTGAACTAGGCACCCATGTCAAGTCGACTTCGAACTAGGCACCCATGTCAAGTCGACTTCGAACTAGGCACCCCTGTGAAGTCGACTTCAAACTAGGCACCCATGTCAAGTCGACTTCGAACTAGGCACCCCTGTGAAGTCGACTTCAAACTAGGCACCCCTGTCAAGTCGACTTCGAACTAGGCACCCCGGTCAAATCGACTTCGAACAAGGCACCCATGTCAAGTCGACTTCGAACTAGGCACCCCTGTCAAGTCGACTTCGAACTAGGCACCCAGGTCAAGTCATTTTGGACTACCTTCATTCAGGCCCACTCCATATGGCCAAGTCATTAGGACTCAAGCCCAATCACAATTTGGGCTTAGGCACATCAGATTGGATCCTGATACGCGTTAGATGGTCACCCGTATATGATCATCCTAACTAAGTCCAGCTAAGATTACTTGTATGAAAGAAACCATTCTTATATTCTTTGTCTATTCTTTATACTGCATATTTTTCCAATTCAATTCCTTCTCGAGTTTGAACTAGAAAACTGTAGACTATTGTTTGTTCTTGCTTCCAAATTATAAAATGTGATTCAACTGGTTCATTGTTCTGTGTTTATTGGCTGGTTGGGTGATATTTTCTCTGACCTCGTGAGCCTAGAAACAGTACACATCTATAAGCATGCTAGTAACAGGGTCACCTTGTTTGCAGGATAATGCATCAGTCCGCAGAGTGAAATTTTTTGTTTGAATTTTGGATTATACTCCCTCTGTCCCAGAATGATATTCCCCCTATATTCATGGGTTTTACGAAGGAACTTTGAGTAATAATTAAGGCTACTTTTAATTATTCTAATGAAATTTTTGAAACTGTTCTTGATACACCATTATAAATACTATTAATATCAATTTTTAGATTCACATTAACATAATTATAAGTAGCATTTATAACTACTCAAAGTTCTCTCGTAATAACAACGAAAAAAGGTGGACTATCTTTCTGGGACGGAGGGAGTATTATTTAATTAATTTTTTTGGTAGAAAATTAGCAAATTTTTAATAGAGGCAACTAAATGACATAAATCTAGTAATGGATTATTAAAATAGAGAAATGCTAACACCATTCATAAATAGGAATTAACATGGAAAATAATTAAGAAACCCCATATTCTGCCCATTTGCAATCAAATAAATTGAATTAATCTCATTTAATAGAATATTAAACCAGCAATAACCCTACAAACGTCAACTACACCACTGAACCCCAGAAGCATATACCATCAAACTGGTTAGCATTCCTCCAAAAGAAAAACACATTAACTCACATGCTTAAACGACTCTAGGCTGTCTATTCTAGCTTCATAATACTCGTTTATTCTAGCTTCATAATACTCAATAGCTCGTATCAAATCACAACAGGCCCAAACACACCCCGAAACCAAACACCAAAATAAAACCTAAAGCCCAAAATCTAATAGGCCCACAAAGAGAAAACCCTAAACTAATAGATCCTATCCTGCTTAATCACTTTTGCTGATGCGCCGCTCCCACATACTTTTAATCTTGACCGTCTAATTTGGGAGTTGTTTTTTGTATATAAGACATCCTTTTGAGGATTAGGGATCCATAAGTCTTTCTCCCCAGCGGCGTGAAGCCCAACCACTTTCCCTCTCCTTCCTATTGATTTACATCGATCTTATCGCCTATTTTTTTCTAATATGCATGTTTGCTTATTAAAATCTAAGTTGATGTATCTCATCTGCAGAAACATCAGGAAGATGTTAGCTTCCATTAAAGTAAAACTAAAGGTAATGAATTCTCCATTAACTTGATCTAATATGCTATCAATTTCCGCAGGATTTTATTACTTTATTTCGTTTCTTAGATATATGCCCTTATTTTTATTGATTTGTGTAATTTATAGTATAATATAAGAGTTGAAATTATCGAAAATCTTGACATACTATAACAAATCTAAGCTGTGTGCTCCTTGAATTTATTAATCTGTAATTTTTATGCAAATGCTCGTAGACTTTCAGTCTAGTTTGTTTTAATATTATTTTTATAGCATTTGTGTATCTTAATTAACTTCGAAGTAAATCAGGACACTGTCTTTAAAACTTTATTATAGATGAAGAAAGTTATAAGGTGTGGATGTGGGTAAAATTTAATTGTGCAAGCATCTCTTCACTCATGCATAGGGATGGCAATTTGACCGAACCCGAAGGCGATCCGCCCCGAAAAAGTAGGGTTTCGGTTGTAATTTTCATGACCCGAGCGGGTTAGGGTCGGGTTCGGGTTTTGATATTGACCCGCCATGATCCGACCCGACCCGCACCCCTCATGTACAAAGTCAAGATATTATGTTAGTTAATCATATCATATGTTGTTCAATTTATTTTTATAGTTGTTTTTTAGTGAGATTTGATGATTTAAAACTAATTTCTATAACTAATTAAAATTTAAGCTTATACATAGATTGGGCCCAAGCAAATATGAGCTAAAATTTTAATAATTTTGTACGCTTCGGGTCGGGTTCGGGTTTCCTTGTCTTCGGGTCGGGTTCGGGCCACACTTTTTAACATTAGGGCCGGGTTCGGTTTTGACGAAACCCGACCCGTGTCCAACCCTACTCATGCATTTGAGTGTGGGTGTGGGTGTGGGTGTGGGTAAACTTTTAGTCGTGCAAACATCTCTTTGTCGATGCATTTGTATAAAATTACATTTTTCACCATCCATGTGGCGTATGTTCTCCTAGCCGCTTATGCAATCTATATTATGTGCCATGCACTCCATTCATAAAGATTTTCCTTTTTTATACATATCACACACTAACAACTGTCAGTACTTTCATTTATGGGGTGTAGGTTAACATATTAGGAAAAAATGATGTGTACCAAAAGATCGTTGTTCTTGGCATTTCAAAGGGCTGCTTCCTCACCATCAAGGTATTAAATGCAGCCTTCGTCATCTTAATTAACAACTGTCAGTACTTTCATTTATGGGGTGTAGGTTAACATATTAGGAAAAAATGATGTGTACCAAAAGATCGTTGTTCTTGGCATTTCAAAGGGCTGCTTCCTCACCATCAAGGTATTAAATGCAGCCTTCGTCAACTTAATTACTTTATTATTCTCGAGCAGGTATCGTTTTCCATAGAGAAAATCTGCTGGGGTTTAACCCCCAACAATGATGAATTTCGCTATTCAACTCACTTATTGGCTAGGTACTTAATTAATAAAAATAACTTTGAAAAATAATGATAAAAATTCATGAATGATACTAAGTAATTGGATGACTAGTGTGCCATTGTAGTACATAAAGTGGTATAGAAGGTTGATGAATGATAAAATGTCATAATAAAATGTCATGAATGATAAAATGTCATGAAAAATAATTTTGAAGAAAGTCGTTCAATGTTGTAACAATCTTCTTTATTACTCCCTCCGTCTCAAATTGAATATGTTTCCTCTAGATCAAGAGAAAAATTGGAAATTTTTTGGACATTTATTATGGGACGGAGGTAGTAATATATTAGAATATTATTTAATAATAGCGACTTCTACCTTTCAGAGTTATAATCAACAAAGACGATATGAGTTCATGGACACAATCGATGCGACTCCAATATCAGTTGGGGCCACCACTCAACCAAGTAATTTACAACCAAAACCAGGTATGTGCATAAATGCTCTTGCTATTAACTTTCAAACTTTAGTTTTGCAAGATAAGAATGGACTATGAAATTTTTTGTAAAATCATTTAGGGATAGAGTTTTTTGGAGAAAATATTTCAAAAGGTCATTCAGTTTACGGCAAATTGACTTTTTTTTTTTTAGATTGAGGGAGGAACTTATATTACTCATAAATCATTCCAAATACATTTTCCTTTATGATCATGTTGTTGTAATATTTTCTAAATATGGGCCTCCATACATTTAATATGGGCTTCCTTGGATTTACTTGGGCCTTCTTACAAGATGATTTTTTAATGAAAGACTTGCATCAAATTCTGGAGAGAAATGAAAATTTTATTTTCCCACCAACTCTTTTTCAAATGATTTTAATATTTTCCACTTTTCTTTCACCCTACATTTTTCCAATCTTTCTCCTCCTATAAATAGATGGTTATCCTCATTTGTGATTTCAAATTCCTTGGGATTTCTCTTAGTGAGAGGACCCTTATGGGAGCTTTATCTTTCTTTTATTATTTATGTTTATTTATAAATAATATATATGTATATATATATATATTTATATATACGTATATATATATATATGTATATGTATACATATATGTATACATATACATATATATATGTATACATATACATATATATGTATATATGTATATATATGTATACATATGTATACATATATGTATATATGTATATATGTATATGTATACATATATGTATACATATACATATATATATATGTATACGTATACATATATATGTATGTATGTATATATATGTATACATATATGTATATATATGTATATGTATTATATATATATATATATATATATATATATATATATATATATACATATATACATATATGTATACATATATATATACATATATACATATATATACATATATACATATATATGCATATATACATATATACATATATATACATATATACAGGTATATACATATATACAGGTATATACATATATGTATACATATATACATATATATATATAAATACATATATACATATGTATACATATATGTATACATATATATACATATATACATATATATACATATATACATATATATATATATATACATATATACAGGTATATACATATATGTATACATATATACATATATATACATATATACATATATACATCTATAGATATATACATATATACATATATATATATGTATACATATATATATACAGGTATATAGATATATATG
>JAOWBW010000916.1:674382-683970 GCA_026119855.1 Campanula takesimana
AGTTAAGTTATGCACCCACTAATCCTAAGAGTAGTATATTTACTGCATATATTTAGCAAATTTAACCATCCCACTTTAAGGCTTATGTGGATATGGGGATGTTATACATATCTAAAGTATCATGGTTAAAACTACTAAAAAGAAAAGTGTTAAACTCAGTGGCAGATCCCAAAATTGTGGTCAGTGGGTGCCAAATTTTTATATTAATTACTTTTATTTTGTTTTATAATATTAATTATATAATAAAATTGACATAAATATACAAGATATATATATATATATATATATATATATATATATATATATATATATATATTATTTAAAATTATATAGTAATTCAAACATTATTAAGATAACAATTATTCCATCCATTTCAAAACAATTTTCCTATTTTTTGTGTTATCACGTCTGAACTTTGAACAATAATTTTAGATTGCTTCAATTATCATAATGAAAATATAAAAATTGTTACTGGTAGTATTTTTAATGGTGTATCAATAACAAAATTTAAATTTTCATTATATAATGAAATCAACCTAATTTATTACACAAAGTTTCTTCGTAGTAAAGGCAAAAAAATTGCGAAAATCATTTTTGAAAAGGAGGGAGTACTTGAAAATCTCCATCCCTTCTACAATAAATGTAAGTTTTTTCACACACCAGAGACTGCTCTAAACCATAAATAGCACCAAAATATCAAATACTTGAGAAACATTTATTTGATGGTGATACTATGTTTGTGTGGACTGAGAGAAGTCAGAAATTGGGGTGATTTGCATTTGTGACCCGGCTGGAAGCGGTCGTCACAATTAAGACGTAAGCCTTTGGAGTGCCTTTCTTGGATTTCAGCGGGTGTAAGCAAGCGTGACAGCATGGTAGTCAGTGGTATGGGCTGGAGGGTAGAAAGTTGTAATTTGGCTAGATGGGTTTGTTGTTGTAATAACCGGCCTTTTGGCCCATTATTATTATTGTTAGTATGCTTTTATATTAATATTGTGATTGGACTCATTAATTAATTAATGAGTTGGGCTAATAAAGAAGGGCCCAATCTAGTCAACTTTGGCAAACCTCTTTGGAATAGGAAACCTAAGTATTTAAACAATTCTTTAACTCTCTCCCTATTATTTTGAGTCAACCAAAATCCCTAAAGAAAAAGAGAGAGGGGAGGCGGGAGAGAGAGAAAGCCGAGAGAGAGAGAGAGGAAGAGGAAGAAGAGAGGAGAAAGAGCGAAGGAGGAAGAGGAAGATTCAACCCCTTCGAAGGTAATTCTCTCACCCCTAAATATTTATTCTTGGGTTGGGTATCGCCTAGGAATTATGAAACGAAACTTAGAACCCTAATTCTAAATTGGTAAAACTAGGGTTTATGGTTAACTGTTGAAAACCTAGATAATGGAAAAGATGGGAATAGTATTGACATGCATGCGTGAACCACCACCACCACGACACGGCGGCGGCAGTGGCAGCAGCTGGCGGGAGGCGGCGGCGACGGCGGCTGGCGATGGCGGCGGTTGGCGGCTGTCGGGTGTGCGTGTGTGTGTGTGTCTGTGTGTGTGTGTCTGTGTGTGTGTGTGTTTGTGCGTGTGTGTGTGTGTCTATGTGTGTGTGTGTTTATGCGTGTGTGTGTGTACAGTGTGTGTGTATGTGCCGTGTGTGTGTGTGTGTGTGTCACAAGTTAGGGTTTGTGCTTTAGGGTTTTGTGTGTGTAGTTCAAGGTGTATTAATGTGTGAAAGTCAACTGGGAATAGTAAGTCAATGCTGGGAATAGTAAGTCAACACGGTGAATAGTACTTTCATAAAATAAGGTCAATGTAAGACACTTGGATTGGTAGTAAGCTTTTACGTAAACCTAAAGATGTGTTGGGAAGATATGACGGGTGAGACAAACCCTAAACTAAAGCAAGAACCTTAAGAAGGAGTTTAAGAAGTAAACTCAAAAGGTTAAAGTTAGAAAAGGAATTTGGGGACGGGGATAAATATTGTTCTTGTCCTAAAAATAGTATCTTTACGTGATTGTAGATTGTACGCAAAGAACCCGCTAGAAGTCAACGCTAGCAAGGTAAGGGATTACGTTCCTAAGTATCTTGAATTCTTTATTCATTGGAACTCTATAATTCTTTCATGAATGCTATATGGTCCATAGCGCTTGAACTCTGCGTGATGAACGTCTTTTGTATATCTTACCTATGACATGTTTTGGTCGTAGGGAATCTTAGAACATTTGAATTTGCATGTGCTCTCGTTTAGGGAACACTATTTTGGAAAGTATGCTATATCTAATTTCAACAGGTGTAGCTGTATAGTCCCTGAAAAGGACTAACTAGTCCCTGAAAAGGACTAATGTGGAAACGGTCCTAGGAAACGGACTAATGGAAATAAGTCTAGTTAACTACGTATAACTTAGACTTTGTGGAATTCTAGATTATCATGATAACTCTAAATAAGGGAGCACCCTGAAAAGGTGTAAGGTCTCTTATTCACTTAACACCCTGAAAAGGTGTGACACCCTGAAAAGGTGTTTGGAACTTGGAATTGACGGAATGAAAATAGGACCGCTAATCTTTGAGTAGTTAACTGTATTCGTTATATGCAGTTAGTATTTGAACTGATATCTGATCTTTGGAATTATCAATTGAGTCCGTTCTTTCGGTCACTTCTCCTTAGCTATCAGAGAAGTCCGTATGAACTTACTGAGCATTGTTCGCTCACCCTTTCTCTAATAATCTTTTTCAGGTAACGACTTAAAGAAGTAGACGGATCGCTAGATGAAGCTGTCCGTGTTAGTTATATTAAGACCTTATGGGTTATTCTGTTTAGCTAGTGGTTGTACTGGCTTGAAGACTTAGTATTTAATTTCGCTTCCGTATTTATGGTTGAATTTATGGTTAAGACTAGCCGTTGGGCTATTTAAGTTGGATTTTGTAAGACAACTGTTAGTATTTCCATGATTTTATGGATTTGTTTACTTTATGAAAATTCGGGTCGTTACAGTTGGTATCAGAGCCTGGTTTTAGAACTTAAGGGATAGGGAAACTCTGATATTGAATAAGCTTGATTGAACATTCTAGGAGTACTAGGATTGCTTGAAGTGGAACTTTCTATGTTAGGAAACTTTCTATTTTAGGAAACTTTCTATTTTGGGAAACTTTCTAAATTGGGAACCTTCTATTTTGGGAAATAATCTGAGATCAATTTAGGAGTCCAAAGAAATACTTAGGAGTGAGCATTGAGTATTACATTGATGCATTTTGTTGGTGTTTAAAAGATATTTTGGTAATCATTTATATCATTAAGATTATGGTCACTAATTGTGGTAATGTCCTGGTTGTAGGTCATGAACGGAGTTGAGAAGAACTTGAAGATGAACTCGCTAGGAAAGAACGTGACCAGAGTGGTTAAGAGGTACTCTCTTCGGATAAGGAAGTTGAATAAGACTCTGAAGAAGGAACAAGCTAAGGGAAGGATTACTTTGAACAAGTGGCTGCTTGCAGAAAAAGCACTAAGAGACACTAACAAAGAATTAATGGAAAGAAAGGAAGAACTAATGGGATTTAGAGAGTGGGCTGATATATTATGTGACGATGTGCGAAACTACTACTTTGCATTGAAGGAAGTAGACCCACAAATGGCAGCAACCTTGATGGAAGAGAGTAAAAAGAGGGCAGGAAATCTAATTAAGGAACATGTAATAGTCAAGGAAATGGAGGCTAATGTAGAGGGCAATGAATCTACCCCAATTCTTGTGGAAGATGATGAAGAGATAGTGGAAGTACCGGTTCGTAGGCCTAGGGGGAGGCCAAGAGGTTCGAAGAAGACACCCAAGGTCCCTAGTGGAAGACCAAGGGGAAGACCAAGGAAGAATGCGAACCTTTGAAGAAAGAATAGAAGTTAGATATTCCTTCATTATTATTTTTTTTTTTTTTATTAGTGAGTAGTTATAGTTAGAAGTCTAGTTGAAATTCTTTCTTTCTTAACTATTGGATTTTGGCAGTTTCATTTAATAAAAGTATTGAAGTTATTCATTAGCAATTGACCTTTGTTATCCGTTATGTCTAATCATGGAATGTGATCTAGTAGAACAAGAAGTGTAGGTCGAGAAAAGACCTTAATTAGAAAGTATGGCTAATGAAAAACGGCCAAGTGGAAGTAGTTTTGGTCTAGTAGAATGACTGAAACAAAACTATGAATGACTTCATGGTAGTAGTTAACTGTAGAAGTAATTGGCATGATTTGATGGCCAATTGTGTATAGTAATGGGTCTAGTGAATTGACCTCTAATGAATGAATGTAGCCTAGTAAATGGCTAGAACCTGGAATTAATGTAGAAACTTTATCTTTAGGGGACGGCCCTATGTATGATAGTATTTAGACATAGTAGCCATGCATGTGTAATGTAAATAATACGTTCTCCCCTACGATATTAACTTAAGAATAATCTTATTCAGATGGCTGGAAGAGGATCCGGAAGAAACGCTAACGCCGAGGGACGAGTTGACCCTGATATGGCGAATTTGTTTAGATCTTTGAATCAAACCGTGGCCGGCATCGGGCAAGTTATGACGGCACTAACTCAACCACAGCAGAACCCACAAGTTCCTATGAGGATCCGCTGGAGCTCTTTCAGAAACGGAATCCGGAGTCATTTTCGGGCTCTAAGAGCGAGAAACCAGAAGACTGGGTGAAAGACATGGAGAAAGTCTTCGAAACTCTGGACTGTACTCCAGAAAGAAAGGTGGTGTTTGCCACATTCATGCTTAAGGGACAAGCCCTGAAATGGTGGGAAGGAGAAAAGAAAGCGGCTACGGCTCGTGGTGATGCTGCGCTTACTTGGGATGGATTCAAGCGCATTTTCTATGCAAAGTATTATTCAATGAGCGTTCGAAACGCTAAGGTGGCAGAGTTCATGACTCTAACCCAAGGAAGGATGACCGTGGACGAGTATTGCGAGAAGTTCACAGAATTGCTAGAGTTTGCTCCGGCGTTCTTCGATAATGATGAGCAAAAGGCCCGGAAGTTCGAACTTGGTCTGAGTGACCGAATCCGATACAGAATTACCCCACTGATGTTGCCAACGTATGATCAAGTGTTGGACCGAGCTAAGATCGTGGAAACTGAAGCGGACAATTATCGGAACAAGAAGGATGAAAGGAAGAAGACGGCTGAAAAGGAACCTACCAAAGGAGGCTGGAATAAGAATGAGGATAACAAGCGCAAGACGAGTGATGATCGTGAGAAAGATGGTATGGCTAACAAGTACCCTTATAAAGGTCAAGGAAGCCGTAGAGATGGAAAAAGAGAAGATGCCAAAGGGCAAGGCTCAGACGTGAAATGCCAAGTATGTGATGGGAGGCATAAGACTGAAGGGTGCTGGTACAAGGAGAAGAAATGCTACAATTGTGACAAGATGGGACATCCCCATTGGAAGTGCCCGGAACCAAGGAGGGACAATAAGGCCAAAGGAGTAAAGGACGACAACAAAGGAAAAGGTGGAGGTAATGGACGTGTCTTCACTATGACAGTTAAGGATGCACGCGCCACTAATGAGCTCGTGGCAGGTACGATACAACTCTACTCTCGTAATGTTCGTGCATTGATTGATTCTGGTGCCACTCATTCTGTGATAAGCACTCATCTAGCAAATAAGCTGAGATTGATCCCTGAAGTACTAGAGCATTCGTTAGTAGTAGATACGTTGACTAAAGACTCGATTTCTATTACTTTAGTATATAAGGGATGCCCTGTAGAATTGAATGGTAGGGAATTCTAAGTCGACCTTATTAGTTTGAAGATGGATGAGTTTGATGTGATCTTAGGGATGGATTGGTTAGCAGCCTATCATGCTCATATAGATTGCTTTAGAAAAGAGGTTAAGTTCATGCTACCTTCTGGAGAAGAGTGTTGTTTTAAAGGTACGAGACCTAAGGCTCCATCGAACATCATTTCGGTTATGAAGGCACGTAGGATGCTAAGGAAGGGATGTGGAGGATTTCTGGCGTACGTGAGTACCACTAATGCCAGAGAGGTAACTATAGAATCACTCTCAGTGATCAAAGATTTCAAGGATGTATTTCCAGAAGATTTACCTGGGGTACCACCTGAGAGAGAAGTTGAGTTTTCCATCGATTTGGTACCTGAAACTACACCAATATCGAGGGCACCGTATAGGATGGCTCCCCTAGAACTAAAGGAATTGAAGGAGCAACTACAAGAATTGCTGGACAAAGGATTAATTCGACCAAGTGTTTCGCCATGGGGCGCACCGGTCTTATTCGTAAAGAAGAAGGATGGGACGATGAGGTTGTGCATCGACTATAGGGAATTGAATCGTGTGACGGTAAGGAACCAATATCCGTTGCCGAGGATTGATGACTTGTTCGATCAACTTCGTGGAGCATGTTACTTCTCCAAGATAGATTTGAGATCTGGTTATCACCAGCTAAGAGTAAAGAAGGAAGATGTAGCAAAGACTGCTTTTAGAACTAGATATGGTCATTATGAATTTGTGGTGATGCCGTTTGGATTGACTAACGCACCGGCAGCGTTTATGGAACTGATGAACCGAATATTTCACGAGTTCTTAGATACGTGTGTGATTGTATTCATCGATGACATTTTGGTGTACTCAAAGACTAAGGAGGAACATTTGAGGCTAGTATTACAAATCCTACGGGAACAAAAGTTGTATGCCAAATTTAAGAAGTGCGAATTTTGGTTGGAGGAAGTGGCTTTTCTAGGGCATGTAGTGTCTAAAGATGGGATCGCTGTGGATCCAACAAAAATAGAGGCCATTGTAAATTGGGAGAGACCAACGTCAGTAAGCGAAATAAGGAGTTTCTTGGGACTGGCAGGCTATTATAGGAGATTCGTGGAAGGGTTCTCTAAGTTGTCCTTACCACTAACCAAGTTGACAAAGAAAGGAGCCAAGTTCGTTTGGTCTGATGAATGTGAAATAAGTTTCGAGGAATTAAAACGATGTTTGGTATCTGCACCAGTTCTTGCACTACCATCAGGCACCGAAGGATTTGTGGTTTTTAGTGATGCTTCACTTAAAGGATTAGGTTGCGTGTTAATGCAAAATGATAAGGTGATAGCTTATGCATCCAGGCAGTTGAAAAACCATGAGAAGAATTACCCTACACATGACCTAGAATTAGCAGCTGTGGTATTTGCCCTGAAGATTTGGAGACATTACTTGTATGGGGTTACATGTCAGATTTTCACGGATCATAAAAGTCTTAAGTATATCTTTACGCAGAAAGAACTCAACATGAGACAGAGGAGATGGTTAGAATTGCTGAAGGACTATGATTGTACGATCTTATATCACCCTGGTAAGGCCAATAAGGTGGCAGACGCGCTGAGTAGAAAGAATCGCGGGACGCTAGCAACATTGGGTTCTAAGGAGAAGAATGTCTGGGATCGTTTGGAGGTTACTAACCTAGAGGTTAGAGTTAAAGGGTATTTGGCTCAAATGAGCGTCCAGCCAACGCTTATGGATAGGATTAAAGAAGCTCAAGGAGGAGACGAAGAATTAAGGAAGATACTGGAAAGTATAGCTAATGGGAAGGCGAAGGAATTTCATGTAGGAGGAGATGGAATCCTGAAGTATCAGTCTAGAGTATGTGTACCTAATAATGAGGATATCAAGAGGGAAATTTTGAAAGAAGCCCATTGTTCGAGATTCTCTGTACACCCTGGAAACACGAAGATGTATAGGAATCTGAGGGAACTATTCTGGTGGAACAATATGAAGGGAGAAATAGCTGAGTTCGTTTCAAGATGCTTAGTATGCCAGCAGGTGAAAAGTGAACACCAGAGACCGGCAGGATTGCTTCAGACACTGCCGATTCCCGAATGGAAGTGGGAGCATATCGCGATGGACTTAGTGGTAGGTTTGCCAAGGACGCTGAAAGGGTATAACGCGATATGGGTGGTAGTTGACCGACTCACCAAATCTGCGCATTTCCTGGCAATAAAGGTAAGCGATTCGCTGGAAAGATTGGCAAAGCTCTACATAGATGAAATTGTGAATTACATGGAATACCAGTCTCGATTGTGTCCGACAGAGACGCTAGGTTTACGTCGAAATTCTGGAAGAGTCTGCAAAGAGCATTGGGTACCGAGTTGACAATGAGTACAGCCTTCCATCCGCAGACTGATGGGCAATCAAAAAGAACTATTCAAACGCTGGAGGATATGTTAAGGGCTACGTCATTGGATTGGCAAGGAACTTGGGATGAACACTTGCCGTTGGTAGAATTCGCTTATAATAATAGCTTTCATGCTAGCATAGGTATGGCACCGTACGAAGCGCTGTATGGGAGAAGGTGTAGATCACCGACGTGTTGGGACGAAGTTGGTGAGAGGAAGATAACCGGACCAGAACTTGTACAAGTGACGGCCGACAAGGTTCTACAAATTAGAAAATGGTTAGTAACCGCGCAAAGCCGACAGAAATCGTACGCTGATCGTCGACGACGCGATTTAGAGTTCTAACTGGGCGACCATGTCTTTTTGAAGATTTCGCCAACCAAGGGAGTGATGAGATTCGGAATCCGTGGGAAGCTGAGCCCGAGATATGTGGGACCATTTGAAATCTTAGAACGAGTTGGGACCGTGGCATACAAGTTGGCTTTACCGCCTGTTTTAGCAGGAGTTCACAACGTGTTTCATGTATCTATGCTGAGGAAGTATATTCCTGATCCAAGCCATGCAATTGAGTACAAGCAACTGAGGATGCGTACCGACCTGAGTTATGACGCAAGCACCGGTAAGGATAGTGGATCGCAAGGATCAAACACTGAGGAAGAGGGTGATTCCTTACGTAAAGGTTCAATGGAGCAATCACTCAGAAAGGGAAGCGACGTGGGAGCTCGAGAGTGAGATGCGAGAAGCATACCCCGAGTTATTCGTTGCTTAAGGTACGTTTAGTTTGGAGGACCAAACCCTTTTAAGGAGGGAAGAGTGTAATAACCGGCCTTTTGGCCCATTATTATTATTGTTAGTATGCTTTTATATTAATATTGTGATTGGACTCATTAATTAATTAATGAGTTTGGGCTAATAAAGAAGGGCCCAATCTAGTCAACTTTGGCAAACCTCTTTGGAATAGGAAACCTAAGTATTTAAACAATTCTTTAACTCTCTCCCTATTATTTTGAGTCAACCAAAATCCCTAAGAAAGAGAGAGGGGAGGCGGGAGAGAGAGAAAGCCGAGAGAGAGAAGAGGAAGAGGAAGAAGAGAGGAGAAAGAGCGAAGGAGGAAGAGGAAGATTCACCCCTTCGAAGGTAATTCTCTCACCCCTAAATATTTATTCTTGGGTTGGGTATCGCCTAGGAATTATGAAACGAAACTTAGAACCCTAATTCTAAATTGGTAAAACTAGGGTTTATGGTTAACTGTTGAAAACCTAGATAATGGAAAAGATGGGAATAGTATTGACATGCATGCGTGAACCACCACCACCACGACACGGCGGCGGCAGTGGCAGCAGCTGGCGGCAGGCGGCGGCGACGGCGGCTGGCGATGGCGGCGGTTGGCGGCTGTCGGGTGTGCGTGTGTGTGTGTGTCTGTGTGTGTGTGTCTGTG